>NW_019091536.1:1082234-1109331 GCF_001949145.1 Acanthaster planci | reverse complement strand
AAATGACATCTATAGTACATGTACATGTATTTGTGCCAAAACACTCAAGATTCTGGTATCAAATCAGACATTTTTGCACACTTTTTCCACAATAGTAATCAGTGCTAAAATAAAACTGACTGGCCACCAACCAGAAAATGAAGGAAAACAAAGCAATCAAGGATGAATTACAATAAGGAGTTTACTTTTCTTGACAAACAGGTGGCGGCTCAGGAACCATGACATTATCGTGGCAGATGTTAGCACAGAAAGAAATCGATTCTGGTCTGGAAGCTTGTTAACAAACAAATTGACAACTACATGGCAAACATTGTACAATCAATCAAACACAGAATCCTGCCTGTTTCAACAAAAGGGACACACAATTTACTGAGCCCGTTTCAATGATATTCAACTCTACAGAAAACTACACACTTAAAATATAATGTAGGCCTACATGTACAAGAACATCGTGTGATGAGGTGTTTATTACAAGTAATGTGGCCACATCTGTGATTGATCTTTCCAACTTTTCAGTAGACATCCACAAAACAAACACAACTGTCAGGCAGCGTTTTGGGACGGTTGAAAAGAATGAACAATGTTGTCAGTGTGAAATAAACATTACTTGAAAGTGTTCCCCGCTGAGTATAGAACATACATGTACCACAGTTATCAGATTCTGCGAAAAGCTCAATGAAGTCTGGCCAAAAAACCTTTATAGAAACCTTGGAACATTTCAGGGGGCTTTCTCTCCTCCCCATCACCCACAGACAAAATGTGGTTCTTTCAAACTTGCCGGTCCAGGAATTGTGCCTGCCTCATTCACAATGGACCATTTATTGTATCCTACCATTTATGTACATGAATATCTACATGTGTGCTGCATGTAGTAGTGTCTGACTGAGAGAATAATGTGGGTTGGATTGACCTACATGTATGTACAGTGTACTTACAATTGTCTAGAAATTAACCATGGGTCATTGCTGTGATCCACCTACTGGTAGCCTACGTGTGGGAAAGTGACCACATTTTCTGGTCAACCTACTGTGGTCACTTCCCCACATGCAGGCCATATCAAGGTCAGAGCAGTAACCTATGATTAGGTCACTTCTATTGCCTAGCTCAGTCTATGTCTATTGCAAGTAGTGCACAAGGATGAGGTATCATAATCCCCTGGATAATTCAGATGACCCATGGATCAGTGCAGGAAATACCATGTTACTGTCCAGTCTAAGCCGGACAAAACACACCACATAGCAATATGAGATATTTTCTGGGGTGGCCATCGGGTGCATGCTTTGGTTATACATGTACTCATAAATGAAAAGAGCCCCTACATGTGGTACATTTATCCATTCATTGTTAATAATTCAAACTGACAAAACATTTCAGTACCTCAAAGACAGAAGTAGTTGCTATCACAAGAAGGCATATTACATGTATTATTATTATTATTTATTTGGCCAAACAAGAGTAAACAACAAACAAGAACATGTATATTAAAAAAAAACACAAAAATCAAACAACAAACCATAAGAACCCACTCTGAGGTGGCCAGGATTGATAAAAGTGAAAATAAACCACTGTAGCTCGAAAGCCACTTAATTAAGTGGAACCAAAAAACATTAAAAGAAGAAAACTAAAATGGCAAGAGAATCACCGGGAACCGTCAGGATAATGGCTTAAAAGTACTATAAAATCAATATTGATAAGATTATGGCAAGCAGCAAAGGACACATGTCACTTAAACACCCTGAAAGTGGTCACACAAGTACATGTAGGTACTGAAATGCTTAAATGAATCCAAAGTGAGGGCATCTTAGCGGACACTGGTTGGCAGGTTACTCCAGACCCAAACAGTACATGTAGTAAAGTCAACAGTTCAGTTCTGCACATAATAATGCAAAGGTTTAGTTCGTTAGATGTTTCTAACAAGTGGGGGCCTACATGTACATGTAGCACTGCTGACAACATTTTACCTTGCATTACCACATTGTTTGGTACTAACCATCAATGATCTCTGCATTAAATGCAGAAATTGACACTACTTCTTTCAAAATGAAATGCTCAAGGGGTACATTTGGCAATGAAAAATTTAACCTGATGAAATTTTACTTCATCAGTGCAACAAATACTGAACCTCTGCGAAGTGCACTTTTCAGCACATGAATATCACAACATTTATAACATGTACAGACAAATGTAGTTAATAAGAAGTCCTTCGGACTTGGTAAATTACCATGTTATAACAGGAACCTTTGTATTATCAGGAATTAAAACAATGAAAAAACAAAGGATTGGGACCTCAAAATACTCTTGTTTTAAGCAGAATCTTGTATTAACAGTGCTCTTATTAGCGAGGTTTGACTGTATAACATTCCAGAACAGTATACAAGTACATGCATGTACATGTACTGCATTAGGCCTACCAGTACATGTACAGTAGGTACGCATACATTTACCAATATTTTCAGTTCTAATAGTTACTCCCTTAAAACACCATACCAGTACAAGAATGGGCCCAAGTACATGTACAGGTACATACCTGCGAACAATGTGGTTCTTGCTGATGACAGTTCTGAAAAAAATCACGACAAGAAAAGACGAGTCACTGACAGAGCGCAAAATCCTAATTCACTGAAAATCATCTTGACCACATGCAAAATGGATTATCCCATATGGGACGGAGACTTGATTAAAGGGATAAGGTCAGTAGCACTGACCTGTTTGTACATACGGTACAATGTATGTACTTGCATGTTTACAGAACTGAAGAAAAGCAACAACTGGGAAACTACATGTGCACCACACAAAAACATGTTCGAACCTGTGTCCATGCAGACTACTAAGGTTAGGATGGTTTGACTCCAAATAACGTACGGTTGTATTTTTGGCACCTATATTTTGGCATATATGTAAGAATCATCTATATCCTATTCCATTTTTTCATTTTACAAATCGGACTTTTGTCGGTTAAATTTGACCACTTTTGTTTGTCAGCAAAGTTGTTCATTTAGCTTCTTCGTGGGTGACAAGAGAGTAGACACCATGACAGATGCTCGAACATGCACAAATGCCTGCAGCCAAACTGGATCTTACCCAGAGGGCCAGTGACCCCTCCGTGTCTTCTGATGGTGAGGATGTGACATGAATCTACGTCGCTTTACTCCCCTCTCCCTGAGCGCTGATGATGAGGCCAACCCGTCGTCATGGAGATCAGCGTCCGTCTTGGGTTCAACATCCTCATCACCATCTGATGATGACCTGGATATGTCGAGGGAGGGATGGCAAAGGAGAAGGAACGAGAACAGAAAAGAGAGAGACAGAGAGTTACTGCAGGTTCCCGGGATAAAGTCTCTCGTGGGTAAAGATCAAATTGGTGATAATGAAGGATTATGTCCAACTTCTGCAGGAAAGATGGGAGAAGGCAGTGGCCACTGGAAGGTGTGAGGGTAATGAACACAAATGCATATACACTGAAAACCTAATTAGAAATCATTTCATGGAACTGCTCTACAGGAAACACTGTACAGATTGACATGTTAAACATACAGGGAAAAATGCATACCAGTCACATCCGCCTCACTTCACTTGCACTTTGATCCAATCCAACTAAACACGTATTACTGGTAGTTTACCATGCAGCTAATAAAATAACATTTTTTCTGTGCTTCCAGTATTTGGAAAACAGTTTTTAAAAATTGCTGAAGTCAAAACTACTCGTCAAACTCAACATCTAAAATGAACACTTCTGGCACACTAACAGGTTTACACATATACAGATGTAGAGTATAACGTACAAATGTACTTATGATACATGTAGATTTCCCCATCAAAAGTTTTAAATGTACCCAAAAGGTCACATTTTGAAACATCAGTTTGGATATTATACTTTGTACTGGACACGTACATGTACCAGTATGCAAGCTTTTAAAATGGGATTTATTTGACTATAAAAATGTATAATTTTTCAATGTGCAGGGACACTGGAATGCTGCCGAATGTACCGTAACTGATGATGCTATTACATGTATCTTAAAGATACATGTACAGGTGCAAATATGAACATACAGGATTAATTGAACGTACATGTAAACATCATTCACCGAGGAATGGGTGTGCAATAACAGGTTATTTTACAAAATGTTCTCACTGGTACAAAATGGAAATATCGACTGGCTGCCCATCAAAATTACAACGGAATTCCTGGAGCTGGTGATTAAATTATCTTTCCTCAAATTCTGTTAAATGCACGCTCTGTGAATAATGTACTATGTATTTCTGTACTGTCTGATGATTGGGTAAATTGAGCACTCAAAAATGATATGGACAGATGGAGATCCTTCCATTTCCACCCGGCCGGCTAGTGGAGATAATCACATTTACCGTTTCCATGGAACCCAAAGCCTATTCACCAATTTGAAAGTACAAGCGTAGATAAAATTTACGTTTATCGGGTTTATTTACGGGTCTTAAAAACTGCTGTATGGCATATGTTTGTGAGTATTGGTCACGCAATTTTAGTCATGAATCTGTGAAGTACATGTACATTTAACTGGCAAACCTCATACAGTTTAGCATACAGTACATGTACATGCACCAGGAAGCAATGATACTGTACATGTACATGTACATATTGAAATCCACTCGAATATAAAATTTAGGGTCCATGCAATAAATTCTTACCAGTACATGTACATGTAAGTACCGGGTATCACAGATACAATTGTTTGTGTAGCTTTATACTCTTCATATGAAAACTACACATATTTGGCATCACGCTGGGTTAAGCGTATTGAAAAGTGCACTCGTAAAATTTCAAGTCCAGCTAAACTTGTGTATAGCACTATTGTACCCGTACACAGGTGTAAATGCAGGTACATGCACACATTCCGATATGTTCAATGTGCATGGTATGCATTATGTACGCATACATGCACATTTACGGCGATGTACCGGTATCGTAACACCTGACTCTGAGTCATTCTATAATTCAAGGTCCAAAAATGTGACATGTTTGTCTCCTTGTTACACCCAACCTGAGCAATTTGACATGGAAATTAACACCGGTATCACTGAAATTGATTCATCTCTCAGAATTGAACAAAGTTTTGAACTTACATGTAGGCCTACATGTAAAATATACACGTACAGTATCATACGTACTGGTACATGTCAGACTGGCAGGGACAAAAATTGAACCCCACATTTACAATAGAATGACCCACCAGTAGATTAAGGGTAAATGCAATGGCATCTTCAAACACGGCTAAAGCTTGGCAGACCCTAGGGCCCAATCATTTTTTTCTATACATGCTACCTTGAACTACATATGAATTACTAAAGAAAAAAGTGGCAATATGCGCACATTTTGCTGGGAGTGGGCCGGCAATTTTAAACCAGTGGTTTGTACACGTACATGTATATGTACATCAGGTACGTGTACGCAATTGTATAGTGGTACAATGCACCGGTACTTGTACTGGCATACTCTGCACCTGTCCAGGAGTACAAACTGCTCTGCCCTGGAAATTACAGGCATGCTTATCATAGCCCTGAAAAAAGGCCAGAGAAGCCTTGTCAAGGCCCCAAATAAGTCCAACAATTTCATCAAATATAAATCAGGCTTTCCTTGAAAATTGGCATCCGATATTAAAGATGATGGATCGAAAATGGGGTGATATTACGTGTACCAAGAACAAAACAGAAATGGGATATCACTTTATCGGCACATGAACACTTTTTATGCACAAACATGCCAAAAAATGCTGGAATGAATACCTACTCTTCAGGGTGGACTGCCGGTATGTCATTCACAGGATGATCTCTGGGCTGTGTTCTGTCTCTGGGCATTCAAACAAGAAGAAAAATATCTGGTGTAATAGCAACAAAAACTTCTAATACAACACGTGAAATGCAAATCTTAGTTACATGTACACTGTACATAGTTCCATTCCAAAGCACCCTTTCCAGCTCAGCTATCCAAACTGTATCAGGGCTTCTGCTTCTGGCTGAAGCCTTCAAGGTAGAAATGACATTCAAATGTCCTTCATGACTTTACACTACATGTACATGTATATGTACAAGCACTGTACAAGGCATACATGTACATGTACATGTACATGTACATCCACATGCGAACCAACTTACACTGATTACACGCACAAACCATGGAGGTGCACAGAGAGGGCTGTCGTGTCATATTCCTTTATTCCCAAACCCATTCTCTTTCAACTTGTGCACTGTCACTAAAACAACAGGTGTGTGCAACTGTTAAGCCCATACACATCTGGATTTCAAGAATACATGTACAAGTTTTATTGTGAATTGACCAATTTTGTCAAAAATTATTGCTGCATACAAAGTAACTTGACATGATACACAACGTGTGCACATGAATTTAATTTGTCCAACTGCAACAGAGGCATGTTCATCGGTGTTTTAGCAAGTAACTTTTAAGCTAAAGTTTCAGCCATCATGTACATGTACTAGTAGAGGTACATTGTACATTGTACAAAAGTTAACATGTACCATTACACGTAATGTAGGCCTACACTTCTCAGATTATATTCAAAGTTTGTAAATATTTGTCATCTGGTGACAATGGCCACAGACAGGATGAATCACCTGCCTTTTAACAGTGGCCTTGGAAGGCTCAGACAGGTGTTTTTTCCTCCCTACATGTACACATTGTACATGCATATCACACTGGAGGCACCATGTCCTCCAAGCACAGCAATGGGCCAGTCACTAATGCTCAGTGCAGAAGGCTTTGTGCAGTCAAGATAAGATTGATGGCCATATCAAAACTACCTTGAAGACATATAAAGCAAGATATGAGACAGAGAATCTTCCCCCCTTTGTGTTGGTCATTGTTTCACTGGAATCTGAGGAATTCTTTTCAGATATCTAGGGAGGATGTGTTGGGTATTGAATAGCCTAGAGTGTGTATAGCGATTGGACATGTTAGGGGGTACGGGTACTCCTCCGGTCTCATGTCTTGCTGAATATACCGTATATGTAGAGTTTCCATCTCATCAATCTGGTTTTCATGTCATTCATTGTGTCATTTCTGTCTCCTGGTTTGCCTGATTTTTACCAGATTTACTAGGTGTTTTCGGTGCAATAAAAGTCACTTTTCTTATTTTCTTTGTTCATTTTCTACAATATTTACTCTCCTTTAGTGTGTGTGGGGGGGGTCGCCATGTGGTAGGATGGCTCTGTAGAGGTATTGGTCACCTGTTTCATCTTGCCATTCACTGGCTTTTTAAGCCTATTCTTTTTTATAGCCGTCATCTGTTTGTTGTTGTGCCATGTCAATTGTTTTATGTTTTTAATGTACATGTATTTAATTTTTTGGTTTCATAGCCAGTGGAAAAGTGTAATAAAATAAAAGAAAATAAATAAAAATGTCTTGCTGGGAAAAAATTTGATAGAAGTAATTTTATTTTAACTTGGGACAATGTACAGTACATATCATGTAGGTGCAACAGTAAAGTACATGTACATGTACATAAAAATGTCTAGTGCATGAACAGTTTGATTTCATAGACAAAAACCTTCGATTGAAATGAAGCTGTGATTGGAAACCATTCAATTGGAGCACTACGGAATATGACACTGTTTTCAAGAATTTCATTTGCAATAAAAACCACATATCAACACAACCGGTCAATCATCCAGGGAACCTACTGATCCATTAGACTCACTTAATGTTAAACTGACAAATCAGCCACACTACAACCTGGTACCAGGCATTCAAGCAATCAGATACAATGGCGGGCTGCTTATTACTGGTATCTCTTTCTGGTAAGGGAAAACAGTGAGCTAATGACACACATTGGGATCCACTGAGGGAATTGAAGAGAACAAATCAATAAGCACAGGCTACCATGGCAACAGATGATGAGGCAACGAGTTACTGATACAATATTACTACTGTATCAGCTACATGTACATGTACAATGTACATGTATACCTGTACCATTACATGGAGGTACCGTAGTTTTCTACATGTACATGTATACACGTACATGTATGTACATGTACCGGTACTACATGTAGCACCTCGTGGCTGTACCTATTACAGGTACATGTACTGTACCAACAAAATAAGTTTAAACTTCAGTTTTAAATTAACAAGCAGGTCCCAGCATGGAACTATAAAACGGATAGCTCCGTAGTACCAGTGATGGCTGAGTGCTATGGGTGTAGCATGGACTTCCACTTAAAGTTGTACAGTTGACAACTTACAAGCTGCCAGTGCAGTGGCCTCTCACATTACCTTCCAGTGGTTTCATTTGTCAAATATGAGAAGCAGGTGTACATGCCCATGGAGATCCATTTAACTTCTCACATGTACTTGTACATTTGATATCCTGGGTGTTGATGGAGTAAACATTGTACATTCCACACTGAAGAAAGAACACCTGGGCTGTACCAGATGGCTTACATATCTACCTGGTACATGTAGATGTACCATTAAGTAAGCATTTGTACAGATTTCCGGGTTTATTATCATACATACATGTACATGTATTTAGTCACACATGCTTTTTCTGTAAAACTTGCATTCAATACTTTCAATTTCCACATGTACATGTACATAGGGTTGCGCCGAATATCCAAATATTTCATCCATTATCGAATATTATTTCTGAAGTGGAATTGTCAAATGCAAAATTCATAAAAAGGAAGGGAGAATATTTCTTTTGTTTTAAATGAGACAAGTTGCACTATGGAGGCTTGTTTCAAGCAGATTCAAATTAAAAGTGACATATACATGTATCTTATAACGATTCAAAACATACATTGTTTATCAAAAAATCTAAAAGGAATAGAAATTTTCACCATGGCAAGAAGTATTGTTCGTCTGTTAAACTTTGCTAAATCGTGGCTGTAGATGCCCCTACACGTGAAACGATAATAGTGATTATAATGTACAACTGTGTGAGTTATTGCAACTGATTTTGTATGGTTTGTTCATCATTCAATAATCTGCTGGTCAATACGTACAAACAAATATTCAGACATTCGATCAAATTGAAGGTCGAATATTCGAACAAATTGAAGGTCGAATATTCGAACAAATTGAAGGTCGAATATTCGAACAATGAATTATTCAAATTGACTCAGCCCTATTTCTTCATATTCAGTGAATCTTACACACTCAAAGATAAATAGAAGCCACACATCACTGTGAATAACAGACAAATTACAACTCGAGGGTGACACGGCTAAATAAATCATTAGGCTTTCTGACAAATGTTTTGTTGTAACTACAGGTTGTGGTACTAACTAACAGTGCCCTTCAAATTAACTATCAATGGAGGATGGCACAGATTTGTTTGCTTTCATTTTAGAAATTAAACAAATGAGTTGCATGGCACACACTTCGGTCCAAGTACACGTATAAATACAAGACAATCTTCAGTCATCTATGCAAAATGTCAAGTAAGGTACCATCAACATGATCGTGCAATAATGTACATACATGTACATATATATGCAAAGGCCAACTTCTGCCGTTTCTCCCTATATATGTATTAACCCTCAGGATACAAGGGATGTTGGTGCTGTCAGTGCTGCCCCAAGGATAAAAGGTCAAAATAACTGCAGCATACGTAATTCTGTCATACAAACAGTACCTCCAAAGTGCACTGTTAGTCAACTCCTGGTACATGTACATGTATGAACACACCGGCACCCGGTTGTCTTTAACAGACGAACATCTTGAAAAGAATTCAGAATCACAATATTAACTTCTAAGAACATTTGATAACTCTAGGCACGACACTGTAAATAAAAAAAGGCTGGCACACACAGAGTGTAGGAGAACAGGAATCTTGCTGGGGTTTTTCGTTAGAATTTTGCAGAATTACCGTATCAATTATCTAGAACTACATGTACCTGTACCTGTTTCTACAGCTCTTTGTCCATTTACCGTATAGTGATACCCATCCTTATCGCTAGACCTACATGTATGTGTAACTCACATGCATTTACATACATGTACATTGTACATTTAGGTATTTTCTACACAATTTGCGGGTACAGTTGCTGCAGTTGAAATATAGGCAATGTTAACATTTCGGCAAAGGTACATGTATAGTATCATGCATGCTCATGTCAGCATGTAGGCTACATGAAGTGGACAAAGCATGACCAATCTACAGTCCACGTAGCCCTTTTCCCAACTACTAGAGAAATATACAATACCATACTCATACAATGCCAGAAAGAAATATTGCAAAGCTCAATCCTTGCCAGGACATCCTGACGGAAGCAGGGAGGGTATTAAGATATCAGTATTTTACAGGCCAAGCTGAAGTAACCAAATTCAGAAGTACAGTATGTGCATGTAAAACCAACTGGGACCATTAGGAACCAATTAATACTACGTTCTACATATGCTACCACACACAACAAAATTTATTAGGAGCACTTCAAAGAAGCCTCCAGTTTGTACAGTATGGTAAATTTGTCATTTGTGCATTATGTTCCTTGGAGGTAACCAAAATATTCAATATCTGAAGAAGGGTACCAAAGAACAAACATAATGAAGTTTCAGCTCAGTGAATATTTCCAAGAAAAACAATATTCCAGGATTTTGATTACAGATCATGTTTTGAATTGCGCCTGAATTCAGCGTCTGGGACCTGTTCTCACATTCAGTTGAATGCAGAGCTACCGGTACCACTCGTAATGTCATACACTACATGGTAACCGTTTGCGCATGTATCGCGCCAACGCTTGTCGGTTTATCGGTACACGTATGTGTTTCCAATGGCAATTGCCCAAATACGGATCTTTGATGTACCTGTACATGTGTCATTGGAAATTACCTGCCGTCATTGTTTTCTTCAATATACAGTAACACCTTGCGAGAAAGAACAGTTTCTCAGGGAGTTTACATGTAGCTCCAGGACTATCTTTAAACAAGTGCATGTATGCTTTTCAACAATAAACTTGTCAGTTACCGGCACATGTACCGTACTTTTTGGATAACTGCAAATGATGGACCGTACATCTGTAATCATGTTATTGATAGAATTAATAGCAATGTTGGCCAGTCTTAAACATGACCCATGGAATCAAAAAAATTTGTCACTGCCAACTTGAGATATTGAAAGTTAAATTTGGACAAAAATTGCTGTATCAGAAGGGACAGGTCACTGTGCCCATATGTGGTAATACTCTGGACTGATTACTCACTCATATTCCAAGGCTACATGTCGCTCAAGCAGGTGGCAGCATCGACTGTAATGTTAATCTACAAATCTTGTGCATATACATTGTAGACCCTGTATTTTATTTGTAATCAAAAGTCAGCTGAACTATACATCTAGGTGATGATTGAATAAAATGGGGGCATTTCTGGGGAAGTGATTTAATGAACTGCATCAGTCGGAATCATAACAAACAATAAATGGATGCCAGGGATCATGATCCTAAAGTCAAATCAACAAGAACAGTGACTGATTTCATTATTAGGTCTAATAAGACAACCACGTGGTGGAGATGTGGGGCCTGGAGACTTGCCTTGCTGAGGTACATGTAAGTCTCCAGGCCAGCCTTGTGAGGCTATGTACCGGTACAAAACATTTAACAGATCTGGTGGGAAGGGGGGAGGAGCTTGGACACTCAATCCAGGATCATACATCTGAGTAAGACGAAGGAGCAAAGAGCACTTTCATACCCCAACCAAAATCAGTTTCACACAGCCAATCTTTGAAAATAAGTATCCAGTTGTGTTGGAAATTATATAAATGCTTGGTGCAACCTTCAATTTTAAGACTTTCAAGAAATCTTCACGCAGTAAGTTCTGATTTCTGAGTTCTTACCACTGTATGGTGACTCAAAGTGTTCATGGGTAGGCCTACTTTCTGCCCCATTTTTCACTTAAATCTGGAAATGACAGATAGTGCCAAGCATTTATACACTTATTCTGAACACAACTGGATAATTATTTACAAAGACTGTGGTATTCCCACCCAATTCTGATGGGGATATTAAAGTAAAATCTGTCAGGTCAATCTTTGGGCCATGTTTATTATTTGAAATTTCAAAAATAGGGTCAGCGCAATAAAGAGAGCGTTGCCTTTGTTTTTTGGGGGGACTTACCCGTTTTGCAAGATTAAAATGACAAAGAACTGGGGGGAGGGAGTTACCAAAGATGCAATCCTCATGATAAGGTCCTATGCTTATGTCATCAGTGCATTTCCTTCCTCTATGCACTGAGCATGGTTAGAGTTAAATTTTAGACTGTTGTTAGTTACTTACCCGGTGTCCGGGTCTGAGGTTGATGGACCAAATTCACACCGCCTCCTCACAAGGTGCATCAGCTTAGTTCGTACTCGTGTTCGTGGTGCTTTTGAGATAAAGTCAAATTCACCACAATTCGCAAGTCACAACAGGGCCTAGCTTAGAATGCTTAGCCTACATTCACATGATTCGCGTGGACGTTTGCGCTCCTTCGAAGTTATCGGGTCTACCCGCGAAAAAAACTCGGCGTAATCCCTAGCCCTGCAAACATCACGTTGTATAATGGGTGAAGGTGATGCCATGTGAAGATTTAGGTTAGTTTATTATTAAATAACTAAATGAGAATCTCACCATGGCTAGTGCATGCTGTTTTCCTTGAAAGCTTCCTCCACGGTTCCACAAATTAATTATACCGGGCCTGTACGCAGGCTACATGGCACACATGTTGACATAATGTACATCGCGTATCGACGTAGCGCAGCTGACAGGACTGGAAAAATGGGTCACAGCGCCCTCACTGGTTTAAACTTAAACAAGTCATGTTCTCATCAAAACTGTCGGGGACAAACAACCTAAGCAAGCTTTCAAGTTGTAAACCATTATGAAATTCACTAATATATTATTAAAATAGAACAGCGTCTGTTGTTACAACTTTAAGGGATGTTCACAACTCGTTCTTCCTGGTACACTTACTTCCAATACGAGAAAGTTAACCAGACCATAGAGGTGAAATGAGACCGAAATGCCCACAATTAAATACTTAACGGAAACTTAAAAAAACTAGCTGTGGTAAATTCCTTTGTATGGAACTTTATAAAGATTTGTGAGAAAAAAAATTTCAAAAATTTGAAATGAAGCAGGCGAGATTTATTACTTCTTGGTGTGTGTGCACCACTTTTTGTAGTTTAGAGTACATTTTAAGTTCAACACAGTAAGCCTATTGTTCCATTACACACTAAATTACGGCAGGTTTGTTTTTTTTTCTTTTGAAGTTCTGCTTTTTCACATCATATAGGTGGAACTCATTCATGAGTTGGTCATAATGAAATTGAAATTTATGATAACTCTGCATTTTTGAACTTAAAAGAGTCCGTAAAGAATAAACTTGAGTCCGGTCAAATTTGTTGAATAATTTCACGTTTTTAACAAAACATCATACTTCAGTGTTATACGCTAAATTTAGCTTGGAACCCACATGATATAAATTCTAAAAACAGTTTGATACCATCCCATTGGTTAGTTAACGATTCTTAATACAGTGTGATGGACAATGATCAAAAGTGGTTTTTTAAAATTATTTTTAATTAAACATTTCTTGAAATTATTTCACAACTTTTTTCTTTCGAACTTTCGAAAGATAATAACGTGATAAATTTGCTTTCTGTTGCTTAAGTTTAAAATTCACCATCTGGTTCGACACAAAAATGAGGAAATCGACCGGGCCCCTCGATGTTGGGTTCACCTCAGTGAGCAATCGTCAGGGTGACTGAAACACCCTGGAAAGTCTCAGGTTTTCAATTGAAGTCGAATGAAGACACAGCATACGCCCCCATATGGGGAGGGGTTCTGGTCTAAACGTGGTTGCACGCCACTGTCCCGCTGAACAGAAGATAATTAATCGGCACCTTGGCAACGATGATCGTGACCTCACAACTGGATAACGGTTTCACATTGTAACATTTTGTCGGTTTCGAGTTGAAAATAATTTCAGTGGTGCTATCCGGGAACATCTAAGCTTGGGAGCCTTGATATTATTGACAAAAAAGAGTACATTTGATTGTTATTGAAAACTATGTGATTATTATTTTTGCATACAACCCAACTACTTTACAATTAAGACACTTTGAATAACTCCAACATTTTTCATAAATTCTGAGGATTGATATGTTGTAATTTTTTAATTAAATCGTATCAATAATCTGAACCGCTCAGAGCGTTCATATCTGTTCAAGATGTACATTATACGTTTATATCTGGCAAGATTTCATTCGATTACAAAGTTTATGAACATAATGATTAACCGAAATGCCAGCCTTAGATCGGCTTAGAGAAAATAGCTAGAGAACAAATATACATCAGAAGCACAATGAGGTGTGCCCCAGAACAGGAAAATGAATAGAGTGAATTAGTTTGGCCATTATAATAATAACATTTGAAACATTGGCTCAAGTTTTTTTAGACGGGAAAAGTGACCTATTTACGGAGCGCACATCACCCGTTCTACTGATAAACTTGACCCTAAAAGAGCTTGAGGAAATCCGCCCCCTTTAACATTTCCGACATCGTCGCAGTGCACCTTTTTTACATGAGCTAAAGCTTTAGAAGTTGAAACTTCACATTTTTGTCAACTTTCAAAAAAATCGAGTGCGGCACAGCCAAGTTGGGGGGGGGGAGGGCGGAACCCGCCTCGGCTGTGAGATGGGCCAAAATAACCGAATCTCTGAGGGTAAAAGTAACAATTTCTCAGCACAGCTACGTTTTAAACCTCTGGTATTAGGTTAGGTCAGGTGATATTTGTGTCAATTAAGAGCAGTAATTACAATTGGTACATTTTACCGGAAAATTTGAAGACTATATAGCACATTATGAGATGAAAATGCTAAGCCCAGAGCTGTATACAGAGAGAGTAGCACCAATTCTAGATTTTGGAACCAAAATGGCTGTTCAGTATGTGTGCAGTAAATGTTATATAGCATGCGTAATCCACCATTTTGGTTCCAACAATTGAGACACTTATGTCGCACTTAAACTCGCAGCTCTGCCTAAGCCGAATCCAATCATGGCGCCCTCCTCCATTGCAGTTCAACGGGAGTTCGTATGAGTGCCATTTTCGTTGTGAGCCTCAACGTGTCAAACTTACAAAACAAACTACTGAAATTTTAAAAAGTCTGCAAATACTGTGAATTTTTCTTGCACGTTGCGTCTCTTTAATTTTTTTGTCTTTAAACAGAGCACCAGCAACGGTTGTTGGAATTTTAAAAGATATGAAGACTGGTGACCACAAAAAAGCCTCGCCTACTTTCCCCAAACGATCCACCAGAGGCTGACTTTTTCTAACATGACCTTCCTTTCATGCATTTACTGGCTATAGATAGACGGCAAAACAGACGAGAATCATCAAGGACTGCATAGGACATAATGAAAAACCGTGGGTTCTGCCCGTTAGTTACCGTTTAAGAGGGCTTCTGTCCTGACAGATTGTTGAATCTTGTAGAAAGTAAAAATACAATACGCTATTATGCAACCTACGGTGCCCCCAATTCAATACGAAAAAATCTGTCCGACGAGCTCATTAAAAGTTATACACTCAACTGAGAGTTCTGATAGCCGTGGAATTGGGGTATTGAAGAAATATGGCACCGAAGCCCTGGCCTTGGGCTTCCAAGTCTGAGCAATTGGGATGCAATTAGATCCGAAAGTGGCACTATTCAGCCGTTATGCAGAGGGATGCCTTTTCATATTGGCTACTTTTCCCTGTCAGAGAAACATCTTTCGTTTTAGGTGTGGTCTGCTTTGGATGAGAATTTCTCCAAAAGTCATTGGTCGAAGTGTAAGGAATTTGAAAGACGACATGTTTTCATCATGTTTTTTTCTGTGCTGCTGAACATGTAACACCATTGAGGGTATGTCTTTACCTCGTTTCCGTGGTGTTTAGCAGTGCGCCCTCACGGGTACCTGCAACCTGCCACAACAAAGTGCACGTGACAAAGGTTCACGTGATATCTGCTCTCACCTTCGTCGTGCGTGCGTATCGGCTTTGTGGCGCGGCGTGGCTAGGGCTAGCTGTTGACGTTGTGAGAGGTGCATGGACAACGTACACTGTACATATGTAGCTGTACTGTCGAACGGGCGTAGCGGCATTTCCGGTAAACTACCACTGCTTGCATGTGGGCTGTCTCGTGACCTTAGCATAGCATTGTTAACTTGAATTCTTTCGTAGGCCTACAATCAAAAACAGACGGATTTTTGGACCATCCTTGCAAGTTACAACCAGACCAAGCCTTCATAACACAGTGCGACAGGATTAGACATTAGTTAAGTAATACGTAAGACGTGTGGGGTAAGTCAACGCCATGAGTTAGCATGGTTAACGTTAGTTAATGCCTGCAAATGACCATGGAGCTTTCCTCCATGAAATGAGTGACTAAAATTGCCAGGGCAGGGGTTTATGTGACGTGACCAAATCCTAGTCCCAGACTAAATGAACCAGAAAAGGGGTGTCCCCAGTTGGAAGGAATTCGGAAGAAACTAGGACTTTATGAATTTCCTCTTTAATTACATTTGGACGGTCAAATTCAATAATAAAACAGGAGATTCACGTTCTTGTAGTTGAGTCCTAGTTTTACTAGGAAGAAGGCCAGTGTTTGTAGAAACCTTAAAAACGCCCACATGACATGCATACAATGATACATGTATACCTGGTGAAGACCCCTGAACAAAAGGAGGTCAACATGCAAGTTGCATGAACCATGCATGATGAACCTTATGTGAACTAAGCCAGGCTGCACAAGCATGACCAGATTACACCCTTCTGTTCTGGAAAACAGGTTTAGGTCTTGAGGCATTTTGGAGTTAGGGTTATGTATATCTGTCGCAAATATAAAGGGGAACAGTCGAGGAAATCATCATCATAGCTTGAAAGAGTGTTCACATTTGAAGAAAAACGAGTATTTTTTAGAAGAGTTCCGTATATGGATGCCAGTAATTCTTCCCTTCAATGATTGAATAGCCATGAGAAAGCAAAAGCATGTCCAGAAAAGTTCAATTTAGGAGAGAAAAAAAAAACAAGTTTTATACTCAGAAAACACTTTGAATTTTTCCAACCAGTCCCATAGGGTTTGTGCACGGGATGTCAAGTGGCATCTGTATCTGGAACTCTTTCCGCATTTTCTCCTAGTTTTCTTGAGTAAAAGTGACTGTCCGCACTAGGTACATATAGGTAATACCAATGTATGCGTATGGCCAGTGAGACTAGCATAGGCATTTAAAACCATAATCATTTTGTCAATGATGACCAGCAGACTAATATTATTATTAGCTCAGTGACAGTGTGTAATGAATGGAGGGACTTAAGTTGCTGAATTCAGTGTCTTCTCAAGTGCTTTCTCAAGTTTTTGATATCGTTAACATTATCTTGGTCGGTTGTTGGATATGAACAGTCAATTTGCATGATCACTTGATTGTGTATATTGCACTGCATCTGTCAGTGCATGATCAAACATGGCCGTCTGATTTTGTGGACATAATAAATCTTGCAAATACATGTATACAAAGTAGGGCCCATAGGCCTCCACCTACGGTACTTTGCTGCCATCTAGTAGAACATGTAGGGAATAGGCCTACAAAGGCTTACAGCATGAGTTAGTTTATCCCGCCAATACCCAATCCTTATGCACAATCCAAGTTGAAGCTAAATGTTCAGTCACAGTCATCTACACATTAACTAAATCCTTGTACATAGCAGTCAACCCGATTTGAATTCCTCGGCAGCTCGCCTCAGACTGACTAATTTTCCCAATTCTAAGATTATTTAATTCCTTCCCCGGCCCTGTTTTTCACAGTCCTGAAAACACCATCTTAGCAAAAATCCCCTGACGGTTACACCGATACCCCTTTGTTCAATATCGCCGGCTGGACACACGTGGCAGCCCCCGGTTTCCAAACTCCCGGACAACCCAAAATCTTATTAAATGCATCACCGGTCAACCCCCTGCTATTCCTCTGCAGTTTAAGAGGTCACCAGACATTCGTGTTACAATATCTTACCCGTACATGTAAGTATTCACCTTCCTTCAAACTGAGTGATCACGTGGCCTGGCAGTTACATGTAAGGCGTGCAGCTATGACCCCTCAGACATGATGATGAAGTTTCCAATCCACAGTCGGTTTCAAGGTTTTTTCTGAACAGGCTGGATGGGGGGGAGGGCTTTAGGGCATAGACTTCTGCTGGGTGGCAGCACATGCCCTGCGGGTGTACCACTGGCAGGACCGATGAACTTACAAGTTTAATAATGTGTGACAGTTACATGTACATTACATGTACATGTTTGCTCTTTCAGCAGGTATCTGGTGCCTGATACGTCTTAGTAAGTCACTTGCAAAAATGCTGACAGCCAAAAGTCTCTGCATTTCTCTGCATTGTGTGCTGCTCCTACATATAATCACCAGCACCGCTGCCGAGTTACCTTTCCGGAACGTCTCCTTGTCCTGGGATGAACGTCTCAACGACCTCATCCCCAGGCTCTATCTGGACGAGATTGCCTCACAGATGACCCGGGCTGGCTACAAAGAGAACGGCCCAACGCTACCCATCCCTAGGCTGGGTATTGGCCCGTATAACTGGGTCACTGAGTGTCTACGAGGGGATGTTGAATCAGGGAATGCAACTTCATATGCAATGCCTATTGGTCTAGCTGCTTCATTTAGGTAATACTTCGATACTGAATCGATTTGCTTGTACAAGACCATTTTTTTAACAATTTGGACATCTACTTTTTCAAGTCCAGAAATTCAAGGTGGTGTCCTTCAAAAACTTCACAAAAAATCCACAATAGAAGGCTATTTCATCTTCACTTCTAGTTTATTGTTTTTATGCAGAAATTTTCAATCCATTGTAAATTCATATTAAATATGTTCAATCTTTATTTTTTGAAAATGGCCTACACATGTCGACTATCAGCAAAATCATACGAGCATACATACTTCTCCCCAACCCTAATGCAGCAACTGTCACTTGTACATGTGTGGCAGAGTAGAAGACAACACTTTGTTTGGTGACAAAGGGAGTAGCTGCACTCACATGTGAACTCTGTGGCTTGTTTGTTCATGGCCGGGTCACGGGTACTCTGCACAATACATGTATGCACGCATGTGAATTCACATACGCTTCCATTGTGTCATTTTCTGTATTTGCTTTGAACAACACACCTTATCTTTTTCAGGTGTAGAGCCACTGGTGGCAGAAGTGGGGATGGTGTCCTCCCCCTCCCACTTTTTTGACTGGTGGGGGACAGCCTCCCCACTTTTTGCAGGGCCTATAATGGGGCGGGGGCTTCATGGATTGGCTTATTAATGGCTGATTGTCTAACAGCTTCCCCAACACTTTAATAATCATTCTGCCATTGCTGTGCAGAGCCCATACTGTGGAACTGTTAAATGACAGTGAAACCAAATGGATACAGTGTCAGTTTGTCATGCAGATTACATGTGCAGAATACATGTGCAGAAAAAATCTGTAGTGCCAAGGCAAGTGTTTAGCCTGTACACATGTCAGTATGCGTTGATGGAATTGTGTCACAGCACTGACCCTGTAGGTATATTGTAGATTACAGAATACTGTTTGATGTGGCCTTAAGGGGCCAATTTCGTAGAGCTGCTTAAGCACAAAATTTGCTTAAGCATGAAAAAACTTGCTTGATAAATCAAGTAACCAGCTCAAACTCCATGTGATTTATATTGTTCTGGGATTGTGTTTAGCTGTTTTGGGGTTAGCATGACAATCAGATAGAGTTTGAGCCGGTAACCTTTGTTTATTAAGCAAATTTTTTTCCGCTTAAGCAAGTTTTGTGCTTAAGCAGCTCTATGAAATTGGCCCCTTGATAACTTAAATAAAAGACTGACCTTGGACACGTTTCAGTTTACAGGAACTTGTAATTGGACACAACATGGATACCTTGAGTGAAACTTGAATGACATGTTGGGTCTTTCTTTTTTTAGTGTTGACCTACTCACGGCAGTTGGCACAGCAACAAGCATAGAGGTCCGCGCCAAATACAACAACTACACAAGCCATGGAATATACAAAGACTTTGGTGGACTGAGCTGTTTTAGTCCCGTCATCAATATTGTGAGGCATCCCTTGTGGGGAAGGATTCAGGTAAAGACCAACGAATCCACTCAATCCAGTCATTGTTCTGCTACCTGTATGCGGATGTATTCGTGATTGCCTGCAACTCCCCTGCATGTATTGGCCAATACGGCAATGCAAAGTGACACTGTCCTTGTTGCTTGTAGACTGCAGCAATGGTGCGTTTGGTTCCTTCTCGATAATACAAGGAGTTCATGCATTATCCTGATTATTTGTATTCCAGTCTGTTGAAATTTGCTTCAGACTTAATGGTAGACCTACCACCCATGTCTCTGCATGTGAAATGATACATATATACATGTATACACAGATTTAATGATATTGGTAAAACATTGCCTACTGAGTTATTGCATAAATTCGGGGTACAATTTTTCCTGTCCCTGTTGCATCTAGTATGCGATTTGGTAAGTTTCGAACACATCCTTTAATTTCCTAGAATGATTAAGTAATGCAAATTACTTGCCAAACAAATAAACACCTTGAAGCCAATTTCAATGATGGATATCCCTTGTCAAATTCCACAAAGGTCAGGTGTAACCATGGTAACTGACAGTAAATATTTTTATGTTTTTTTTACTAATATTCACATGTATATAAATGTACATGTACTTGACACCCACCAAACACACATTCAAGTACAGATTCAAGTACATCTATCCATCTTCCTGTCAGAAAGGATGTGCCTCTATTTATTTTTTGGGAAAAAAACAGAAAATGAAAACATTCAAATTGTAATGGGAAATATTAATCCTAACCATTCTAACCTTCCCCAACCACACAGAATTAAAAAGCAGTAAAGTGTTTAATTCTGTGGGGATAGGTCTGGTAGGCCCAGACTGCTGGCTTTTGCATTGGGTTTGGCATACCTCAGTCCAACAGCCTCAGTGCACAAAGTCCCATATGGGTGTTTAACTTTGTGTGAGTGGGGAAAATTAGGTCCAGCAACCCTTGGGCAGTTAGGGTTAAGGGGTACTTCTGGAACAACTCTTGATGAAAGTGCCTGCTTTTATATTTAAACTTACGTGTACGTGTACATTTGTAGTTTGAAACTTCTTGATATTGTCATTGGCTTCTCAGTGCATACATGTAGTTTGTACATGTAGACTGCTGACAGTACTCCGTACATCCACATGTACTTTCTTACCAGGAAACCTATGGCGAAGATCCTTTCATTTCGGGAGAATTAGCTAAGGCATATGTGGCTGGTCTGCACGGGGATCACCCACGCTATGTCCGTACAAGCTCTGGCTGCAAGCACATCTTTGCCTACGACGGACCTGAGGACATTCCGTCTCCCAGATTCTCGTTTAACTCCGTTGTAAGTGTCGAAGGGGGTGCATTAATAACAGCTAGCTTAATTGGCCAGATTTGTATTTCAGCAGCACGTGATAGGTCATTTGAGAACACGTATGCAAGTGTGAGGCTGGCCCTATTGGTAGAGGCTCATGCTGACTCACAGGCACTGAGCATATACATAAGTGGTTGATATTCATAGGTGTTTTATTCTTGAGTGACCCTGCCTTTTTTGAAATACCCTACTGGCTCATTATCCCAACACTTTGATTGTTCTACCTGTCTTGCTGAGGAAGCTCTCGTCCACTTTCTGTGGTTGAGCAGACCAGTTAGGGCATGGTGCGGGCAACAGGTGCATGTATGTAATTATGGTTTCCTCTAGACGTTCTTAGGGCGAGTTTGATCAAGAACCTCCATTTAACCACTTGTCCATTCGTGATTCAGCATGCTGTTGCAGATCTTGATATTACTAGTTCCCGTTCAGACCTGACATGGCTGGCTGTTGATGGCCAACAGCGTGAACAACCCATTGTACACTTGTCTCCTCTTTTCGTAGAGTAAAACAGATTAGTACACATTTGACACAAGGAAGTGGAGTGTCTGTAGTTATAAAGGATAAGTTTCCTGAACTTAAATTGCCTTTGGTGATTGCCAGTACTCACCACAAGCATGAATATTCAATTCTCTTTATTTACCTCACTACCATCAAGAAAGACTCAGTAGTCATTTGAGATGCAACAGTCTGACTTAGCACTTCCTATTACAGAATGTATTTTAGATACAAATACTCAGCGCCTGCATTGTTTACTTACCGTCGATGAAATGTGTTGCTAATATATTTCCGTTCCCAGTTTCCCACTGTGAAACTGTCTTAACTTCTTGTCTTGCTCTGTGAATTCAGGTAAATGATGCAGACATGCAGATGACCTACCTCCCCATGTTCCACGAATGTGTCAAGGCGGGCACCTTCAACTTGGTCTGCAGCTACAACAGGTTAGTTCAGATCCTTTATACTGCAGGTGTGAGTGATGACTCAGTTCTTGTGCAAGAAGCAGTCAAACTTTGTGTATTCACAAGTAGACCCGCAGAAACACCACCTGTTACTTCTTGAATGTTTGTTTGAGAACAGAGTTTGCTCCGAGCATGCTGTCCTGTTAGCTTCCGTCATGCAATTTTTCTTTTGTGGTAAAAATCTCATCGTAGCCAACATTTCAATGCTAAGAACACAGTTATGACGTAGTGTTCCAAAGAAACAAATTCTGAGGGTCTCAGCCTCTTGAATTATTTCATTTTGTTGTTTTCCAGTCCTTGTCCCAACAAAGTTTTGGTTACAGGAGGGTGCTGTGGCTTGCCTCAGCTACCTTGTTATAACGAGAGTTGGCTGTGTAGCAGCTCAGAAGCTGAACAAAGAAATTAAATTCCGGCAATGAATCAAGGATATAAAAGTTACATGAATGAACAAACTTGGATTGTTGATCAATAATGGCAAAACAAGTTGTTCAAACTGTACTGAGCACAGCCAACTTGCGACTCTGACTCATTTTCCAGCATCAATGGTATTCCTGCCTGTGCCAGTAAAAAGTACTTAACCGACATCGTTCGCAATCAGTGGGGCTTTAAAGGCTACGTCTCCAGTGACGACGGAGCACTTGAGTACCTGCACTCAGCGCACAACTACACAAAAGGCCCGCTGGACTCCACCGTGGCAGCCATCCAGGCTGGCTGCAACCTGGAGCTGACTGGTTTCAAAACGCCCGTCTACACTCACCTGACGCAGGCCGTGCAGCTGGGCCTGATCAGCATAGAGGAGATGACCACCCTAGTCCGGCCTCTCTTCTACACCAGGATGAGGCTAGGAGAGTTTGACCCACCTGACATGAACCCTTACACCAAGCTGAATGTGGACGAAGTAGTGGAGAGCGCTGAGCATCAGGAGTTGGCAGTCTCTGTGGCTGTCAGGACCTTTGTCTTGCTGAAACACATCGGCAACGTCCTGCCCGTTGGCAAGATTGCAACTCTGGCCGTAAGTAGATCTTTTCCAGATTCCCAATTCCTCAAAGATTCTTGATTGGAACTGTCCTTGATCAACCACAATCTTTCACAGTGCAGGAAACCAGCGGGCTATTCTTTTCTCTCAAGCCCCAATGTAAACTCATTGTGGTTTGACTTCACCTTACCCAATCCTGCAAAATCCCTCAAAACGATCAGTTTATCTTGAAGGCTCTGAGAGAACACTTTCTTACACTGATCTGTCTTGTAATGTAATTTTTGTTATCCACTATCACAAGAGTTTATCAGAGAAGATGCCATAGTTTCTCTCTTGTGTGAGAAAGCCTTTACATGCTTAATGTGCTTTCTGCTGTTAATCATTATAGACAAAATTTGATGAACACAGTAACACTATCACTGGTCATTTACAGTGGCCCCCACCAATGGCAGAAAGCATTGTGATAATTATTGTACGTAGCCAGTGTTCCTTGGTGGTTGCTCTGTATAAAACTCAACACAGTGCCTTCTGCTATTCAAGGGGGCCATTGGGAATATCCTGCAGACCATCACTGAATTTGTCTATGTACACTTGAAATGCAAAAATAAACCTGCCACTTTCATCTGAGCCCTAAATTATCTCTAGATCTGTATGCATTGTGTACGTACAAGTCACGACGTATTTAAGAGCCACAGAACCATACATGTGTATGCTTCTTTCACCAAATAAAATGTCCAATGATGTGCTCATGTGCAAACAGGTTGTTGGTCCTATGGCCGACTCGCCCTATGACCCCTTTGGGGACTACCCACCGGGCACCTTGCGTGAGTACATCACTACCACCAGGGAGGGCTTGAAGAGCATTGCATCAATAGTGAAATATGCCGGAGGGTGCAGTAGCCCTAGATGTACTGACTACGATCCGAAAGAAATTATCAGCGCTGTCACAGATGTGGATTTTGTTGTTGTGTGCTTGGGTACAGGTATGCTGCCAGGAAAAAGTTATTAACTTATTTTTTTTTGAAATTTTCAGAAGCATTTTGGTATTACTGTGTGGTTTGTAAACTGTTTTAATGTAGCAATGTGGATTCCGTTCACAGCAACCATCTCCTGGTCAGAAACGGAACACAACTAAGCAGCAGACTTTGCTGATATTAAGTGACCCTAAGGGTGTTGTAAAAATACGTGGAACCAGTAATAAGAGCTGTCACTTCGAACTGGCTCCCAACCTCATCTGCTAAAGTCAAGAAATACAGTGAGAACAGGAACCAGTCTCTTTTGGATAGGGAAAAAACATGTTACACCTGATTGGTTTTGGAAACCTTGGCTTTTGCGTGTGGTTTATTCCAACTCGGGAACATCAAATTGGCCGGATGCGAGGCTCAAGTTTGGAATGTCTCCTTTGACAGCAACAGTTTTAACAATTTAGTGTGATTCGATCAAAAAAAAAGAAGCAGAAGGCACAATTTTGGAAATGACCGTAGATTCTAACCTCCCCCCGGAAATATTCTGCTATCTTCATCACTCTGTTTTCCTTTTAAAGATTAAACTTTTAAAATCTTCCACATTGTTTAATTATTTCAAATCTTTGAAAACATGCCAAATTCAACTTGAATTCTGTAACATGTGAATCAGTCTGAATACTTTTAAATTGGAACTCTAATATGTGTTGGCAGGGACATCAATAGAAAGTGAGTCTCGAGACCGCCCGAACATGGACTTGCCCGGTTCACAGCTACAGCTTCTACAGGACGCTGTCAAATACGGTAAATTGGCCTTTAATGGCAATGGCAAAAGTGCCCTTGGATGTAAATAATTGCTCTGGCGCAAAAGATAGTCACTAAGCAATGTCTATTACTTCACATCTAAGCTATGCACATAGAGCTATATTAAATTACTAGAGCATTGCCTTCTCATCCTCTGCGCAGAGAAAAATTGACGCCGTCTTGGATGCAGAAATGTTGAATCCCTGTACGTGAATCCCTGTACATGCTTGTAGAACATTCCATTTGAGAAAATGAATATCAAATTATGTACTTTTAATGCAACACGCATTGCGTACCAATAAAATCCTATTTGAAAAAGTTACAGCAAAATTATCTGCAGTGCATATGCACACGCATTTGTGTTGTTTACACAGAGCAAAATTAGACTCTCATTCACTGATTGCGTGTTTAGTTTTTCGCGTATCGGCTTTGTTGACGCATTGTTTTAGAATACAGATGTAGATATGCAAATTACCACATTTTCCATAGGTTTGTGCACAAACATGGCTGGGCCCAGAAGGTATCATTTTGTACATGAGTCTGCACTTTAGTTTTTATACATAGCTCTATGGCCATACGTTGTAGAGGTTATGTGTTGCTGGTTTCTCGGAAGCTGTTTTGTTATTTTAATTTAGTTACCACGAATGTACAAGTTTACTTGAGTCTATCCCAGTGATACAAAACTCTTGCTCTCTTAGGATGCATTAACGCATAACCACTATTTGAAAACCGTCTATCGAAAGAATCAGTGCTATACACTGTCTATCCAGTGGATATTGGGTGCTTGTTGCCCTTCAAAATTACTGTCCCTCACCTCCAGTTGGATCAGTCTGCGCTCGTACACGGTAAAAAATGACATCAAACACCTCTTTTAATCCTCAGCCGATGGTCGTCCCGTAGTTCTGCTCCTATTTAACGCTGGTCCGTTGAACATCACATGGGCCGATGAAAGCCCCGATGTCCATGCCATTGTGGAGTGTTGGCTCCCGGCTCAGGCTACCGGCCTGGCTGTGGCTCGCTTCATGACCAATGGCCCAGAGGGCAACCCTGCAGCAAGGCTTCCGTACACGTGGCCGGCTTCTATGGAAGACGTAGGTTTCAAATCTGTCAGAAGCAGTTTGTTCTCACAAAAACACCCTCCGAGTCCAGTATGATCCAGTGGCATGCAGATTCAGCTCAACCATGCTCATCTTCAAAGGAAACCACAAAGCTAGTTATGTGGTGCCTGTGCAGATGGCAGGCAATACACCCTCTTGACGATTGTGGACAAGTACACATACCTCTGACCTGCAGATTACATTTGACTGACGATCTTAAGATTTTAACTGTCTTGGTTCTTCTGTTCAGTTTCTGGTAGTTGTAAATACATCAGTGTTGTCGTAGAGTCTATCACAAGTCATCCAGTCTTGAGCCAAGTCTCATACTCTTCAAATAATCTGTTCAAAAGCATTCCTCCGTCACTGTTCACAGAGTTACTTATGAACAGTCTTATGAAAAGATTAGTGACTGGACTTATGATGGATTCATCTACAGCACTCTCATACATGTTGCTCATTTCTTTAAAGAACTAATATGTTGAAATCCACATGAATATTTTCAATAGGTGCCTCCGATGACCAACTACAGCTTCTACAACCGTAGCTATCGTTACTTCACGGGTACACCACTCTACCCATTTGGCTATGGTCTGTCCTATACTGAGTTCACCTATAACAGGATTACAGTGTCCAATCCTCTTCTCAAACCCTGCGATGATCTTCATATCAGTGTCACCCTGACGAATGTTGGCCACTATGCTGGGGATGAGGTAAGATCAAACGTTGTCAGCCAAAAGAATAAACTATAAATAGAGTTTAGTTTTTGGAGTGCTTTAACCCCTTGACGACGGGAATTTCTTTCCGAAAGCCGACTCCAAGAATTCCAGCCTCGCTTGGCCAT
>NW_019091536.1:1062714-1081892 GCF_001949145.1 Acanthaster planci | reverse complement strand
GAGAATAATAGCTGAAAAGTGGGCTGAGGATCTCAATTTTTACGGCGTTTCTAGCCGCGTCCCGGCGCGAAGGGGTTAAGTTTGAAACCTCCAGGAAACTTTGTCTTTGGCAACATAATAAAAACGTATTTCCCCTATTTCCCTGTCTGAGTGTTTGACACTTTTTCTTTTCATTACAGTCTTGTCAATGAGTGAAACACTGATAAAGTTTTCAAACCGTCTTCAATTCCTGAAAAACCCAAAGCATCAAAACTAAAGTAACTTTTTTTCCAGGAATAAGACCAAAATTAGAGAACTACATGTATTGGCGAATTTTTTTCTGGATGCTTGAGGTGTCACTGCATCCATGCTCAATCCCCTTAAGCAGTTACATCCACTTAATCCTTTTCCTCAACCCACTTCCCTTTCCATGGTCCCTACCCCTGTCCTCCCTATCATTTTCCCACCTCCCTCTCCCAACCCTTGCTCTCTGTATTTGTTTTCTGTTCAACCTCTTGTTTTGTCGCATCAGCGATTCACCGCTCTTTCACAGTCTTCCCATGACTATTTTGGTATTGCTTCTCCTTTCTCTCCTTTTTTTGTTTCTGTTGGTGACTGGAGCAACTCTTTCTTTTTGATCCACTATTTGCTCTACTGTTCTTGTTTTATGGGTCATGGCTTACCCCTGACTCACCCATTCACCACCCTTGCCCATCCTAGAACTCTCTCTCCCCTCACCTTGTCGTCTCTTTCCTTCACCATTTCTCAGATTATCATGGTAGAATTGTGCAGCACAGCTTCTGAAATATTGCCCAATTACACAGTTCACAAAATGCACACGGGACACACAACACTCTGAGACAAAACTCAATGCACAAATTCCATATAACTGTCTAAGGGGCGTGGCTAAAAGTCAAATGGCGATAGGTCAATAGTTTGTGTATCTTTGGTATCGGAACTTGTGCAGTCGTGTGTGTGTGAGTTGTTTTTACTCTTTAGTGTCCGCAGCAAGCCAAGATTGGTATTCATTTTGATATATTTTTTTGTGTGCCTGATTCACTGTTTTGAAGTATTTATTTGAATATCCCTATAATTGGTAGTCCACCGTTGTTGGTGATTTCAAAAGATGTAATTCCTCTTTTGTCTTTAAAAATTTTCGTTCCCTGTGGGAAATATCTCCACAATATCGCCTGCAAAAGAAAACTTGATACCAATATAAACATGTTCATCGTCCTCTCATTGCACAGGTGATACAGGTGTATGTTGGCTGGCCAGATGCAGCCTACCCGGTCCCTAAACTTCAACTGGGAGCATTCCTCCGTGTGTCAACCACCCCGCAGAATGAGATCACCAACTACGTGACTATCCCAGCCCGTGTTAGGGCGGTCTACAATGAAACCCTTGTGCTTCAGCCCGGCAAGTTCATGCTGTACGCCGGTGGTCAGCAACCCGGTCAGAAGAGACGCGTGAGCTCCAATGTCCTGATCACTGGTTTCACTGTGGTCGGGCCTGCAACAAAACTCTCAGAGTGCCCTCCTTAATAAGCAAACAGGCCACAGGCAAATATTAGGGGTTGGTGGTGGAGAGAAATTCGTTGATTGCAGGACTCTGTCAAATTTATATCTCTCTGAAATTGTCATTTTGAACGGGTAAGTGGGAAGAACTTAACCAAAAATTTGCTTAACAGAATGTCAGAAGACTTTTTATTGAGCGATTCAAAGTTCAAGTTGTCATCAGTTATCAATATCATTACTCACCTCTCTTCTTTCAGTTGAAATTGATTCATAGTTAGTGCCGAGCCTACAGTCAGTTATGGCAGTGGGCATTTTGCTCTCGTATACCCATTTACTGTCGTGACCACGTGAGTGCAGTTACCAGCACTTGGGACAAGAAACATTTTTGGCACTCCCGTAAAGTAATTTGACTGCGTATTTACTTTGAATCTTCTTTAGCTACTGTAAAGCCCATGTTTGTTTACTACACAGATCAGTATGTCCAAAGCTGGCTCTGTCAACTGATGAGTAAAATAACCCATTAACCCACCTTGTGTCAGACCGGTATCTATAAGTTTTAGTAATTATAGCATGTTGACTGGCAACCTTATTTCACTGACCAACCATCTGTATCGTTACACTCAGAAAAATCATTCCCATATTGGTACAAAATAAGTCAGTAATGGGAAAGAGTGAAAAATCCAAAGTTTGGTTTTTATGTTAACAATGATGAAACAAAAGGTATTCAAAATCAACGGAAAATACAAGGAATAATATGACTTTGAAACTTCAATGAAATGACATTATTTAACACATAATATGTATGTAAGTGAATTTTGCTCTTTCACTTAATGGAGATTCGCTAACATAAACAATCATATGACAAATCCACCTGTGCCTCCTTTAGTGCACCACATTATGGACAAGTTATCTTAACACGTGCAGCTATTAGCAAGGATGAATAGGGTTGGGGGTGAATGGTTTTGCATATAAACTACTCCAGACCAAAAAAATGACTGAATTTTAACTGGATATTTGTAAGTTAGTTGTAGGTTTTTTTTTAAAGTTATGTAGCTGTGTACTCAGAATTGCCACAAAAATCTGAAATTGTGTTTTTCAAACTTAATATACATAAATGTGGTCTTAGATGGTAACCTTCATGAAATCTTGTGAAATGGAATCTAAAAGTCATGCATCGTGTTCATTGTCTAAAGTGTATTTGTTAAGCATTTAACTTCCTGGTCTGATTAGGAGGCCTTTTGAATATATGTATGAGGACATGGGTGTTAAGATAAGTACTATGTTAGCAGATCTAATTCAAGAATCTTTTTGACTCAATATAAACTTTGGATCAAGCAACTCACCATAGCTCCCAACAGTTTTTCTTGGTATGCTAGGAACGATCTGTCTTTATGTTCCTCTCAAGTAACAATGTACATGTACTTTGCTACTTTTTTTTTCTGAAATTTTCTAGAAACAGACCAAAAAGGTACAGTAACAATTTTATAGGGGTTGTCCCATCATTTCCTGATATTTTATTTGGTTTTTATAAATTTGGAGATATGACAGTGTTATGCAATAACCTGTTACTAGCATTGTGTCTGTATATTTTGTGTCATGTTTAATTGCATCATGTCTGTTTACACAACTTTTGAAGTTTGCTTCAGGTAAAAATTCATATGCTTATTTCTTCACAGGAAACTGCAGTATTGAACTTAAAAAACTGACCTTTTTCATAATAAAAACTTACTTCCTCGCCAGTGTGTTGAATCATCTGCTACTAGAATGCTTACTGCATGTATAGTTTATTGAAGAGATAGACATTACAATGAGCCACTTCAGTATTCCAACAGCACATGCTCAGTCAGTATTCGGGAACAGCCTCACACGTGTGTGATAGTTTGTCCTATCAGCGCAGCCATACGCTGACTGGAGCACGTGCTTTGTTCCCGAAAGACCCTGGCTTTTTTGAAATACCGAACTAGCGTATTCTGTACCTTTCCCGGTATCTCTTTGTATTTGCCTCAGTTACACCCTTTAAACTGCTAGATCAACGAATAATGTATAGTTTCCATAGTAGTTCTTAGACTTGGCTTTTTATTGAAATGTAATATTTTGTAGTTTGCAGTGGGGAGTAAGGATCAAGATAAAAATTAAATATCAAATGTTCAGGATAATGGTGATGATTTTGCCGTGATAGATTTTAACGTAAAGTTGGCAGCAATTCTTTCACAGCAGCCTGTCTGCTTCTCTTTATTAGCCAACCACACAGACTCATTGCTCAGAGTCACAGATCGCAACAGAGAGTCAATGAAATCTTGCCAGATTGCAAGCTATCTGTTCCTCCCGAAGCTTCCAGCTGCCCTCCCAGCAGACCCACCTACGATAACAAAGCCCCAGTCAAAATCTCTAATCTGGTTTTTGTTTTTTTATTTGACCAGCTCCCTTCACGCGCTTCGTGATCCATTACAGAATCGAACGCATCATGAAATCGATTTACACTTGCACTACTGCAAAAAGGACTGAAATCAAAACGTGCAACAATTTTGGAACCAAGACTATGCCAGTGGGTTACAGCGTATTATCGAAATTGTGACATACGTAAAAACAAATGTTGACTGAATTGAAATTACATGTATAACTGAATTTGGAACTTTCTTGGCAGGGGAAGAAATGCAATTCACAAACTGACACATCCTGTGAAAGTGTGACCACGTTTTCTCAAGTGTATAAGGCCTGCTTCAAAAACTGAGCCTGGGCCGTTTTCCAATACTCAACTTCAACTGCGTCTCAGGCTTCGGGTAGGAAATCAAATCCCCTATTGTGGGCCTGGGGCGTTTAACTTAAACTGATGTACTGTAATGTTTGGCTCTTTTGCATCTTACTTGATGTTTTGTGGCACTATCAGACTTACTCTTGCGCTTACAACCTCAAAGTCTGGAAGTAAAAAAACATTGAAGCCTGAGACGGAGCGTAAATCCAGTATTTGAAAACGGCCCTAGACCGAATGCAGTAAAAGCTCGGACTTTGACAAACGTTGATCGGCAAAGGGACTTGGATTATTAACGGTAAACCCTACGCGAATCTGCTTCGGGGTTATCCGTACTGCATGCGTAACAAAATTTAGGTAGTCATTTTAGGGAAACTAGCTGTAGTAGAGAGAAATTTCGATTTGATGTACTACCAAGGGCAAACTAATATTAAGTCAAGTGAATCTCACGAATATTTGTTGATTACATTTTAAGTTTGTTGGTGAGAGTTCAATTACGCCTACTTTATTCAAAGGGAGCGGGATAGCTTAGCTTAGCGGTTCTTTCCTCACTTGGCACCAACGAGGCCCCGGTTCGAGTCCGGCTTGGCCCAGGCATTAAATGCATTTGGTTTCCAGTCCATATACTCTCTCTCGAAGGTTTTCCGGTTTCCTCCTGCCTCTAAATCTGGACCTTCTTCTTAATTCAGTATAGGGACCCCATTGGAAATAAGTTGCAAATCTTTCATAGGCTGTCCCTGGTATTACTTAATTGCGATGGAAATACCGAATAAATCCAATCCAGTTCCACGGACGTGTAGCCAGCAAATCTCTATATCCTTAATCAAGCGCCAGGTATATGGATAACCCGGGCTTTCAATTTGAAGAACTTCAAACAGCAAAGCAGAAATATAGCTGTTATACCAACTTTTAAGGGAGATCTATTCAATAACGCCTTCAACCACTTTAAATACAGAAAAAAAATAGCATTTTACAATCAAATTATTAAGGAAATAAACTTCACGAAATTTTTATGAAAGATTCTAAACTCACTAAAAGACCCAGTTCAACTCGACTGAATCGTGCAGGTTGCGGATAAATCTTCGTAACTTCATTCTCATCACGTATAAAGCACATGACGTGAACGTCACCTAGAAACGATGATGCCGGAATCATCAGGCCGTTTTATGCAATTCGTTTTCAACTCAAACTGGTGACGTTTCCACAATATTACTTGAAGAACACAAAGGTGATAATTCAGATATCAAAGTTTCTTGGGTTACGAGAGATCAGAAAGCTCGCCACATGTGACCGTTTACATTTTGAGTTGAAATTGGGGAGAACGGAGGAAAAGAAAACGATGTCACTGACCCCTGTGTACTTGAAAAGAAAAATTGTCTTTCGAGGTCATAATCTAGAACATTCAGTGAAAACACAAGCGGCCCGGTTCCTGTGAAGGTCCCCTATCGACGGCTGTTTCACTCGGCGATTTGAAGTTCATGGGCACGTATAACCGTAACTGGGGAGAAAATTCATTGCATGAATTCTTTAAAAGACGAAAGTTGGTGGGGAATGCGAACCTTCTTATCTTAAATGTTTCAGAAACTTTTGCATATTAATGAGCTTCTGATGGGCAGATATTTGCATTCACATTTTTACATGGGTTAGTGTCCGCTTTATTATTATTCAAATTAAAATTATGGCAAGTAAGTACCCGTGTTGTACGGAAATTATTCGAGATCGACGGCCACCTTGCACCACCTCAAAACAAAAAGTTAATTAACAAACAACCATCTGGTGAGAGTGGGTTCACACACCGCCTTTTAGCCGCACGTTGTTTTGATGGGTGCTTACGTAACTGTGTAGTGCAACGTGAGCTAGCTGCATGCTGCACTCGATCCCCTCAGGCTGCAGCGAGCCCGGCTCAGGACGACGACCGCCACACGATGGGCGTTACAGACAATGGCCAACAAAGAAACGAAGGACTTCTGGAAGATGAGCTTTGTATGGCACATTTCGCATCTGAGGTTAGTGGTCACGTCATGTGACGGCATTTTCTCCGAGCTTGCTCAAGTCCGGCCACATATCGTGCTTGGTTCATCAAGAGGTCTTAGTGGTCGACACGGATCCCGGTACCTACTGTACTGTACATGCACTTGGAGACCATACTGACACACTCCTGAAGCGCAGTTGCTGTACCTCGCATGCTAGGCAAGTTTCAGGGTTCTATCAGTTAATTTGACTGTATGGTACGTTGGTCTTTGGAATACGGACGCCGCAGTGTTTCCTACCTCCATACATGCACAAACCCAATGAGACTGGTTTGAAAAAATTCTAAGTGGTTGCTATAAGTAAACGACTTGGTATTTTCCCAACTAAATTGAACTTTCTGGACGTGTTTTGCTTTCTTGAAGGCTAATAACATGCTTGTATTTGGTGGAGAAAGAGTTAATTCATCATTGAAGTAGCAAACTCCTACCTTGATGTTTGATCATGGAGGAATGTTCTTATCCTCCGTGGTTTGATAGTACTTGATTGCTCTTTCAGCAGGTGCTGTTATCCATCAGACTGCTACAGAGGTTGGTATGCCGAACATTAAGAGGATAGCACCCGCAATGCTGTGCAGTTCCCTCCTGTGTCTTCTATTCCTAATATCTGTTCGTGTCACGGTCGCCGAGTTTCCTTTCCGGAATGTCTCCTTGTCCTGGGACGAACGCCTCGATGACCTCATCCCCAGGCTGTATCTAGATGAGATTGCCTCACAGATGGCCCGAGCTGGCTACAAACAGAACGGCCCAACACTGCCCATCCCCAGGCTGGGTATTGGCCCATATAACTGGGTCACTGAGTGTCTACGAGGGGATGTTAGATCTGGAAATGCAACATCATATCCAATGCCAATTGGTCTGGCTGCATCATTTAGGTAATACATATACCAAAACCTTTACTGCCAAAGCATGCCAAATTATAAATTATGCCAGCAACATCAAGCACTCAATCTTTTAGCCAAGTTTTAAAGATCTAAAAGTTCTTTCCATGCAAAGTTGAGGCAAGTTGTGTTCTTCACCAGGCAGATGTGAGACTTTTCTTTTCCATTATGCAAGGTTCAAGCTTCAGTGAAACATAAAACTGCAGTTGGCGTGTGCTCAACTTTTTGAACAAATGGACCATTCAGAACTATGATGTAATGACTAGTGAAGATAATGTCTTGGTTTTGGTTCACACACTCACTGTGTGTTCCATATGACTTACCCAATTAAAAATGGCCTTTTGCTACTCAGTAAGCAGTTTGAACGTTTGCATTAGTTCATGTTAACAGTGTAATATGAACTTCCTGTGGTAATGCACCTCCATAACGGCTTAAGTGAGTCTATTCATGATTGATCTTCATTTTATAGTGTTGACTTACTCACGGCAGTTGGCACGGCAACAAGCATAGAGGTCCGTGCCAAATACAACAACTACACAAGCCATGGAATATACAAGGATTATGGTGGACTGAGCTGTTTCAGTCCTGTCATCAATATTGTGAGGCATCCCTTGTGGGGAAGGATTCAAGTAAGAGTTCGACTGACGAGTTGCTGATTGCTGTCTTTATGCATCTTTCCACTTCTCATTTCAGTACATTTTGCAGTTAACTGTAACCAACTAGGGCATTTTTCTGGTTATTTTTTGGCTTTTCCTCATCTCTGAAAAACTAATAAGCACTGCAGTGGTAGACTTGATGTCAATTGGCTCAAAAGTGAAATGCCTCATTTGCCAATTTGAACTTCAAAGATCTCTTGATATTTTTACCACCTTCAAGTCCAGCTGTACTTTCATCTGCATGCAAGTGTAAGAGGCAAACCTTTTAAAACTTCCTTTTCAGGAAACGTATGGTGAAGATCCTTTCATTTCGGGAGAATTAGCCAAGGCATATGTGGCCGGTCTGCACGGGGATCACCCACGCTATGTCCGTACAAGCTCTGGCTGCAAGCACATTTTTGCCTACGACGGACCTGAGGACATTCCATCCTCCAGATTCTCGTTTGATTCTGTGGTAAGTTGCCTCCCTGACATCTTGCAGACACTGTGACAGTACTCAATGTTTGCGTGAGCGGTTAAATGCCGTGGCACCTTCTTGTTTTGTAAAGAATGCAACACTCAATGATATTTGCTTCAAAATAGCACCGACCTGCAAAAGAGAGAGAGGTATGGTGCAAGGGCCGGCGTCAGTCACTTCTGGAAGGGGGGGGGGACAAAGTAGCTGGAGCAAATACAATGTAAACACAAAGTGTGAATTTCTTAATGGCATGAGGTCCAGGGAAATTTTGGATTCTAGGTGCCCTGTGTGGGATCTGAGGCAATTTCGGACCCTTTAGAAAGGTCAGTATTTCGAGCAAAGATTTTTGCCTGATTTATTCCATAGTTTGGATGCATTGAACTATGAAGAGCTGTAAAATTAAATGTATGTTTTAAGTTCTATTCAGCAAGGAAAAAAGTGTGCGTGGGGAGGTTTGTTGGGGGAACGGTATAAAATGCGAGTGTGTGTGGGGGGACATGTCCCTTCCATCACCCCCCACTGATTGATGGCCATGAACTAGTGGGAGGAATTTCAGCTTGGTGCTTTAGTGCCATTTCCATCATGAGAGCATAGAGCTGATCCTATTGTAAATGCAGTGTGTACGTCTGTAATAAACTGTCTTCAAAAGCATGATGTGCTCACTATGTAACTTTGAAATGGCTCAGTAACTGTATCCTTGTTCATACAGGTGAGTGACGCAGACATGCAGATGACCTACCTCCCCATGTTCCACGAATGTGTCAAGGCGGGTACCTTCAACTTGGTCTGCAGCTATAACAGGTCAGTGTATAGATCCAGCCAGCCTCACCTCATAAGGACAGTGTTGTTGCAACTGAAACTAGCCCATTTGGATAAGTATCTGCTTGGTTGCAGCAATGCCCAAGTTTTATAGGGGAAAGTCACTAAGAAATTAGAATCGACAAAAACCAAAGGTTTGTGATGCTTTATTCTGAGTCATGGCAATGAGAAAGCTGGTATAAATTAAAAAGTTGGTCATTGGGAAAGATTTCCTGTGGATACTTAACAAGGATGACTTCAGAAATGAGATATGAAGCTGACTTTAATTTTTCTGGTTTCATTTATAGTATTTGACTTAGTTTCTTTGATTATGAAAAGCTAATTTGATTGCAGTGGGCATATTGTGTGTATTTATGCACAACCTCACCACACTTTAATTCCAAGACGATCATGAGTGCTCCATATCGAGTGACATCACTGTCAGCCAGATTACTCACTTCTAATGACCCATTTCTCCATCTCAAGCATCAATGGCATTCCCGCCTGTGCAAACAAGAAGTACTTGATCGACGTTGTTCGCAATCAGTGGGGCTTTAAGGGGTATGTCTCAAGCGACGATGCAGCTCTAGAATTCTTGTACAACAAACACAACTATACCAAGGGAGCTCTCGATTCAGCTGTGGCGGCGGTCCACGCCGGCTGCAACCTGGAGCTAACAGGATCCCATCAGCCCGTCTACACTCACCTGACGCAGGCCGTGCAGCTGGGCCTGATCAGCATAGAGGAGATGACCACCCTAGTCCGGCCTCTCTTCTACACCAGGATGAGGTTGGGAGAGTTTGACCCACCTGACATGAACCCTTACACCAAGCTGAATGTGGATGAAGTAGTGGAGAGCGCTGAGCATCAGGAGTTGGCAGTCTCTGTGGCTGTCAGGACCTTTGTCTTGCTGAAACACATCGGCAACGTCCTGCCTGTTGGCAAGATTGCAACTCTGGCTGTAAGTCTTCTGGTTATTGATACCATTTGGAGTATCATATAACTTTGTCCATCATCGTCTGAGTTTGATCGCATATGTGTACAAATTCAATGCACTACTGTCTTTTTGCAATAAGTACTGTTCTAGCTACATGCAAATGCATCCTAGTTGAAGAAGGCTTTTTATAGGCATACATGTGGAGTGTAAGCATTTGTCAGCACTTGTGTAATTTTAGTTTTTAAAAAGGCATCTCGGAATCTTTACAATCAATTGTGATGAAAACATACATTGCACTAAATTGTATAGAGCATTTGTAGCTGTCAACTTGACTTTCTGATTGTCCATTTTGTGTGCCAACAGGTTGTTGGTCCTATGGCCGACTCACCATATGACCCCTTCGGGGACTACCCTCCGGGCACCTTGCGTGAGTACATCACCACAACCAGGGAGGGTTTAAAAAGCATCGCATCGATAGTGAAGTATGCTGGAGGTTGCAATAACCCTGTATGTAACCAGTACAATCGGGCGGAGGTCATAGACGCTGTCACAGACGTGGACTTTGTCGTTGTGTGCTTGGGTACAGGTATGTTGCCTGAGGAAAATTCTTTTCATCATGTTGTGTTTGAAATCTGGAGTTGTTTTTATTCAGTTTAAATTTACGGTGTCTGATCACAAGTATTCCTCTCCAACCAACTTCTCCTTTGCACGTAAATGCCCAAACAAGAAATGTTAGAGCTATCATCCCCTGGCTGATTCCCACCCCAACTTTAAAGATGAGCACAACCCTTGAAAGTCAAAACTGTGCAAGAAAAGTACTTTTATTCATGCCCTTCTTGTAAGGATATGTAGTGCTTTTCATGACTTAATATATGAAATATATTCTCATATTTAACCCTAACCCCCCAAGGGTTGCTGGCCCTAACCTTCCCCATTCACATAAAGTTAAACACCCACACGGGACTTTGTGCACAGAGGCTGTTGGACTTTGTTTTTCTGAGGTATGCCAAACCCAATGCAAAAGCCAGCTGTAATGGGCCTACCAGATCTATCCCCACAGAATTAAACACTTTACTACTGTGTAATTCTGTGTGGTTGGGGAAGGTTACAGTTAATCTTAAAGTAAGTTTTCGAAAGTTTTCTTAACCTTTTCAAACCTTACATTCTCCACTTCCACCAAATTTCTCAAACCTTGAAGACGTTTACCTTGAAACTTGTGCAGTGCCTTCTGCAATCTTTCCAACTATATGACCCTTCTATGTTTTATTTGTTTTTTCAGGAACATCAGTAGAGACAGAGTCTCGAGACCGTCGTAATCTTGACTTGCCTGGTTCACAGCTGAAGCTCCTACAAGATGCTGTACAACATGGTAAATTTCTTGCACCTTTCAGGAGATTCAGAAATGTCTTCAGGCTTTATTTTTTCATGATCGAAAGCAGCAGTCAGACAGAGAACAATACGTCAGTGCAATGCATGTACATGTATATCAAAATGGTCAGTGTTCTGCACTCTTGCCTTAACATCAGGGCCAGTGATGACTTTCCTAAAATTTGGTTTAGTTTTTCATACAAGTTTCCAAAACTTCAAAGTAGAGGTGAACTAATTTGTGCACTTCCACATATAATGGTGGTTGTTTTGATTAGGATAGCTGTTCAATATTTCATTCTGCCTTCCATATTGAGAAAATGTGCAAGACCTTTCTTAGAAATAAGCCCAGATCATTCTTATGCTAAGCATAGATTGGATAGTAAAATGAACTCTGCAAATGATACAAGGAAACGTATGAACAAGGTGAATATTGTGACCTTTTTGGTTTTTTGTGTGACATATGACTTTACACGAGGCTCACCACTTCTCTGCTCTCTTTAATTCAAAACCAAGTGTCTCAACATTTCGGACAGTTTGCTTTGTCCATGATCTGGTAATGTGATTATTCTTATTAGGCCGTCCTAAATGCAAAATAAAACCTTTTTTAATCCTCAGCCAAGGGTCGGCCTGTGGTTCTGCTTCTCTTCAATGCCGGACCCTTGGATGTCACATGGGCTGATGAAAGCCCCGATGTCCATGCCATTGTGGAGTGTTGGCTCCCGGCTCAGGCTACCGGCCTGGCTGTGGCTCGCTTCATGACCAATGGCCCCGAGGGCAATCCTGCCGCAAGGCTACCGTACACGTGGCCGGCTACTATGGAAGACGTAGGTTAATTTTCAAGATTTTGATTTTGGCTCTACTTGGGAGACAGATCAAGTGGCCAAGTTACCTTTTCACCTGCACAAGTTTGAACATTAGAGGAAACAGTCTTATGTTGATTTTCCTTGGCTCTCAGTTCACAATTATCACAGACATACTTTCAAGGAATAATGCCTTTAAAATCTCCATCTGAACGATTTCCTCCAGGTGCCTCCAATGACTGACTACAGCTTCTTCAATCGCAGCTATCGTTTCTTTACTGGTGTGCCATTCTACCCATTTGGTTATGGCCTGTCATTCACAGAGTTCAACTACGACAGGGTAGTGATAACTAACCCTGTTCTCAAACCTTGCGACGATATGCATGTCAGTGTCACCCTGACCAATGTTGGCCGCTACGCTGGGGACGAGGTTAGCTTTGATAACTAAACAATGGTAGCAACTGGTATTTTCTAGATACTGTAGCTCTATGTATTAAGTTTCCTGAAAGTTTCATGTGAAATGATATTTGAGAGTTCAAAGGTTGTAGTTAGGTGTGATACAGGTGATGCCAACTTGACTTGAAAGTGGGAAATGTCTCTGAACCTTGGGGTAAATCTTGAGCCACATTTTCACAGTTGGTGAATTAGGCCCGACTTAAAATACAAAGTGAAGGCAAAACACAAATCAAGGACGCAGAACGAGTTCGAATTTCTCAAAAAAGAAAACAATCTGTAAACAGATCTTTACCTTTGATGTCAGTAAAGCCCCCCATGCCATGTGTTTAAAGTCGTAGCAAAGCCCATGCATGAAGTCGTAGCTAAGCCCAAATGAAGAATAATGTAAAGGTGCCCCTCTTTAACACCTGTTGTAGTTATTAAGTTTAACATGATATATAACAGCAAACTGATACCCTCTCATCTTAATATAGAAGATACCTTATTTCCTCTTGCCATAACAGGTGATTCAGTTGTATGTTGGCTGGCCTGATGCAGTCTTCCCAGTGCCCCAACTCCAGCTAGGAGCATTCCTCCGTGTGGAAACCACCCCCTGGAATCAGGTCACCAGCTACCTGACCATCCCACCCCGTGTCAGGGCAGTCTATGAGAAAACTCTGGTGGTTAAGCCTGGCAAGTTCATGCTGTTTGCTGGGGGTCAGCAGCCTGGTCAGAAGAGACGCATGAGCTCCAACGTCCTGACAGCTGATTTCACTGTGGTCGGCCGGATGACCAACTTGTCAGACTGCCCTCCTTAAGTATTAAGGTAACACTCTAGCTGTGGAACTCATGTCCATATTGTACTACAACACATGTATGTTCTTTAATTTCATTGTAGTCAGTGACAATGCCAATCTGGTAAAGCTCAGCAGGTAAAGTAAAGCTGTTTAACGTAATGCTACTCTGTGAGAGCTATTCACACAGAGAGTTAGACTTAAAAGTCAAGACCCAAATCACCGCAGATTTTTTTCTGTGAAGCTGAAGCACATAGAACATGAAGCTTCATGAGCACTAAATCTAAGGGTGGTAATATCAAGGATTCCCTGCTTTTCTATGTCTTGATTTTTCAGTTTTCACATTTAGGCTACTGGCTTTCTGAAATTGGCATCTGGTCCAAGTGGGAAATGCTACTGACCATTCTTATTTCACATAAAATAATGCTGAGAGCCTGTCAAAAATAAAAGGTCTTCGATCGGTAAACTTATTTGTTGCACATTTCTTCACCTATAAATTGAGTTCTTTTACAATTATCATTAATATTTTCATCTGTGCACTAGTGTTGATAATGTTCGAATTCTCTATTTAATTCCTATGTCATTATGCACAAATTCACATTTTGAACTTCCAATAGGTTTGGGCTTTGTGTCCACTTTGTGAGTACTTAGTCATACTGGGTGTCCAAAGTGTGTTTATTTTATTAGGTAACTGTCAGAACCTATTTTGATACAAATTCATCTTCTTGAGTTGTAAGAACAGCACAATGTTAATATCAGTACTCAGTGGTATCAAATTCATCCAAGGGTCATTTGGTTTGTTGCAAACCTACGATCAATTAAGTCTTCCTCTGAAATACACTAAAGAATAGGACCCACACCCATGCCTCTGAAAGAATATGTTGTAATGTTCTGATGAAATGTTGTGGTGAAATAGACCAAAAATAGCCGATACTGAAAAGTCAAGTTGGTTTCAATACAAGATTGACCAGGATACCAAAAATGCTCTAAATATGTCTTTCCAATATACATTTATATATTATTTTGGTTTTGTGTTATGTTACCTTGTACTAGTGTTATTTCTACAAATATTATATTTTGATAGCTCTTGTCTTTAATCATGCGTGTTTCTGTTGTTATAGAAGTTTCCGTAATGGCCAAATAAATCCCTATGTTTATTTGTACATAGAAAATGTGATGAAAATGTTGAAAACACATTTGAATTTGGGTATTATACGCATTTGCCTTTTGTACCGGCTCAAGATAAGATTTTTTGGGGAAACGGGTGCCAGAATAAGACCTAACAATTGCAGTGGTATGTTTAAGTTCCCGCTTGTTTTACTGTGTCTGTGTGGTATTCTACCATTTTTATTCATGAATAATGCAGAATATGTTTAGATCCAGTCATAGGACGTCGACCTAGGTTTGTACTAAAAGAAATTTTTTGACCTTTTGAATTGGTGTTAGGACACAAAAATCATGTAATGATGACGGTGGCGAATCGGGACCATCTAGAAACACGTTTTCTTTGATCTGTCAAGTTTAATAAACCTACCTCATGGACTCACTGTTCGGCCACGTGCTAGCTGGTACCTGCATTTCTTTCTCATCTGTGTCCGAGTTAGTTGTCACGGACGATTTTCCAGGTCATAACTGGAGAAACAGGCAAAAAGAATATTAACTTTTCTCTCCGCTCGCGAGGGAGAAATAAGGGATACACCTGACCTATCAGCTTTACACTGAGTTATAAAAAAACTGACCAAAATAACACAAGCAAACGTGGAGCAGAAGATCATGAAGAAAGTATTCTTTTCTATTTTAAATAGCCTAGTTACGGATATGTTGAGATGGTCAAATCTCGGCCTTTGGTCGCCCAAAGCGCACAGTGATAAAAAAATATTTTGACACCTGTTGTGAAATCTTGATTTGTCCAGACAATAGGTTTTTATCACTTAATCGCATTAAATGGTTCCAAAGGTGTCCTGTCTTACACCAGTCATCCTACGTGTACGTCCATCGTGGAGATGTCTACGTGTATAGTTTAAGCGGTAGTGGACTTCTGGTATTATCTCGCCGTGCATTGCAGTGGTGATTTTTTCTCACAGAATGGCAGCCAAAAGTCGTCTCCTAGGCCTATTATCGTTTATTTGCCTGCTGTTATCTCAAACATTTCACCAGTCATCGGAGTCGTCAGAATTTCCCTTCCAGAATTACTCGCTGTCGTGGGACGAACGACTTGACGATCTGATTTCCCGGCTGCAACTCGATGAAATCGTCCTTCAACTGGCTCGCGGTGGAGTGGGTCCCAACGGTCCTTCGCCCCCGATCCCTCGGCTCGGCATCGGCCCTTACAACTGGAACACGGTGTGTCTACGCGGAGATTTTAATGCTGGAAATGCAACTTCTTATCCTCAGCCGCTAGGACTCGCAGCAACTTTCAGGTGTGACCAGTTTTGTTGCATGTTATTAATGCGTCATGTAGTTAGATCTGCGAACTGTTAGATCGAAGTGTATTGCGATGTGACAAATACAGCGCTTTTAGAGAATTTAGCATCCAGCACATTCCATATCACATCCAAAACGAGATCCTTAAGTCACACCTAAACTGTGTTCTCCATTTTCTGGCTGAAGATTTTTTGAGGGTTTAAACAAGAAAACGTTTGATTGCATACATAATGACCGACCATTAAGCCCAAGCTCATTATTTTCGGACCAATCACAGCCTCAATTTTTGTCCGACCATGGAGCTAATAAACACATGCACTTTTATGCGCGCAGGTTGAGCGTTGTCGGCTGTGATTGGTCAGAACATAGGGCGGGTCTAAATGTGCGTCATGCATGAATTATAGAGACCTATGAAATTCCTCTTTTTGTAACACATGGACTCTTTTAGGAAAACAAACTAAACAGCCCTGTCCTCATTTCCCTTCTAATATTCGCCGTTTTACTGTATCATCAATAAATTGAATAAATTTCTCTGTAGTCGCTCCATTACTGGAGGGGTTGCTATCGCAACAAGCGAGGAAGTACGAGCCAAGTACAACAACTTTACACAACATGGCATTTATGATGATCATTGTGGATTGAGCTGTCTCAGCCCTGTCGTGAACATCATGAGACACCCTCTCTGGGGACGGAATCAAGTATGCCAATGACAGTAATTTAGTGTGTATATAGAGACAAATATCCATTTAGAAACCATTTGTGAAGACGGTGATCAAAGATGGTGCACGTGCGCTATTAATGCTTTTTCACAAGCCATTATGACTTCCTTGGATCATTTTTCTGTCAGCTAACGAATAAGCGTTTTTATATGCTGCCCTCTAATGTCCAGTTTTATTGAGTACCTGTAACTGTTTCAGGAAACGTTCGGCGAGGACCCATTCCTGGCCAGTGAGATGGCCAGGGCATTCGTCAGGGGACTGCAGGAACCTTCCTATGCCCCGGGAACCGAGGCAAGATATCTCCGAACGAGTGCTGGTTGCAAATTCTTCGGTGTCCATAACGGTCCTGAAGACTATCCTTCCTCTAGATACACCTTTAATGCAGGGGTTAGTACACACATATATACATGTATGTGTAAACAAGGAACTAGTGGTACATGGGGGTGAAACTGGCCTTAAAATGATTGGTTGATGGATACGTCAAGTGTCTTAGTCGAGTTAGAAAATACCATTTCGTCGTCTTACAATGTTGCAGCTTTTCTTTTCTGGCAAATGTGTAAAACACTGTCAAATTCTGTCAACACTAGAATCGCTGAAGTTCATACAACTTTTGCAAGCTTAATCCAATAAAGTAGCTATTAACATTTCTTGCTTTTGACTGCTATTCAATCTGAATTTCAGATATCAGAGCATGATCTTCATATGACATATTTGCCAGCCTTTCGGGAATGCGTCAAGGCAGGGGCATACAGTGTTATGTGCAGTTACAACAGGCGAGTATCTTATTTTTGTGTCTCAGTCCTTTGCATTTATAAGTAAGTACAGTTGCCTGCGGTTACAATTATTTGCATTGCCTTCATCTATAGTATCAACAGCGTTCCTTCATGTGTTAATGAGCGGTTCCTCACTGATATCCTCCGGAACCAGTTTGGATTCAAGGGTTACGTTGTCAGCGACCGGAACGCCTTGGAGTATGTCCTCCTGAAGCATGGCTACACCGAAACCCCGCTTCAGACGGCAGTGGCTGGGGTAAAAGCAGGCTGCAACCTGGAGCAGTCTGACTCGGCCGAGAACGTTTACACTAACCTCACCGAAGCTGTCCAAATGGGCGTGGTAAGCGAGGATGAACTGAAGCAGTTGGTCAGGCCACTGTTCTACTCCAGGATGAGACTGGGAGAGTTCGACCCGCCTGGGATGAACTCATACTCGAGGTTCAATGCCTCAGACATGGTTCAGTGTTTGCAGTACAGGAACCTGGCCCTTGCGGGTGCTATCAAGTCTTTCGTTGTGCTGAAGAATGAAAACAATACGCTTCCGGTCGGTACGATTCAGAAACTTGCGGTAAGTTGCATTTTTATTTTACGATCTTTAAGCTACCATCATAATTATTTATTTAATCATTTTCAACAAAGATGAATTAAAGCTCCGTGTTACGGAAAAGCACCTGACATAGGCCTTAAGTACACTGACGTGCATAGTATAAGGGTACAATATGCTTTTCCATACCTTGGGAAATTGAAGTTCGTTTTGGTTCCAGAGAAAGTTATAGCTTTGTTGCACGAATGAAGTACAGAGTAAAATCGCAGTACGACGGGAACACTGACCTTCATAAACACAGACTGAGTTTACTTAATGAACATCTTACATTAAATGTGGAATTAAAGGTCACTTCAAACAAATTTCTTAAACCTTCACCGGGTCGGTTGAAACCCAAAGAAGTTGAAACCTCCAACTTTTAAAGTGTTTTGCTTGAACTCTCTGCTTGTTTCTGTCTTCTAGATAGTTGGACCTTTTGCCAATTCTCCATGGGATCTTTTTGGAAGCTTTGCTCCCCAGACCGACCCTAGATTCATATCCACACCGTGGGATGGACTGAGAGGGCTTGGCCAGTTTCAGCGACTCGCTCCCGGCTGCAACAATCCCACGTGTGACCAGTACAACAAAACGTCCATCATGGACGCAGTGGTAGGGGCCGATTTCGTGATTGTTTGTTTAGGAACAGGTGAGCCCAAGTTCAGTGAAGAAGACTTCGATCATTACAAGACACGAACATTTAACACAGATAGACACTCTTGATCTTAGAACTTTGTAACATATGCCAAATGCAGTACTCAGTAGTTCTTTTGGATATTTTACTCACATTGAGACAATGAAGACCGTTTTTAAACAAAAGTGTTTGCCCGTGGAGGCTTTTAAAGGATTTCTACCTCAAAAGCCACTACGGAACATCTTGAAATTGAATTCGTAAATACCTCAGACAGTTTTTCTATTCCTACTGGTCGAAATGCGTCATGTGACCGTTTATTAACAAATGTTATACACCTCTTCCTAGTTCTCATAATGCCCGCCGAGAAGTGATAATGCCCGCTGCGTAAATCACACGCCGACACCTTTATAGGAAACAGTCGATTCTGATTGTTCAAGAGTCTGTGTGCACGCATGCGACTCGCCACGCACACGTTACTTGGAACGCTGATAATGTCCTCGCCTTCAACTCGAGGGATCTCAATACGACGCTTTTAGCGTCGATCTGCACACTTCCGCGTTTGAAAACGAGGCTGTATGTGTCAGCTTCAATTGTTAATACGATCAAACGATTGGTAGTAAGGAGTCAAGACACAAAATACATAACGGTGTGTT
>NW_019091536.1:1024217-1062689 GCF_001949145.1 Acanthaster planci | reverse complement strand
TGCGATGGTCGTGTATCTTGTGCAGTGGGCGTGGTTTAAAATGAAGTGGCGTCACACTTACGAACTGGATACTCCATATTCTGTGTGGACTCCGCGGGCGCGCGCGACGAAGTTCAACACAGAGAGCCTCGGTTTCGATGCAGATATGCGCAGACGGCGCTAATATGAAATCCCTCTATTAATCGCGTCCATTATATCTCCCGAGCTGGTCTTAAACACCCGCGTATATAGACCTGCCAAGCACAGCAGGGTGCGTTCGATTTAGCTCACATGGGGAAACCTGACCTGGGAATGGCCGTGTGTATCGTGTCAAACAAGCGAGACGGTGGGGACGAAGTTAAACCCGAGTCAACTCCTGGAAGTTAATCGAACGCACCTATTCCCTTAATTAATTTAATAGTTCCAAACAGATAGAAACCCTTTTGCGCTAAGAAATAAGGTCTAGGAGAAATTACAAAAATGTACGTGGAAATCAATGCTATTGTTGTGGAGGCAATTCTAGGTTGATTACATGTTATTGCTTTCAGGAACTCGGGTGGAAAATGAGGGGTTGGACAGGAGAAACATGTCCTTACCTGGTCACCAGTTGGAACTTTTGCAGAATGCTGTAAAATATGGTACGTTCTCCATATCCCGCGTGAGATAGGACGCTCTCCTGTCTTTGCAGGCACAATTCATACGACAGAAAAATTAGCTCTTTTTCCAAAAGAATATCCAAATAACGGAAAATATTAGTATCTTAAAGAGTCAATGAAGCTTTGAGCGAGCAAAATACTGTGTTCAGACCTACTTAAAACATTTCAAATTTGTGCAATACACACCATTTATTGAGATATAGAGCTGCCTTGCCAGTTGATCCACAATCAATACACTGAGGTTAGCAAGCCCGATGCTTCCAAACATTTCTGTTTATGGGTAGGGTTCATCTTTTGGGTGGATATGGTCTGACACTCCACGCCATAAAATAGGTCTTACACATACTCCTAAGCATTATGTAGCGATTTTTTTGTTATAATTAAATATTTTTGGTATTTCTGACAGCATTAGGCAAAACTTTGGTCCTGCTTCTCTTCAATGCTGGCCCGCTGGACATTTTGTGGGCTGATCAGAGTCCAGGGGTCCATGCCATTGTGGAATGCTTCTTTCCAGCACAGGCGACAGGGGCAGCCTTGAAAAAACTCTTCACCAACGCCGATCCAGGCATGCCGGCAGGAAGGCTGCCATTCACATGGCCGGCATCGCTGGAGCAGGTACAACATCTGTTGGAAACAGTTGCAATACAGAGTAAAATATGTTCGTATTCCATAGGAGAATGGTTTGGTTTGACAGTCGGTCTACGATAAAGGAAGAATATTGTAGTTTGATAGAATTGCCAAAATCAGATCCGGCAGCACATGAATCCAGAAATGTGTCCGTCTGTGATATGAAATAAGTTCGATGATTCTCCCCGAAGCTCTTCTTTTGATGATCATCAACTGCAAGTGCATTTTCGTCAACAGGTACCAGCTATGTCAAACTACAACATGACGAATAGGACTTACCGTTATTTCACCGGTGAACCGCTTTACCCGTTTGGTTACGGTCTGGCATTCACTCAGTTCAACTATACCAACTTGACTCTGGGACAGACAACCATCGACCCTTGCGATGACCTGATGGTACATGTCACTATGATAAATACTGGGAAATACGATGGATACGAGGTATCTATACTTGTAAATGAACTAAATTTAAAGAAAAAGCAAAAAATCTAAACGCCCGTTTTGGTTAAACATATATGGGTTCAATTTCGAGCTTGCAACTGCTTGATGAAAATAATGCTTGCTGCTTGGAAGATCTCGCAATATATCAACGACTCTGTGAACAATTGAAACTAACCGTTTTTTTCCAAGCGAATTAAATAATTGGCGTCTTTATTAGCTGACCATAACAACGCCTTTAGTCTTCACAGACTGTTTCACATGTATTCACGGCTGATGCCAAGAACATTATCAGAAAGTAAAGATATGTGCTACACTGTAAAGGAATAGTCTCCCCATGGAAAGTTTTTCTCTTGCTTTCTGGCTGAGCTCATAGGACTCGCTGTACGTTCTTCCTAAATGTCGTTTTTAAAACTGTTACGTAAATGGCTTTAGTGGTGTTTTTGTCTTCATCAGGTCGTGCAAGTCTACATCAAGTGGCACAATGCATCCGTTCCCACGCCCAAAATCCAGCTGGCTGCTTTTGACCGTTTTAAAGCCACGATCAATAACACAGTGACCTTCTTTCTGAAAATGCCAGCCCGCGTGAGGGCAGTATTCACGGACGAACTGGTGCTGGAGCCCGGGATGTTTACTGTCTTTGCCGGTGGTCAGCAACCCGGCCAGAAAAGGCAAGTTGGTTCCAATGTGCTCAACACAACGCTCACGGTCAAAGGCCCCATGACCCCTCTTTCAAATTGCCCATAGCCAAAAATTTTGTCTCAAAATGACTTGACGTTATTTGGGACACTTCAAAAATACCCCACGTTACCGTTGTTCCAGACAAAGTCTTAGTAAATCTCCCTCATCTGATGGCCGGGTTTATTGATGGCACAACAAACGGCAAATGTTTGAAATGCACAGTTGCCTTGTGGACACTGGATTATAGTGCAGCTCTTCACATAAAGTGGATGACGCAAAGGATAAAGGCGAGGCAGTGCTGTTCAGTCTTCTAGCATAAAAACCCTGATGCTTGATACAGTGCTGTCAAATGTGCAGGAGAATTATTGGGACAATGAGAAACATCCACTGTAGTGGTAATTAAATCAGAAATACATGGAGATATTTCTTCTGTGATCTTGAGACAGAGTGAAAAAGTAAAAAAATAGTGTGTAAGAGATTACCAGGAATTATCATTACGATTATTCATGACCTGCATGTAACGATTCCTTTGTGCACATTCCTGCCGAAGAAAAATACACATAAAAGGTGACAGATAAATGTTCCATTTCACTCGGCTTCGATTGCTCCGTAGAATGGAACGTTCCATCTGCCACAAACTGCGCTCACAAACATTCATTATTTGTATACTAATTTCAGAATTAGTGCAATTTAATTCTAAAAAGTGCAAGTCCATCTTCTAACCGTCGTATACATGTATCAGTGCTCGAGTTATATTGCAAGTTTTATACTCGGAGTGTCTCAAAAATTAATAAAAGATTCCCATTATTTTTATGCTACATAAAAATATTATGTACGTCCTCATCCTATAAATATTCTATATATTTCTTACATGTTTTTGTAATCACTTTATTTACCAAAGATCTCAAACCGTGTTTATAAAAATAAATATTGATGTAACTGTACTGCGTGTGAATATTTCACTGCCTGACTTTGTCATTTTAAATGTTCGGTATATAGAACAACCATGACATCTGAACTTGTCGAACTGTTTTTTGAATACACGCTTTCCTGGAAAAAGAGATGGCAAAAGCTAAACAAAACACGTTCAAAAACAAAAAAGAAAAAGTCAAAAGGACATAACTACCTCGCAGAATGGATTCTGGAGACTTTTCTGGAGTGGCTTTGCCGGCACTCATTCGGTTGTGTGTGATGATCATCATGTAGTGAGCTGGGTTAGCGGCTTGTTGATGACGGCAACGGTTATCCGCTGGGTCTACTCTCAAGGTTTGCACTTGTTTCTGCGTGGATTGGCATATACCGCTCTAAATAAAGTGCAAACCGCTGAAACCGAACGGGAGGGGGCGGAGGTGCAGGTTAGCGTAGCGGTCCTTTCCAAGCTTTGCACCAATGAGGCATGGGTTCGAGTCCCGGCCAGGCTTGGCCCAGGCTTTAAGTGCATCTGGTTTCCAGTCCATACTCGCTCTCTCGCAGGTCTTCTCCGGGTACTCTGGTTTCCTTCTGCGTCTAAAACTGGACCTTCTTCCTCACTCTGTAATGTCAAGCTGATTAATAAAGGTTATAATAAAGTAAGCGAAAGCAATTTTCATCGGGAATTTGTGCACGTGCCCCAGCGCGGCCCCCAGGCCCCCCCACCGAAATCCTCCTGCACAAAATGATGAACAGAGAAATGCTTCACACGACATTTCTTAAAAATGAAGTTGTAAGCAGTGTACAAAGTTTTCTCATTGTACGATTAGGCCTCAAGTTCGGGGATGCTGGGACTGTAGACCCAGAGGGAAAAAACAACGGAGGGCACGTGATAGTGGGCACCTGATGAGGGAGGCATTTCGGTCACATGATCAACGAAACTGGGGTTGCATTGGTTCCCGCGATCGAAGCCCCTCCAGGTACTAGGTCTAGTCTACGTCTGTAATCATACGTATCGACACTGTACTAGTGCGGCTAAGTCATTTCTGTCATTACAAAAATAAATGGCTGCTAAATTTTGCATCGCAGTGTACCTTTGGATGCTTTATTTGCAAGTATTTCACCAGCCATTGGTGTCATCAGAATATCCCTTTCAGAATTATTCACTGCCGTGGGACAAACGACTCGATGACCTGATTTCCCGGTTGCAACTCGATGACATCGTCCTTCAACTGGCTCGCGGTGGATCGGGGCCCAACGGTCCTTCGCCCCCGATCCCTCGGCTCGGCATCGGTCCGTACAACTGGAATACGGAGTGTCTCCGTGGAGATGTCGGAGCTGGGAATGCCACCTCTTTCCCCCAAGCTTTAGGCCTCGCTGCTTCGTTCAGGTGGGACACTTTAACCATTCTACCTCCATGCTTTAACTAAGTTTGACAATTACCAACGGTTAACATGGGCGCCCAATTCCCAAATACACTTTTATATTTTGTTCATAGCCCCCTCCCTATTAATTGACACTGGCCCGGCCGGGCATGCAGTGAGCGAATTAAGTAAAGGCCTGTAAAATAAAAATTTAAGCTTTCTCTCTCTCGTGAAATTTTTCTATTAGCTGACCAAGTGTTGTATTCCATATGCACTGTGCTTAAGGCACATACGGGTTCTGTGTCTGTGACTGTTTGGTCCGCACTGTGTCCCCTCCATCACCCAGGGGTATGCGAGCCTGCAAATGTACCGGCAGGGCCTGGGCCTTTAAACTGCTCGGGAGATGGCTCGGCCCTAGAGGGAGCCCCCTTCTGTGACATTGTGGCTGGATGGTAACCTCTCAATTCTCCTTTCAATTTTCTGAGCTACATGTACTTTCCCAGCTGTGGCACACAGGGCACATAGTCTGCCATAAGTGCCAACCTAACCTCCACCACCAACAACAAAGTGTAAAAAGTTTGTAAAACTTTCGGCCATTTAGTCAGGTTTTCGTTTGCCAGCGGTAATATGGATTTTCCTTCAAATGTTTTCACTGCTAGGGAGTTACCTTGTTAAAAATAATTTAAAGGCCATATTCCATTTTTGCCAGGTTATTGTTAGTTTTCATATTTTTGGGTAATGTTTTATCTAATGTTTTTCCTGAACATGTTCTATGGGAATGCTAAATCTAACCTGGAAAGTCAAAGTTATCAAAATATTGTGTAAGCTTAAAAATGTTCAGGATTGTACTACGTGCATGTCCGCCCTCCCTTAATTCTGTCACCCCGGAGCTGGTAAAAGGAATTGGTTATATGAACTGACATGACTGACCCTGTTCCTTTCATTTTAGCATCAGTTTAGTGAACAGTGTAGCCAAGGCAACAAGTGAGGAAGTTCGAGCTAAATACAACAACTTGACCAAGCATGGCATTCACCGTGACCATGGTGGATTAAGCTGTTTCAGCCCCGTGGTGAACATCATGAGACACCCTCTGTGGGGACGGAACCAGGTACATCCATGTACCCCAGACTGACGATCATTGTGCAGGTGCCCCCTCCATGTTACCTCTCAGCAATTTCCTTTCAAGCAAATACCAAACTCGGGTTGCCAAAATCAAACTAAATATTTTTGCTAAATGCCGTCTCAAGCAATAAAATTATGCATGCTGTTCATCATTCAAATGTTGCCATTTTGAGCACATTTTATTTTGTGTTTACAGCCAAGCCATTTAGTTTACTCATTATCGTAACTGTCCATAGGGAAATTTCTTGCTTGTTTTCTAAATAATATTCTTTAATCCATTTTTCAAATATATTGCATTACAAGGATTCACCAGTGCCATTTACTGGTAATTATTACAGCCTGATATATGTAGCAGTATCGTACATCTTTCCGTGTGACATCAAGAGCAACACTGGATTTCTCTAATGTCTGTTATATGGCCAAGACCTATCTAACTGTTATGAATTTCACTGTTCAGTAAGACAATCAGATAAGGTATTTTCACGTATTGACTTCCAGGAGACATATGGGGAGGACCCCTACTTGACAGGTGAGATGGCCAAAGCATTTGTCAGGGGTCTGCAGGGCCTTCAGGGGAATTTCTCGAGATACCTCCGAACCAGTGCAGGCTGCAAACACTTTGATGTGCATAGCGGACCAGAGAACTACCCATCCTCTCGATATACCTTTGATGCTAAGGTAAATACACAGTCTCCAAAGGTGCAAGAAGAAGATTTGTGAGCCTGAAGTGCTGTGAGTCAAGAGTTTGATCCAAATTTATATTCTCAGCATGTTCACGCTTATTTGAGCCTTACTGTCAATTCTGACTGTTCAGCCTTGGGTGTTTTTGTGATTAAGTTACCTTCAAACCATTGACCTCTGTGTTCATTTCAGACTTTGAAACCATCCGACTTATGAGCCATTTTTCAGAAGTCAAACTACACACCTTTGGATTTTCTATGGAGGGCTACACATTCTTAAAATTTTTCCTGGGAGTTCAAACGAGCAAAGTCTTTCAAGTATTTGTTGTACTGACTTCTTAAGTGAACATTGCTCTTCACTAAAATGGCAGAGTTCATTGACCTTATTCACTTCAGTGTGCACTCTTTGCACGCACCCACACTTTTTACAGTGATACCGATTGCTTAAATTATCTGCCCAATTCTGCTCAAAGTCATGCATGGTTTCCTTATGCTTTTATGTTCAGGTATCGGAGCATGATATGTATATGACATATCTGCCGGCGTTCCATGAATGTGTAAAGGCTGGAACATACAGTGTTATGTGCAGTTACAACAGGTGCGCACTTGCATTTCCATGTAACTATGATTATAGTGATGTCTCTCATCTTTATTGTGGGTACATAGCCTGGTCAGTGCTTTTAAGCAACTAAGCAGGCAGGAGGGAAAAACATTAAGCAGCAGAATATTGGTGTGGGAAAAACTCATGCCAGCAAACAGAGACTCAAGTGACTCAGAGACTCATTTATATCTGGCAGGAATACATGTGAAACCTGGTGAAAGGGATTCAGTTTAAACTATTAACTTTCGTATTTCATTCCATGAGCCAATGATCAGTGGTGTTTTCCCCCCTTTTTTAATCACAGTATCAATGGTGTGCCCTCTTGCGTCAACCATAAATTCCTCACTGATATCCTACGGAGTCAGTTCGGCTTCAAGGGCTACATTGTCAGTGACCAAAAGGCTATTGAGTACGTCTTCCTGAAGCACAAATACACTCACAGCCCTCTCCAGACAGCTGTAGCTGCTGTTAAAGCCGGCTGCAACCTGGAGCTATGCTACTCGGCCAAGAACGTCTACACCAACCTAACCGATGCCGTCCAGATGGGCCTGGTAAGCGAGGATGAACTGAAGCAGCTGGTCAGGCCACTGTTCTACACCAGGATGAGACTGGGAGAGTTTGACCCACCATGGATGAACCCTTACGCCAGGTTTGTGGCCTCGGAGATGGTGGAGTCCTTTCCACACAGGAACCTGGCTCTTCTCTCAGCTTCCAAGACCTTTGTCTTGCTGAAGAATGAGAAGAACACACTGCCGGTTGGTGGAATTCATACTCTTGCTGTAAGTTTCAGTGAACACCATGTCTGCCTAACCTCATTAAAAGGGCAGGGAAATGGAGTTGAGTTTTTGGTGTCAGATTTCTGAGGCAGTTTGGGAGTCATTCCATATGTCCAAGTATAAAAGTTCTATCATTGCAGTGAGGTGATATGCAGTGATGAGTCTAGGTCTTGTGTCCTGGGGGCAAACAGGAATATTTCTAAAAACTATTGTCCCAACTATTTCATTCATAAAAGATCACTAACTCGACCTCAAAAGACAGGTAGTAGCTGTATTTGTAGAATGCTGGTGCTTTCAATTCCAAAAGAAATAAATAAATTGGCAACATATCCGCGGGGGAAACTGAGTCCGCCACAAGCCCCTGCAAGTTCATTACAAGTCATTCAGTCTTATACCGAGTCACAAGCTATTCAAATGAACTGTAACAAAAGCATTCCTTTGTCACTGTTCACCCTGTTACTGGGTGGTTTTCTGAAGTACTTGTGACTAGATGTTTGAAGAGACTTGTGGAATGACTTGACTTCAAGTCTGCACAGCGCTTTAGCTGTGTCTCATTTTAATGGAAGGCTTGTTGCTGCTGCCAGTTGATAACTTGTTGACAATGCCCCTTAGCAGTACATGTCTGTCTGCAGGTGCATGCACTTTGCTTTTGATTGGACTTTAGGTCACTTACCATGTTTCCTCATGCCACAAACTCAGAATTAGCCCATCCCTATTTTTTGTCTATTTAATGTAGATAATTGGGCCATTTGCTGATTCTCCCCAAGATCTGTTCGGAAGCTATGCACCACAGACTGACCCCAAGTTCATCTCCACGCCTTGGCAAGGGCTGAGAAGTCTTGGCAGGACCCAGCGATTGGCGCCCGGCTGCAACAATCCTGTGTGTGACCAGTACAACGAGACTGCCATTATGGATGCCGTGACGGGAGCAGATCTTGTCATTGTTTGTCTGGGGACTGGTAGGCTTTGAGATGCAAATACAAAATAGGAAAATACCAATGAACCTCTTTTTTAGAGGGATGTTCTTTGATGGGACAGTGCAGGTGGCTGGAAGTTTTCAACTCCTCATTTCCTCTTGACACTCTCAAACAATAATAATTGAATAAACAAATAACAGGAAGGAATCTCTCCAGGCTTCTTGTCCCTTATTCTTATGTTTTAGGAGCATCTTGAGTGGATACATCTAGTGTCATGTCAGGTAACGTTTCCATGTGCAGCAGATCAGAAGACTCATGTGAGTGTGACCTCAAATATACATCTTTTTTTCAGGAACTAAAGTGGAGAGAGAGGGGTTGGACAGGAGAACCATGTCCTTGCCTGGTCACCAGCTGCAGCTTCTGCAGAATGCTGTGAAATATGGTACGTGGGTAAATGTTTACCAGTCTGGGCAGTAATGGGGAAGAGCCACCATTGTAGTGGTGTCACCCTTTTCAACCTGCTGCATACATTTACTGTAACCTTGAGGCACACAGGCATTTTCTGCAAGTCGTAAACACCCAAGGCTTGCCATACAGACCTTTTCAACCAGTGACTGGATTGCGCTAAATGTAAACAATACCACCACATGTGGACCGCCTTGACCATGGTGATTGCACACATTCCTACGGGCAGCTTCAACCACGTGCAAGTGCACGTGGGAACGCTGCCTGCTTGACTGGTTTATCTAGAATAAGTAGATTACCATCACAACACTATGCACTCATTACCGTCACAACACATGACGGTCCAGCACAATTGTGACACCACAGGAAAGAGGTCTATAGGCAGGTACATGCAATGTGTGCATGTGGACCTTCATACGAGCATGGCACGACTGCAGTCATGGCCTGGCTTCTAATTTTTGTGGCTTGCGGTAACTTGAGCCATAGACAGAGAAAATGTTATCGTACAGTACAATGCCATAAACATTGTGACTTATGCTGAAGAGGTACATGTACATGTAGGATTAACTTGAATGTGTAATATTGCTGTTGCATTTTTTAGCAAGAGACTCAGCCGACAAGTCACTGTAGTTTTCTATTTCTTAATTTTCCTGAGAAGCAGCTTTTTCTTACCAAGATTCTAACCACAGTTTGTAAGCTGAGAAGCCAATTAATGCACAGCCCTGTCTCTTTTTTCTTTCGATGAAAGAACACTAGGCAAAATTAAATTGACACTTTTTCATGCATCACTTTTTTTTAAAGCATTGGGCAAACCTTTGGTCCTGCTTCTCTTCAATGCTGGCCCGCTGGACATATTGTGGGCTGATCAGAGCCCAGGGGTCCATGCCATTGTGGAATGCTTCTTCCCAGCTCAGGCGACAGGGGCAGCCCTTAAACAACTTTTTACAAATGCTGAGCCAGCCAATCCAGCTGCAAGGTTGCCATTCACGTGGCCAGCATCACTGGATCAAGTAGGTGTTTGTCTTGGAGTAGCCTGCTACTCTGCATTGTGGTTAGGCTGTTCACACTTTTAGCAAAACCTTGCTCAACGTACAGTTACAGGTCTGACAGAGATGTTATGATAGGAAACATCTGTTGTACAAATGTTTGACAGCTGACAAAATTCTGTGAAATTACCATATTTAAAAGAAAATCATAGGAGATCATAAGCCCTTTGATGTGAGGTATTTAGTTGAATACATTGTTAATGGTAATGAACCATAATTTCAATATCCTTATCTACAAAATTTACCAAGCTGTTTTTCAGTCCAGGACAAGTTTCCTGAGTTTGTGTGAAATTTGCATTCCATTTGTTCGACAGGTTCCACCCATGACAAATTACAGCATGATGAATCGGACCTACCGCTATTTCTTTGGTGAGCCACTCTACCCATTCGGTTATGGCCTATCATTCACTCAGTTTAGCTACACGAACTTGACCTTGGGAAGGACAACTATTAGCCCATGTGATGACCTACTTGTATATGTCACCCTGGTGAATATCGGGAAATACCCAGGAGACGAGGTAGGAAAAATCAACACTGTCTTTTATTGAAATATAAATTACTGAGATATGCGGTAGCTGCTCTATAAAAAGTAAAGAGGCACTTTGGAGAGAAGGGGCGTATATAAGAGTACCAAAGTGACTAAAAGCATTAGCGTAAGAACCAGTGTGTGAACTAACATATGGGCGTACTCAATTTGCTTGTACGGTACTTCTTGGTCTATGGTACTGTATAATACTCTTCATGTATTGGTATTCGTAGAACAATGCTCATTTTTATGAGCATTAGTCCCTGCTCATTTTTATCCCAATGAGCAGGGGTACGATATACAACAATGTCATCTGTGGAAGACCATTAAATTTACATTTAGACTATGTACAATAAAATGCATGGTGTCGGTATTCATATCAGAGTTTTGCATTGTTTTGCTGTTTCTTTCTTCTAGACGGTTCAAGTCTACATCAAGTGGCACAATGCATCCGTTCCCACGCCCAATATCCAGTTAGCTGCTTTCAACCGCTTCAAGACCACAGTGAAAAATACGGTGACAGCTCTTCTGAGAGTGCCAGCCCGCGTGAGGGCAGTGTTCACGGACGAACTGGTGCTGGAGCCGGGGGTGTTTATTTTGTTCGCCGGTGGTCAGCAACCTGGCCAGAAGAGGCAAGTTGGCTCCAGTGTGCTCAACACAACATTCACGGTCGAAGGTCCTGTGACCCCTCTTTCACATTGTCCACAGTAAATTTATATTTATTGATTTCTCTAATGAACTACAGGTGGAAATGTTTGTAAGAGTTATAGTAACTTAGCTTCATTGCATACAAACATTCCCTGAAGTTCCTATTTTTCAGCAGTGCCGTAAGTGTGTGATTTACTCAGGACATTTCAGGATTTTGGACTCCAGACTTCTGGAATGTAATCATTCAAAGTGTGTTACTTCCCAGCAGTTTGTGATAAAAAAAATCCAAGTGCAAGATTCATGTAGTCATATAAGAGAAAACTCATCTGTGTAATAGCCATTGAGAGCCTTGAAAAGTCATATTGCCTATTGCCATCATTGGTTCAACTCCTGTGCTGGATGCTTTGTAGATTTCCCTCCATCTCAGTATCCTTGATAATAAAAAAAATGCATTGTTGCAGAAAAGTAATCTGTGCTTATAATCATCACCAGGTAGCCTGTCAGCATCACTCTTGCATCCTCTGCCAGAAATCTCACTCAGTGCTCCTGATGAAGGATGTTAGAAACCTTCAGATTTGCACTTGTAGTGTTTAGTGACATTAAAGTCAGTGTACCCTTGTAATTTTGCAGGTAGCGACAGAAGACTGCCTCGAACTCAGAGGCAGCAGTTCAGTGCTTGCAGAGAAAGTTATCAATGGATTGATTTCGATTGATTCATTCTTCTACTGTATGTTGTGTTGTGTGCTTGGTGTACTAAAGGTCAAGTTTCTTCATATTTGCTACCTTTTTTCTTCAGGTGATTATGTATACATGTATTTTCTTGTTACCATTCAGTGACGCTGAGTTGAAGTGATGTAATAATTTCTTACCATTTTATATATCAAAATGGAATTTGTTCAACATTGTTTCAGTGAAAGAAAAGTATAATAAACATACACATAAAGCACAGATGTATTTTAATTTTTAAAGATGGCGGTACTATCTATAGGATTGAATAGAATGTGAAATTACTTAGAATGCTACTTTACGTGAACAGCAATGAGTACTTTTCTTTAAATCAAATTAAAATTTAAAATGAAAATTTAAATTAAAATTTCACAATGTTTCAGAATTTCAGTGCTATTTAAGGAATAATAGAATGTGAATTACAATGAAAGTTGCTTTGCAATGACAATAGGAATTTTATTTTTGTTATAATAATTAAAAATTGTATTTGTAATTACAAGCAAGTTGCTACTTCAATCAATTCCCTTAATATCTGGTTCGTATGTTGAAGGCCCACTGTATAATCATAATTTACCTTTAATCTTCGTTGCTTCCCAAATTTACGTACATTGTACTTGAGTTGGACGAAAATGTAATCACCACCCTCTGGCTAACTGGTTCAGAACCGGACAACTACATGTACATGTATTAACTAGAAGTACAGACGACTACACCACTCGTGGGTGTTGATTGTCTCAGTCCAATCATGGAGGAAGGAAAACAGAACATGCAGGGTTTTGCATGATGGATCGCGGGGAACTAATGAGCATTCAGTGTTTTTTAACCACGCCTGTGAATAAGGTTTTACTGAATATTATACAGCCGTGGTGAATGCATCAAAGCACATCTTGAGTCATTCAAGTTGTGTTTCAAACCAGCTGTAACACTGGTTTACATATGGTTTAGCTGTACGTATTTATGTCGTGCATCATTGATGCTATCTTTTATATGGTGTGCTAGTGTTATTTTTCGTCTAATACTGAATCTCTTGTGAAAGTCAAACCTTTGTGAAATTATGCTTCTATACATTCCATTTACTCGACACAATTTTACCCAAATCACGATGATAATATATAAGTTATGTCAATTATATAAAATGTAAGTCAATTATAAACTATTAAATTTAAATTAAGCTATACAAGAATGTCTTTCCATTTGTTGTACCTCGTCTCGTTGATAAATTCATTAAAAGTGATCGTAAACAGAAGACAAATGCGTGTCTTCTTTTGTTTTTCTTTGAACAAACTCTGTCACTCTATGACTCAAACATTTAATTCTTTTCAATAAGAGCCCAACTCTACTTTTTTTGCAACCAAAAGGGCATTGACATTCACTTCAACAGTTGGGCGCCAGCCAACCCAAAATCACCCCTGGGGTACCACCAAGCTTCTCAGGAAATTAGTCAAATCTCAAAGTTCATTGTGAAGCGATGTACTGCAAACTGAATAGCAAAAGCCACATCCAGCTAGTAGGGCTTTATAGGTCTTGGCAAGGGCGTACATGTATGCCCTTTGCACCCTTGTGACAAAAAAGTGACAAGTCGTTGGGCCTGATCAGATTAGCATTAGGTTTCCATGAAATAAGTGCCCATTTTCAAGTGGGCAACTGCCATACCCAAAGACTACAATACATTCACTTCCGAAACCCAACTAGAACGGAATTTTGTTGCATAACCATTCTAAAAGTGCCTTTAAACCACTTACGATTCAGGACTAGAAATTAAAAAAATAATTTTGCAAACTTCTTTGGAGCATTACATTATAACATATACTTCTTTAGTGCAGTATACCCTAATATCACCTAATCAGGAATCCACATAAAAAGCAAGCCAGGCACAGGTGTACATGGTGGGGAGTGTAGCCCCCAAATTTTTTATAGCTTCCCCCCCCTTAAAAAAGGCTAGAATATATCCGAATTGCAATGCTTCAGTTTTTTATTTAAATGAACAGTCCATGATAATTTTTCAGAGTCATTATGCACAACAAACATTAGATTCTTTTTTCTCCCAATGTGAACGAGCGTAGTGAAAGTTTCAAGGTGACGTCAGGTGCGAAGGGTCTACCCCACTCCCCTACCCCTAGAAGAACTCTAGAACCATGCCTGAAACAAACGGTTTATGATGCCTCGATTTGTTTTCCAAAATGTAACATTTGAACAGGACTGTATAATTCTTTGAGTTGCTGTCCAAAGATTTTCATGCATTCCCACCGATGCCATTTCTCATTTGCCTAAAAGATGTTCCAAGGCAGTGCTGAGTTAGCAAGTGTTTACACATGTCCACGAGAATAGATAAACCATAGCACAAGCAACATTACTGTTCCACTGGTTCCTTCCTCCTCTGTTTATCCTTTGGCGCTCTACTTGATTAACCACAAGAATGGTTGCATCTAGAACTGAAAGTTGACGGGTGAACTGACTGCATGGGCAACCCAATGGGTTGTAATTAGTCCTTCCATTGCCAATTGTCATTCAAGGGCCAAAGTCTCCAACATGCCTCAAGGACGTTTATTTTAGGGTTTTATATTTATATTAACTTAAAGGACACCCTGCTATTAGTTTTGGTTCCAAGATGCTCATTTTATCAAGATGTTTTTGTTTTTCACTAAATACTTTGTAGGCCTATATCTTCATGACTTGTAATAAGTGAAATAACCAGCGTTGACTTTAACCGAGCATGGGGTTGAGCAAATCATTTGCTATCATCACCCACGAGTACTTACAAAAAACAAAACGATGACCACACAATTAAAAAAATGCTCTTTGAGCTTCTCAACAAGGTAACACTAGTAAATTAGACACACAACATGACAAAAAATGCTTGAAACAACAAGGTGGCCAACAGAAAGAAGAACAGCCTCAAATTGATTCTGAAATATCATAGATTACTTTTATTTCTACATTTGTACCAGCTTTACAATTATTTTTTAACGGCGATAAGCTACTTTCACACAAACCAATGCCCTACATGCAAATAATTCAAGTATTCTGCACAAAATAAACAAGAGATACATTTTAAACAGTTCCTTTTTTTACACACAGAAAACAAGATACAAGTACACTGACGACACTATCACATGATCGTGGAATTTCTTTTTCGTCTTACGCTTTAATAAGGAATTGAACAAACCAAAATTCCCAAATGACTTTGGCGTCATTGGCAGAGCAACCAAATGACAAGTACGCTGGCCAAAATTTTAGATCCCTGCCGTGTTGATTCCAGGAGCTCATGTACGATGCATGGCTCACACAGAAATGAGAACACAAAGCGAGAACCAAGCCTAACATTACATGCCAAATTTACCATTATTTCAGGGTTTCTTAAACCACTGTATTCAATACAGGCGATTCACAATAGTGCGCCTCCAAGAGTTTGCAACGCGTTGGCCAATCACAACGCGTGAATTCTGTCAACCCTTTTCAAGTGGCAATGGGCCGACAGATTTCGCCTTTTGTGAATCGCCTGTATTACACATGCACATACTTTATCCTTGGCCTTATACAGGTATGTAGAACACACCCAGTTGAACATGCATTGGATGAAGAGACAAGTTTTAAAAGGGGTGTTAGGCAAGAACAACTTTAAACCAATAACAAAGAGAACTCATACTGCTTTTTGGCTTGTTTCTAACAGAAATAATTTTGGCGGCACCAATAGTAACAGTCCAAAACCTTCCGATTTCAGTATGATTTTTACATACACCCTAGGGTGTTAGGGTTAATGCAGGACATGGCATTATGTTCATTAAGGTGTTAAATTGAAAAAAAATTACTGCCACCTGTTCTGATGAAAGAAAAAGCACCAATATATTCAAGCTCTAAATACACGTACATGTAAAATCAGTATCCAAAGTAACCCAGGAAAACAGAACCTCAAACAATTAAAAAGTTAACATAAAATTTAAAGGAGTGAACTTTCACATATTTTGCTTGTCCGAGATCAACTTTAAGTACGTGCTTGTTGATATCAAAATATACAACTACCTCAGTCTATTAAATTTGCCAAACTTTATTGTTACCTCTAAAAAGACAACATAGTGCAAAGAGTTCATCAGTGGTACACAGTTTGTGGAATCCTAAATTCAAAACTAAACTGTGGACACCTACTAGAGGTATACATGTACGAAATTAAGCGATCAAGTCTGATGAAGTTGTTACTTTTTTCTCAATAATATATTCATAGCCTACGTCCAACGATTTAAAATGTTTTCACGTGTAGGCTACACAGCTGGAGTGTGAAATCATACACCCTAACAGTCCCAAATCCTCCAATTTTAATACGATTTTACATACACCCTAGGGGGCTAGGGTTAATGTGTAGGCACACACATGTACGTACGAGTAGGTGGACATGTCAACGTACATTTTCATGTACCGGTATGGGTTGCATGTCTGAAGAAGTAAATATCATGTCCAATTTTTCATTTCATTTTCAACATTGTTACATACTATATCAACTGCCTAAATTAGTTCTATCAAGAATACAATTCTTAAATAATTGTACATTTACATACCAGATATTATTTACAATAAAGGTACTACTGGACACGGGTTGTACAATTTTCATAATCACAAAACAGATTCTGCAATCAAGAGGATACTATCCTCACCATTTTCTTTAACGGTCTTCACTGAATTATCCAGAGGACAGCCTTTTCACGATGAAAGTGCTGTCTCTGAAAAACAAAATGTTACCAGACAGCTGGACTGCAGAGCCATTTTCAAAGGAAGCTACATGTATGTACAGTGTATGCTAGGCGGCTTTCTGGCACCAATGTGCCAAATGAATTGGATGGTGAATGATGCAAGGTGCTGAATGCTGATCAAGCAACAGCCCTGCTCATTGTAACACTGCACAGCAGGCATCACTGCACAATGCCATTGGGCACAAGCCGCAGCCCTATGCTTTCAACCAGCTGGTGGCAGTGACGCTCATCAATTTTTGCTGGAGATGAGGTACTGAGCGTGATCCCATTTCAGAGCCAAATTAACCATGGCTTCAAGATAACCAGCACAAAACTAGGACATTCCTGAAGCCTACGTACGGGGGATTTTACACAAAGACTGTAGAAACGCATGCCATAGGCAAGCAGACAAGTTGAGTTTATGAAAGAAAAAAAAACTCGTCAAACCAATCACATGCAAACAATGCAAAAACTGCCATTGTGATTGCCTTACTAGTAAACGCATTTGGTCCATGTATCATTCACCGAAAAGTACACGGAGATACATGTACATGCATGCACCTGATAAATCTGGAAGTCTATGTCAACTACACTTAATTTAAACAAACCTGATGCACAGAGTACATGTACATGTATGTACACTACAACTATAGATTTGTTTTCTCCTTTTCAGATAATATGAGAAAAATAACATCTCTTCAAGGTACTACTTATATTTACTACACATTATCAGGTGGATTGCTGAGATCTTTGACACATTTACAAGTGGGAGTGTTTAGTGTTGGAGTACTATGGCAGCAGACATGTACATGTATGAGAAACTTCAGAAATGATGCGAAAAAGACCAACAAAAATGGAATTTTGCAGGGTTACTTTCCATGCACAGAACTCCTGACACCTGTTTCTCAATGTGTCTGCTTATTCCTAAAAAAGTAATTTTATCAAGATGTTTCACTGATGGTCCATCATACCAGGTCCATGTACAAGCGTTCGTATGTACAACGTAGACTAAAGGCAAGTGGATGCTTCAACTTCAAGCAAACTGGAACACAGCCAGTTTTGTTTAGGCAATGCTCGGCATCACAGGGAAACAGCAGAAGATAGCTTCCAAGTTACTCAGGTTTTGCATAATGTACATAGAGAGCATACCAGCCCTAAGCCAGACATCAGGGGTTACACGCAAAAGGTTGATACATATAAATGTATCTATCAGTACATATACTTTGGAAATCAAAGATCAAGCAAATATACATTATGATGATGTACAGTGATCACGTACCATGTAAAGATATCACACCTCCATGCATATACCTTTACACCCCCACTACATGTAGTTTTATTATTGCATGCCTTCACACTTGTATCACAGGTACTCAGTGAGTACATGTATGAGTCACCGTGAATCACATTTGGAGCTGCTAATACTTCAACCATACATGTATCTGTAAGCCACCCCACAAGGCTGCTTTAAATTGTATGGGGCATACATGTACATTGTATTTGTTTCACCAACTGAAAACTGGGGGGGGTGTTGGATTTTGAACAGAGGGTCACAAACTGCATACAGGTCACACGTCTAAAGCTGTTATTGTAATCTTTGTTCAAGATGTAGTCGAATACATGTACGGTACAATACATGCTACATGTACCTGGTGCAATCTGCCCCGTGCTGATGTGCACCCCCAATCGGCGAAAGAAAGACAGGTTATTACAACCGGGTTCTTGCACGCGTTCTGCGTGTATGCAAAGACCATTCAAGCCGGAATAAATTAGTTACGCGTACTCAGCGTGCTCCGCATCAAATGTGCCTATACTTGCACGCCTCATGGCGCACCTATGCGGAGCGTACCAAAAAACACACGCCCTCTTTTGTTCCGTTCGGAGCGGATTACCTTTCACGAAATGCTTGTCGGGGGAGGGGGGGTGGCCACACCAACTTGGAAAAAAAAAAACAGGAACACAAATGTGCGTAGACATGTACCTTGTACAAATTGCAACACATTACAGTCAATTTCCACAGTGTCTCCACCAGTGGCCAAAGACTGACACAACATCTTGAGCAAGGATCACAATCAACAAAAGCACAAAACTGGATTCCCACTTGTAAACGTGACTGAACTGGTTGGCGGCGTCTTTAACTGACGCTCATGTTTGGTAGTTCCTGAGTGATGAACTGCTTCAGGCGTTCCAAGTACTGCCCATAGAGCTCCACATCGTTGTGGCCGGCGCCCTCTACCCACAGCGGTTCCACAGTGCGGGGGCAGCGCTCGTAGATGGCCAAGCCATGGGAGAAGTCAATGACCTCATCCTCAGTGCCATGAATGACGAGGACAGGAGATGATACCTTGGATACCTTGTCAATACTGTGACAGGGAAAATGTACATAAAGAAATTAATTAGGAACAGGAAATTTGCTTGCACTATCCTGGATCACTTCTTTCTTTGTAAGAAGGGCTTGCAAAGACACATCCCTGAAGTAGCACTCCATTTCAAAAGTCGGGTTTTCTAGCTGCGATGCTGACCCTCCGAGATTCTCCATAATCTGTTAGGGGTGGCTCAGGAGGAAAAGCCTTGCCAAGCCTCACATGGGGCTTGATGCTTGAGGGGCTAATTGCAATGACTTTGCTGTGGTTTCGTGCAGAGTGGAAGACTGTGAAATAATCAGGGATTTTCCTGGGAGGATGCAGGTTGACATGGAGTTAAGGTTAAATCAAACACACAGTGCATACCATACAGTACACGTATACGTATATACACATCTTGCAGACTCGCATAATGCCATGCGATCCAATATTGGAATGTGCACAGGTATCAATGCAATAAATGCATGTACCGGTATTGGTGCTTATGATTTTTCTAGAAAAGAAAAGTACTGGTAACTGGTACAGTATTTGCACATACAACGTATTGATATGGTCATGTTCAGGGAGTCAGTTGAGGATTGGCCATGTCGTGGTACTATTAACATTAATGCATGCATGATAAACGTGACACATGTACATGTATGTAGTTAGATAACCATTACCACATACATGCGCTGGTACAGTGTACATGTATGTACATGTAGTTACACTGCAGTTAACCATTACCACATACATGTACTGGTACAGTGTGCTGTACATGTACCTACATGTAGTTAGTTAACCATTACCACATGTACTGGTACAGTGTACATGTACATGTATGGAGTTAGTTAACCATTACTACAAACATACATGCACTGGTACAGTGTACTGTACATGTACATAGTAAGTTTACCATTTCCACATAGTACAGTGTACGGTACATGTACTGGTACAGTGTATATTTAAACAAACTCCGTATTGCATAAGGCCAAAGGAAAAAAAAACAAACTCCCGTTTCTGGTCAGGAGCTGGCCCTCACTTTTTTTTCTGGAAATGACATAAATGTAAGACCACCTCATTTGTCTGGTTCCCAGATGTAAATGTATAATGTAACAAATGACATCATCTGAAAAAGAGTGCCCGACTACATGTAAATTTAGAGAACTACACAGGGACTCCTTTACTGTACATATTACTCAACCGTACTCCATCAAAAACAAGTTAAAAGTACACAGTAGCAGGATTCTAGTTGATTACGAAAGTTTGGCAGCTTTGGGAAATCATTTTATACCTAATAAAAACTTTTTTATTTTTCGGATGCGCAGGTCTACGGCGACGCGTGCCCTGACCAGAAACCGGAGACTTCTTTTTTTGCCCAATGCATGTTCTGATGTTAGGCTCACTACTGTACCTTTGAAATCCTTACAAGTTAACCTTTGTACATGTACATGTATGGTTAGAAACTGTACATACATGTACATGTACACATGTACATATATGTGATTCAGGCTCAAAAGAAACCAACTTGTACAGTACATGTACCAGTATGAAACATACTGCCTACTACAGCAGTAAAGTACTGTTCAAATACATGTATACAGGATGTCCCAGAAAATGGTGTTCAGTCATGCATGACAGGAGGGATACCATCAAGGTATCATTAGAAAGAATACTGCTTCTACTATTTTGGAGATTCTTATACATTATGATCATATCTCATGGTTTGGGCATATTAACCCCTTTCCTCAGGGTTTGGTTTTTTCTGGGATGTCTCACATCCTAACACACAATGTGTGTGCTTTTCCTCCGTTTAACTAGGCCTAATGTTTGGAAGAAATGTACACTGAGCCTTCCCATGTATATTTTTGGGGTGCGCTGTGTACTGGGATATGATGCATAAACCGTTTCACTTTCATGGACACAAAAGTCAACTCCATTAACATAACACAAGTGTGTGTTGCATTCTGCCATCAAAATCGCCTCAGGATCAAGTTTGACGGATACGCAACGCTTGGCTCAAGTGTTGATGTGCATATGGAAAGGTATATGTACCTTAACTCTCCAAAAGTTTGTACAAGCAGACCCTGGAATGGCATTTTAAAAAAATACATAATGAATACATACAAAGATGATTTGAAATGTTTGAATGTGTACAGTGATGCAGGTACTTGTACATGTACATGTAATAATTATTTTCATAGACAGTCAGTTAAATGCAAATTTCTAAAGGATTGAATAAGCAAGAACTGAAAGAGACAGAGTGGTCCTACAAGTAAACAATGAGTAGAATCAATAACATTAAGGTCACATTCAACATGCCTCTTTCACACGCACAGCACGTCGTGCACGGGTATGTGTCCAATGATATATTTGTATTTTCTGCATTCAAGAGACAATTGGAATCAACATTGCAAGGTCCCCCGGACATTACATAGGGCTGAGTCTTCCTGCCTCCATGGTCAATGTGAGCATGGAATGCATGCATTTCAACTCTGTCGTCTGTTTTGGTAAACATTCATCACTTGTGCATGAAGGCTCCATGATGTTAATGTCCAAGAAGCATCAAAATTCCAACTCAGTATTTTGAGTGCAGTAAGGGTAGGAATTTACGTTTAATTTGTAAAATGTTTAGAAAAACCTTCCCCTACCATTTAAAAGTGATGTACACCATTAATTTTTTTTTTGCGTAATCTCACAAGATTGGCAGATTACGGTGTGTAATATTCACTGCAACTCACATTCCACTCACTTGTTTCATGATTGAGTCATAGAGCTACATACCCAGCTCTGTGATCGAGTCAACTGCTTTCTGAAAAAACAAGAAAAACAGCGCGGTATTTTCCTTTCAACGCATAAATTGAAGGTCTTGTAGTTTATCTTGCATAAAATCTATGGAGTACAGGGCATTCCTAGTACAAGCGAACATCGTCCGCGGGGTCAGATTGGGAAACAAGCATGACAGGTTCTCATTCCCTTAACACCTAACATTCAGGTTTCCATAATTTCAGTTCACAGTGTTTTGGTGAAAGAATGTTAGTATATTTTTAGCTGCCTGATGGAGACTCCTACAACATCTGCAAACACTACATAAAAAATTTGGCGCCTGTTAAAGGATGTGATGTGTGAAGTGAAATTAACTATATTACGATGGCCGACTGACCATCGTAATAAATGAGAACAACATTTTTGTTTTTCTTGAAAACTACAGCATTCTAGGTGGAAATATTTTACAGACTGATTGAGACTGTTGTGTACTTTCTTTCAAGTAAGATATTTCAGGATTATACAGTAGTCCGATTTTCGGTATTTTACCAACGGTGTACACCACCTTTAAACGTGTAAACGTCACACCCTTACCACAATAAGCACAATAAATTGTATACAATGTAAATAGTTGACACAAAGTTCTGGTGATGAATTTGTGGTATTCCTTAGATATGACCAGGCAGTTAAGTGTTCTGAAAATCAGATTACATTTTACAAGCATTGTTTTCAATAAAAATGGATGCAAGATAGCGTCAATCAAATCATCTAACCTCTAAAAGGGGTGGTTCTGTTTAAACGTTTGGGAAAATCTGTAAATGGATTGGGAACTTTTTTGTTTAAACGTGTCAACGTCCCACCCTTAGAGCGCAGTAATTACATGTACATGTACATGTGTGTAAAATAAGCTCTGGTTCACTCATGTTTAGTGTTCACTGCAAGACAAGTGTACATGTCTGTAAACATGTAGCTCAGGCAGAGTTACATGTACTTTTTAACCTTGTATCAACCACCAACCATCCCTAAAAGCGTGATATACAGTATTTCAAGTCATTCATTAAGTCCAGACGGTGTCCTGCATGCATTTATATGCGTTGTTATCGATTTGTAGGCTGTTGCTAGTGAAGGCCTACATAGAGTATGAAAATGTCATGGTGAAATACAGCACAGTTGTTCAAACATCGAGCTCTGCAAATCCAGGGGCTTGGGTTTATTCCCCAAACAGAATAAAGTACTGATATAGTCATTGGTATAGGGCCTTCTGTGACTACACTCAACTCGTGGTATGGCAGAGTGGGGTCTTATTTACTATGTACATATTTTTACAGTTCTTATTACATGTACAGTAAATACATGCTGTACTGTACATGCACAGGTGTGGTATCATGTCACAGGCCTGTGGTAGTTTCACCAATGTTTGCACACATGGCTAACAAGGAGAAAAAGGTCACAGGCATGTGGCTGAATGGTATATGGGGTGCATTGTACCACCACGTACTGTACATTTGTACTACATGTACTGTACATGTACACAGACTGTGCACTGGTGACTCATGACCTGAGACTGTGGGGACCAATAACTAGTGAGAATCCATGGACATGTACATGTAATGTACATGTATGGGTGACTCACTTGTGCTAACTGTAAAGATGAATCCAGCAAACCACAGGAGCCGCTGAAAGACACTGTAAATTATTTGAAGACTACATGATGTAAGAGGTATAAATTTGAAGCAGGACACATGAACATTGTGGACCATTTCATCCAGTGGAATGTAACAAAAGAATTCTAGGTTTACTTAATTGCAATCAACTGGACTACATATCCATGTACCGCCCCTAAAATAAAATTTTAGGGGCGGTAGCCTCATAAACCGTCGAAGTAATTTTTTCCATGGGGTCCTGCTTTTCAGCAGACTTCTTAGGGATTTCAAGAACATGACATGAAAGATCATTATTGTGTCAAGTGCACTCAGAGTAACCACTTTCAGAAATGTATTATTTAACATCATAACCACTTATGGTAAATGTATCTTAACAAAGTCAAATCTACCTGTACAACAGCCTAATAATTAGTACAATGTGTACAGTACTTGTACAAGTACCTGGAAATTTATGTTACCACACTAATGTCCACAACATCACAATGTGAAGTACACTGTACATGTACATGTGATACACATACATGTACATGAAGATGTGTTTTAACCTTAGCTGTATTTGGTCAAATGGGAGAGGAGTCCAGTGACTCATCCTGTCAGCCTGTGTAGATCCAATCTTGTGACCCTGAGCAGGATTGGTGTTATTAGTTACAATTAGCACTTCATTTCTCTCTAGCGACTGGAAGCCCCGGAAATCTTGAAATCAACAACACAGCCATCTTAATGGTGAGCACTTCAACCCGTACAGTGAAACTGATGATCTGCTTTTGGAAACTTCTGGGCAGTTGGTACCATGCCAGTAAACAAATATATTGAATATCAGGTCTAACATGCGTGACGGTGCACATGTACTTGCCAGGTCCCTACATGTAATTTTGCCACATATTGTTAAGTCTAATTGGTTTTCACAGTAAGTGGCAAAATTAGGGACCCGGCGATTATACTGTCATGTACATTAAGTCTGTGGAGAGAGGGCAGAGTTTTGATTTATGAGGGAAACTACAGGGTAAAACAAGACAGCAAACAGAGCAGAGAGGTTGGTCCCACCAAATTAAGATCGTTAAGAAATGCTTGTAACATTCTCAAATACCAACCTTGGAAATGCATCAAACCACCACGTCTTCTTGGTCTCGGGTAATGCTACACGCATCCCTGACATAAGAGGGGAATGCAGAATGACAGCAGCACACTCATACCGCGCAGCTAGGTCTATCGTAGGCACTGTACCGATACTCTGTCCATACAGGATGATACTCTCTGGGCTGATTCCATAGCGGGAGCGCAAGGCCTGCCAGGCAGCATCAATGTCAGAATACAGGTTCCTCTCTAGTGGTTTGCCGCCACTGGCACCATAGCCGGAGTAATCATAGCTAAAAATATTGCAGTTGATTCTAGAACCAAGTCCAATGTAAAAGCTACTCATCTGACCGATATCTACAGCATTTCCATGACTAAAAAGAAGAGTGTACTTTGGGTTGGGGGCACAGCGTACAAACATGCATGCTGTTCTGTTTCCCCGCTTGTTGCGGGTATAAAACACCTCAATGGATTCAAGTTCGCGGTCGGAATACTGCCATTCTGCCCTCTCGGTAAGATTAAGCGTGCCTTTAGTACCCGTTTCGTCCGTGACGATGGTGTAGGTCGGTTCCGGTGGAAGAAACGCCAGCTTGGCCGCAATCCGAGACGGACATGGCGGACAGCAAAATAAGCAGCACAGTTCACCAACAGTTAAGCCGTTCATTCTAACGCCCAGCCTTCACAATACTATTAATCGCCACCAAACTGATCCGGGCGTTGAGCTTCCCACCGTCTTGGACGTTATGGACTTCCCAACTGCCAAAAACGGTTAAAATTTTACGTTTTTCGGCGAGAGATTCTCAAACATCTGTCCAACACAATGTCTTTCTTCACAGCAGCCGGGTGTGTGACGTCACCTTCCGGTGTATGTGAGATGAAATCAACCTTCTTCTCAGATACGTATGTGCAAATGCTCTCAAATTGTACATACCTCCCTCACTGTTGGGAACGATGAATAACCTCTGTTCGCTAGTTCGCTGAACTTTCAGTGTTTACTGAGCAGCAGGTCTATTCAACATTCTATGAAAAGGTAATTCTTCACAACCTAAACCAATTAGATATGGATTTTGGTTTCTAACTAAATTTTTCCCTGAGCAGTCACAAGGATTTAGTTTTCTGTGCTCTTAAAGACCGAAAAACGTACTAGTTTGGGAAAACTTCATCGTCAAAAAAGTTTTATTGTAAATATCTGTATTAAATTCTGTCTTCAATGGGCGATGCCTTCAAATGAAATTTCCATATAAATAAAGGTACTAATCGCAGTTCTAATATTCTATGAATTATTCATTTGCTTTATATTTATTTTGACGATTTTTATGTTTGAGTATCTCCTATAAAATTATGTTTGAGTATCGCCTATAATGATATTATAAAGCCTGTTGCTGCAAAAAGCATATCTGCCTAAATACACGATTCTAGGCATGCTCTTCAAACAAGATGGTTAAACCTGCTTTTTACTCCGAATAGGCAGTACTACGGAAAAAGTGAATCTGAAAATTTCTTTAGTATAATACCTCAAACTAAGCCAAAGTTTAGCCCAAAAAGCACACTGTTGCTAAAGGAAACATTTTAAAATTATTTTTCTTTGAGAAGAACTGGAACTTTTGAACGCGAATTTGGGTCAATGGGTTTTTGTTTATTTGCTCAAATAATAAGCATTATCTGCCCCGAGCTGAAGTGCAGCCCCAATCGGCGAAAGAAAGACAGGTGTTTACAAGCGTGTTCTCGCACGCGTTCTGCGTCTACGCAAAGACCATCATGCCAGAATAAATTAGTTACGCGTACTCAGCGCGCTCCGCGTCAAACGCGCATACACTTGCGCACCTTATGGCGCACCTATGCGGTGAGTACCAAGAAACACGCCCTCTTTTGTTCCGCTCGGAATGGATAGGCCTAACCATCCGAAGAGACTGGAAAGTCCCTTAGGTTTAGAGCCGATACCGTCACCCCGGCCAGGCCAACTCAGTGTCTGAGAGGCTAAGTGCGGGCCGGGCTAAGTTCTTGTGTGTTCATGAACTGCTCATTTGTTGTTAGTGGGTCGGCCGCTCGAACGCTGGGAACGTACAATCGGTTGTTAATGTTTTGATATCTGTGCCGAATTCTTTTCTAATTTAAAAAGGTACATCAATTTCTGTGGAAAAATATTAATGTTGAGTTTTCCAAACTGCCCATTCTCTCCAGCTTTGTAAGCCATAGCGCTTTTTTCTATGGCTGTACTAAAATTAAATTCTCACAAGTTAATTTTTCCCGTAAATAGTGTTCTTCAAGTTGGTTTACGTTGTTCCCGCCGTTCGAGTGTGACGAACAGGCCGCCCGTAATCAGCCGGTATGTTCAATGTTTATAGCACCCTGTTAGGCAGAATACTTCACATTTTACTCATCTACGGGGTTCGCTTGTGCTGATGATGGGTACGACCAGTAAATAAGCTGCCATAGACAACAATGATAAATATCCCCACTTCAAAAAATCGGAAAAATACTCAAAAGTTTCACAAGTGTTCAAGACACGTATCAAATCAAAGCTCACTTCCTTATCTTTCGTTTTCCTTTCAATTTTAGAAGCTTAAACAGTGACTTTTGAAGATATTGCCCTCCTGAGAAAATCACCCCTCAAAATAGTCATGAGGCCCATCGCCACTTTGAAAATTGATGCCTACACTTCGTTGCACAATAAAGTAATTTGGAGGGCCCCGTTTGGTCTGATACTTTCAGAAATACAAGCTGGCAGTCCTGCCCATAGACTTCATCCTCCTTAACAAACCACCCAGTCCACTTGCCTCGACGTGCTCAATAGCAGAGAATTTGACAGCCTACAAATCGTGATTCAGTCTGCGCTGCAGGCAATTAAACTTTGAACCTATTTACTGGCCTACAACCTGCAGGCCTTGCACAGATCTTAGAGAAGGAAATACGTCACACGTGGTCACTGCTAACGTCGCTAACGTTCCTGATTCGGATCTGGATACCCACAATTATTTGTGGTGTTCGCTGCTCTTGGCGAAGTCCAGTCACGTATAATATCTCCCCGTCAATAGCGCCCTCTACTGATGTATTTGTTGAGTGTAATTGAAGGAACGTTGGGATTTCAAGCTATTCATGGTGACAGACAACTAAGCTGGAAAGCTTACATCGTTCTGTCACTCTCCCCTACCTAGGACGTACCTCCCACCACATCCAGCGTATCCTGAGCAAGCACAACATTAAGGTGTTCCACACAGCTCCCCCCAAGATCCACGGGATGCTGACTGCCCGTAAGGACAGGCAAGATCCACACCGCCGACCAGGTGTGTACAAGATCCCTTGCCAGTGTGGCAAAGTGTACATCGGAGAGACTGGTAGGGACCTCCCTACCAGGATCAAAGAACACTAAGCCCATGGCAGGAAGGGGGGACTATGAGAAGTCAGCCATCATCAAGCATTCTCACGCCGAAGACCACACCATAAACTGGGAAGAAGCCCGCCTCATCGCTAGCATCGAACAGTGGTACCCAAGACGCATTATAGAAGCCTGGAAATCTCTAAACATCCCACCGTGCCTCAAGACATCGGCTTCTCCATCAGCGACATTTGGCAGCCCCTGCTCACCTCCTGGGCTGATGGGTCCTCTATACCCTAGGCCCCCCGCCGATGGGTCTCCTATACCCAGGCAACCTTCCCCCGCCACAGCCCATGACCAACTGACATGCATCAGTACCCTGGTGGATCCACCAGCTGCATCCTCGTTCCACCTGACTACACAGAAGGATCCGTCACACTCAGTGCTCCCAGTCAGCTTATAAGCCCCACTCTCTGTCAGCATCTCTTCAGTCTCCTGACGACAGACAGAGCATACTGTCCGAAACGTTGAGTTCCTCACGGTTCTTTTCAGAACCATACAGACTCACGAAAGAGATCGCATCCTTGCATGGTGCAAGGTACCTTACTTGAAGGAACGTTGATGAATAAACCAGCCTCTTTGATTGTTGTATACAAATCAGGTGTCCAGACGACGTTTATTTTAAGTCAGGTCTGCTTGGGTTGCCGCACTACGTTTTGGCTAATCAGATTAGGCATCATCTCAACGAAGACCAGAGATCATTGAACTTTCTTCGGGGACGGTATACTTCAATCCCAACGGACTCGTCCCTAGACGCTCAGGCTGAGTTCGAGCGAATTGCTCTCGTATGTTCACGAACAGCTTGATTTGTTGTTCTTGGATCAGCCAGTCGAATGCCGGGAACGTACAACCGGTTATTGCTGGAAGTTAGTCACAAGCAACATGGCGGCGTCCTTGTACGTTATTCGAGAGTTAATATTTGGATAGCTGGGCTGAATTCTTTTCTGTTTAATTAGGAACATTCATTTTTGTGTTATGAAGAATAGTTATTGTTACTTTTGCAAAATTTCCTATAGTCTCTGGCTTTGTAAGCTATCACTCTACTTTTTTGCCATGTTTGCAACTGTTCAAAAATCAAAATCTCACGAGTTTTTCCGTGTGTTCTTGTAAAACCCTGACGAGGAGGTGGTGTGTGATCCTGTTCCGTGAACAGTGTTCTTGAGTCGTATTTCCACCGTTTGAGCGCGAAAACAAGAAACCTGTATTGAGAACAGGCCGCCCGAACTCGACCTCAGGGACACTCCGGTACGTGCCGTCCGACCGTCACGGCTCAAGGAAGAGGGGCGTGACGTCACAGTACTCATTTTGCCGGAAGCGACGTGCCCATAACGCGTGCATTTCACAGTCGTTTGTGAACCAGCGAAGTGCAGTTCTGACTGTAAAGGAGCCTGCGTTGCTAGGAAAATTGCGCCCTCTCTTGGTCCAACTCGGGGCTCATAGTGGACTTTTGTGAAGTAAAGTAAGCATAGGGAAATACCCCCCCCACACACACACACATACATAACCTACATGTGCACTTAAAACCCAAGGGCGGATTCATGCAGGGGACCCAAAAACCATGGCCCCTCTCCTTAAAAGGAGAAAAACGTTTGAAAAATGAGAGACCAAAGGCGACTTTTTGGCCTATTCCCTTGCCTCCCTGCAAGGTGAGTTAAAAACATTTTAAAAAATGCAGCCTCAACTTCAGAAAGACCATGAAGATTATATACCAAAATTTCAAAGATTTTTGCCCCCCCACACCAAAGAAAAAAAAATTGACCCCCCCCCGGTTCTGGATCCGCCATTAAGCTGCCCGAATTTTTTGGCGCTCTTTTGAAAATGTGTGCACCCCTACGGGCCCCAGTGCACCACTAGTCTTGTGGAGCACGAACTCGATATTAGAAAGGTAGAAAGCTTTGAAAAGGATTGTCAGCTGGCATATCTGAAAGATTTTATGGAAGAAGTCTCCACCTTATGCTCTATTTTGCAAATGAGGACTCATTCTTCAAAAATCATGTCAAAAGGTACGGTGGCCCACATCTGTCAAAAAATCATGGGTTTCTGATCACCAAAGTGATCAGAAACAGAAACAAATCTTGAGTGGGTACGTCTCTCAACGTCCTGGGAAAGTCAAACATATTGATTTTTTTGAAGTTGGAGGCATTTATCTTTGGCTGTCATTTCAGGAGAGGAGACATTAATCCAAGGGCAACCAGCTACCTTATGAACAGAGGTTATTTGGCGCAGCGATCAGCTCTTTGAAGACGAGGCTGGAGCTAACTGTGGTAAACCGTTCCGTCAAACATCTTCACAGTTCGTTGCGCTTCTTAATGTTAACGTGGCACATTTCAGTTTTTATCGTACAATATTAATAGCATCAGCAATATAAAAAAACTGCAAAAAAGCGAAATTATGATAAATTCCATACGTCCCCGTTATTTAGTGACTATCTTAAAAGTGACAAATAAATTTGATTCGACACTTTTCTGTATGCAGGCTTACTTTATCTGAAAGATCGCTGAGAGCTGTTCCCAAAACTTATAAGCGTAAACAAACATGAACTAGGAGCTATGAATAAGGCAGAGAGGTCAATGGTCTTATTACTTGAAAATGAACAGAATCCATAATCCTTGGTAATATGGACAGATAATGTTTGTCCAGGGCAACTTATTTACTGGTCTTTAACCATAATGATGATTTCCTAAAGCCTGGAAACTGAACCATATAGTAAAGATCTTGAGAGAAATTCTACGGGGAAGCAGAGAGGCGTACATCATTCTAGACAGTGACAAAAAATATATTTGGACGGGGACCATACAGGTTTCAACTTAAGAAATGTTTTTTGTGATGGGCACAGACTTAAAAGGATTGAATAACAAACATAAAAACCTACGTCATTGTTTTTATAAATGCTTTCTTTATAATCGATTACACTTTAAACTTCCATAGCTCATAGCTATTGTAGGCCTAGCTATAAGATTTCAATGATTCTCTAGTAATGGGTAGAAAGGTCTGTGTACTTTTCGTTTGTTCGTTCTTAGATTAAAAAAAAAACGAAAAATGAAAATCGAAAAATGAGTCGTTTCTTGTTTTTCGATTTAAAAACAGAAAATTGAAAATGGAGAAATAAGTCGGTTCTCGTCTTTCATTTAAAAATGAAAAACGACAATCGCGTTCTTTTTTCGTTTTTCAACATGAAAATGAATAACATTGTAATAAATGATCTACCTTTTTTGAAGAATGAAAAACAGCTCCATTTTTCATTTTGTAAAGTAAGGAAAATCTTTGCAACCCACCAAATCAATCATGGCAGAACAAAAGGAAAACGAGGGATCCGTTGCTTTTAAAGTAAAAGATGGAGCAACCCAAATGTCCCGCATTTTCAAAAGCAACTTTCCTTTTGAGAAGTGCTCAGAGATGTCCGTGACGCCTCCTCAAAATTACGTGTGCAGTCAAACGAAATTGGGTTTAAACTGAAATTTTAAACCAGATTACTTTCGTTTTTCATTTCCAACATGAAACATAACGCGATTTTTTCGTCTTTTTACTCATTTTTCGTTTTCAAATCGAAAAATGAATGAACGAAACGTACAAGGACCTGGAACACGTCATGCTGGTTTGGGCAGTTTCGACCTACCTTCCAATTGGACACGTTAATGGAACTGTATTTATCAAATCAAAGGTTGCTACTGTGTTTGCTAGGATGCTTGATTGTAGATACCACTTGATCTGATTAATTTGAACACGTAAAAATGGAGTTTATTTCCAGTTTCTGGGAGAAGATGTAAGGACACATGGGTATTGTGCGACGACCATGATTAGCGCCACCTGTTGTCAGAATGTTACCCAGTCCTGTTCACTGATCTTCCGTGCTTAAACTGAATTGAAGGATACATACTTTCAGTGAGACCACGTCATTAATTTTTTTCGAGCTGAATGGCCTGAGCTTATAATCTTTTGACATCATTTGAAACCCTCATTGTTCTTTGGGGAATTCTGTTGAAGCCTGATATGCTCATATTAATAATACCACTGCTGTAACCCCATGTGATCTGTCCAAGAGAGCTTCACAGTCAGTGTACTGGGCCGGTGCATCTGGCTCTTCTGTAATATCAAGAGGAACAAAAAAAATCCGCACATTAGTACAAAGATCAAAGGGTGGTCCGCAGGAAGGGCCGGGTTGTCCAATAGGCACAGTAGGCACAATGCCTATAGGGCTTGCAATATATTCGGGGCCTACGAAAAAGGTGCCGACAAAAATACCATAGATGTGTAATAAAACATCACCATTGAAATTATGCAAACGTAGCTTCAATGATTGAGCATCGGTCTTTGGATTTTCGATGTTGAGAGAGCTTCAAGAACTGCTCATGCTTAGCATCAATGCAGGACCGCAGGGCTAACGACTGCAGCGCTATGAGACTGGTGCTTGAACTTAGAGCAGAGTACATGTACATGTATATAGAGCCCATGGGCATGCGGAAAACTGGTGCCTTGAGCCTACGGAACACATAATCCAGTCCTGGTCACATGATGACTATAAACAGTGGTAATTTGAACCTGGAAGTCGCTGGTTGGTTAAGTGCAACTCGTCCAGTCAAGTGTTGAGTTTAGCACAGATTGGCAATTAAAGCACTGGTGCATCTTTCGCTTGACATCTATACAAAAGTGAGGGCGCGTTAAGATATCTTCGTTTGACGTAGTAAAGTGCAGTTTGCTTCGCTTTTGAATCGCTTCGTGTGCGTAGGATATAACTGAACAACTGACTTTAAATGGATTCCTAGCAACGAATTTCCCTGAGCAGTCCATGCACGGTATTCAGCAATGATTTTAGATTGTATTTCACCCGCAGGAAAAAGTAAAACCATAATGACAACACTTCACACGAAAGCGTGTTGTCTCGAACGCAGTCGAGGGTATCATCGATCCTCGGCAATGGGCTATACTGATGTCTTTCTCCTGACTTTAAGAAATAAAACAGTAAAAATCTGTAAGGCTACTTTCTGAATTTTCCACAGCTAAAATGTTTGTAACAATGTGACTGAAAAAAAGACAAACAACTAGTTTACACTATTTTAATGTAAAGCCTAAGATAGTCGCTCTTTGGTCAACCTACACCCACCCAACTCAACACCATCCACCGCGCCAACTTGTTCCACTGCATCTCTGCATAATGCTAAGCCAACGTCTCCTCCCCCGGCAAACAATTCCAAGTCCGTGTACTCCTTCAATTGGCCTGTTTCCTACATTCAAGGTTCTGTGTGTCCTACAAGTATACCGTCTGAAAGCTCTTTAATCAAAAAGCCTTCTTCGCCAAAGGCACTATGGATCTGTTTCTTGCTCCTCCCCAAGGCATGAACCTGAACCGGCTACTCATAAGAAGTGTCTTTTTTTTATCTTTTGGGAGGTCTGTCTTGTCAGTGGCAAAACTTCGGTGTGTTGTTTTTCCTCCATCCCAATTGCTAAACTAATCCTGGGGCACTTAGAACGAGAGCTTTTTCTGTTGGAAATGAGATCTGGAGAGAATTGCAGGTGCCTCTCCCTCCATATGTTAGATTTCGTTGGGGTAAGAGATGAGGATGTAGGCGACAGGAGACTGCATACGCATGCGTTCATCCCTTTTAAGTGTCTATACTTGTATTTAACAACCCCTTCGGAAAAAAATACACCCACAGCAGTGGTAAACCTCACCTGAGTTTGTTGTATGGAATTGCAGTGTTGGCGTTAACCGTGAAGGTGGTGACGTACATGCATTGGCAGGTAAAGTAGGGATGCTGAGGATTAATGACCACGGGGCCATGCCCGTCTGGTACACAGACGTCTTTCTGCTTCCACGGGTCGTAACCCCAACAGTCGCTCACTCCTAGACATAAAAAATCGATAGAAGCATTTCTTAAACCTCGCATTCGTCGTCTGATATCAAGTCTCAGCCCTAGCCTTGGTGTCATTTGTCGGCCTTCTATGATTAAACAAAAAGAACTAGCTCTCAAGCTTTGATATCTACGTTTGAAGGTGAGGCTCAGGCTCCATACTTGCCTTAGCTTGAACCATAAAAATTGGGGCCTAACTACATGAAATCCCTTCCAGCCGTTCCAGAGACAAAGGCTATTTGTAGCAAGCATAAGTTGTGTAATAGGAACTGTAAACCATCATTAAAGAGGGTGCACCGGAGTTGTACCTGAAGAAGTTTTGCTGCAGATATAGTAACGTTTGACTATTTGGCCAAGGGCCAAAATGCCCTGACCATTATCATGGTTTTTCCAGCTTTTTTGAGCGTGACTTTCAAGTTTGTGGACATTTACATTTTACTCACCGAGCGATTGCGAGCTGAGCATGAACAAAGTATCCTCAAACATCATCAGAAAATGCCCTAGATTTAATTTGCAAAGGACATCTATACCTGAGATTCCATTACTGTATAATCGGGACTACAATGAAATTGGGAGAGTATCGTATTGACATTTTAGGGGGTCATGAAAACACGAAGAGCGTTATTTTCCTCACTTTTTTGCAACCTGGAGTCCGCGTCTGCTGTATACTTCACGCCTCATGAGGCCTCAACCGTACATAGTGAGTCCACGACACACGTACGTAACGTGCTGAAAGATGGTCAGTTGAAAGCCTAAAGTAACTTTATATTTGAACTGACATCAAACCTGGCTTGCACAAGCACAGGGTCAATGCATTCTTAAATTCTGTTTTGAAGTTTCTTCCAACCATCCAACTATAACTGTAACTTTGCGTGGTTGGGTCACATTAACCAAGTCTCTCTCCAATTTTTTTCATGGCTCTTTCTGAGGTGGCACATTATCGCTTCAATTTGCTCACACCACATTACGTGGATCAAGTAAAATCCTCCCTTTGGCGACACATCTTTCTCAGGAACGAGAAAGGCACTCGTGGCGTGAAACGTGCTGGTTATTCCAAGCCAAGCCCCTTGGGTAGATTTTGATGCCTTTCTGTTTGGAAGTTCCCCATGCACTTGACATTGGACCACCATCGGCGAGCAATGGTCTACATTATTTTTGTAGCTCCATGTATTTTAGTCACCCTAGTCTAGCCAATGACACCCTGAATGCGAAGGAAGAAAAGGACGGAGTTGTTGGGAAGGAGTCAGGTTATCAGGTGGGCAACACTGGCAGCCTTAGAGTAACATGATCTTCTCATCCAATGGCCCGAGTACCAGTACACTGGTCACCCAAGTGGGAAAATTGATTATTATTTCAACGCTTTAATACGATTATATAAATCATGAATCCATCATTGAGGGCTAAGCTTGTGGCTTTAACCGAGTCCTACTGATGCTTTGGACGGAAGGAGTCTGCTCAAAAAGGCAGATTAGAAAAATAGCAATACAGACGTGTAGAACCAACTGGTGCATGGGCAGAATTTCTATAGAGATGGACCCCCGCTCTTTAACGGTGAGAGTGACATGATTAACATTTCTATAGCTTTGGTGGAAAATTTCGCTGAAATTCTCTGAAGACGTGGAAATCATTTTAGTCATTCTATGCTCCTCCATGTCCATCCAGAAATCGTGGTTCGACGCCACAGAACGAGATCCAGTCCTGATTTTCGAGATGTCAGTGAATATGTATATGGTTAGCGTATCCAAGTACATGTAATTATTTTGGTTGTGACTTCTTGGTGTAAGCCTGCTTTTCGTGTATAGCTTAGAAGTTCTTTACAGTTTTTATCTCTACCCATTTGCTCCCATCTTGGATGTTTTCTGCCTCCCTTGCCATCCATCGCTAGAAACAAAACGTAGACTCACACAACCAAGCATTATGTCTGTCTTCCCGGGAAAAAAAATACCCAGGGGTTACTTTATGAAAGGTGTCTAAATTTGGCTACAACACTGTTATAACATGCTTGTAGACTCCTTTTCGTAATACTGCTTAAAAGGTTCGCGATGCCTGGCCCAGATCTTGTCATTTTATCCGTTACCTGTTTTGCAGTAGGGGCAGCCACAATTATCCACCTCGTAGTGCACGCATCTGCTCTCAAACTCACACACGTTGCTGTTGGGGGAGCAAGCAATGATGGGTCTCTCGCCACCAGCACTGGCGAAACATTTGCAGATCCGGCCACACTGGTCTCCATTGTAGTTAGGCACGATATCGTTGGGGGCGTAGTACTTTCCCTGGTACTCGCAACAGTCCGAATAGTCGCAATTGCAGCCTCTGTGATGAATATTAGAACGTTTATTCAAACGACTTCACGTTGAAGGCTTCCTACTGTTGTTCCGTGCGCCCGTTATTACGTCCAGCAAAGTCATATTTTATACCGTAGCGGCTATATTTTTTGCTTGGGAAATTGCTAACTTTTGACATAATACAAAATTCACTTCAATCGAAATTTTAGTGTCTTTTAACTTTAGAAAAATCCATATTATCCTCGACTTCACCTGTCAATCACTTTTCCAGGTGAGATATAGGAGGTGACAACATCGCAACGGCATTTGGCGCAACGGCCAACCACCGTCACACCACCGTCTGGTATGACCAGGTAGCTCCCCTTGTTCTGCAAATCAGGAACCAGGCAGTTCCCCCCGGTCACAGCAGACCCTGGTATGAACCCGGACGGGTACCCTGGGGATGGGATGAGAGGGGACGGGAGAGGAGGGTAGCCCTCGAACGGAATCACTGCGCTGTCACTTCCTGCCAAAACAGAAATGCCAAATATGACCTTCTTGTTTTATAAGTGAAATTTTATTAATTATCTGTAGGACTAAAATGGCACTATTTTGGAATTAGCTGGTTCACTTTTTCAAATAATCCGCCTTAAGCAGAAGCACCTCCTCATCGGTTGAAAATAGCCAGGTTTGTTGGGATTGCTCATTTTGCTGGTAGCGACGCGCCCGTAACGCGTGTATTTTATTGTCGTTTGTGAAACACCGATGTGCATTTCCGACCAAGGGAGCCGCCGTTGCTTGGAAAATTGCACCCTCTATTGGTTCAGCTCAGGGGTCATTGCAAATCAGACTAAGTCCATCATGCCTATAATGCCATTTTATCTGGTGGTGTATGTACGCACGTTACTGTATTAAGTAAGAACCCTACAAAAGACTATCAAATCTGACGAATTTTTGGCGACAACATTATTGTGATCTTACATCGTGCCTAAAAAAACTCACTGTCAACGACTTGATTAGAACCAAATTCTGGTAAGCTTTTGCTTAAGTTATATACTCTGGAGAAGTCCTGTATTACCCAGTATTTCGTGGCCAAATACCTGCACCTCACACAACGTCAGAAATTCCGCTCTGTGCCGGATCTGCACGCTGACGAAGCGCCCCCTCGTGTTTGCTGCACACTCCCGCGTGATCTTGTTGCCCGTGGCCGCTACTTCTGCCTTCGTCACAAGACTACCGCAAGGGCGGTTCCCGCCGGTCACAGCATTGCCACCAACGCGCACTTCAGCGCCAAAGAGACGTCTACCTGCACCCCCATAACGAAATCCAGTCCACAAACAAATTCAGATTTCACCAGAAATGTGCTGAAGAAGGGGTTGTAAAGGCCACCTCTTTCTCAAAGAAGCTAATGTAAGTGTGTACACAGTACATTATTAACAATGCACCATTTAAAATGTGGGAGTATTGTCATCCACGTCTATTCACCATCATCCTATTCCTATCATCTTTGAGACAGATCCTAGTTAGAGTGGTAATTGCCCATTTATCACTGGTTCAATATTTTACACGTCACTGTCGCCTCCCTGCATACAACCATCTCTCTTACCCTCTTCATCATCCTTTTATATCTCATTCCACGACCACTCCATTAATTAACTTGATCGTATACAATGTTTCACCATACCGGAATTAATTTGAGCTTTGTCTCTACCGTGGGCTACATCTCCTCTCTGTTTAAATTTACTTTGCAGGGCTTTCTCTTTGTCAGACTGATTCCAAAACTCAAAAGCACTCACCAAATTTTCCAGCGCGGTTGAAAATAACAACCTTCGTTACGACGAAGCTTTTCCCCAAGTCTAGTTTCCACCAGGGTTCAAAATGCTTAGCTGGAAAAGACGAATCGGCACGAAATGAATTAAAATTCTCTTACTTATATGGTGAACAAAAGTTAAATTTTAAAATCCGGCGGCAAATTGGCCGAGAGTGGAACAAAATGTCACAAGCCATGCGAACTCATCCAGACCCAATTTCCAGGGGGAGAGAAATTTGTTCCACGAAACAATCCTATGGCTTCCTCATGGGCTTGCTCAGATGGGAAGCTACATTTGGTCCCTTTGTTCTCCCTTTTTGCACGAAAGTAAATAAGATGTAGCCGCCAAATCATCCTTTGTATATTTTTACAAAGCCAAATTTCCCTTTTGTTAAGCGAAATTTACTTCTTATTTAGGAAGGATGGTTACGATTACCTACCTAC
>NW_019091536.1:985815-1023969 GCF_001949145.1 Acanthaster planci | reverse complement strand
TTGCTTCAAATGCTACCTACTGCGTCCATTCATGATACCGAACTTGTAACATAGATTAAACTTTTAATAATGAAATACTGACGTGCATGGCACCTTCCTCTTTCGTAATCCCTGTTCCGCAGGGGGACAAAGTTTTGCACTTCAGTGACAATGGAGACTTAGGCACTACCACCCCGGTGCCGTACATAATGCTACCCAAACTAACCAAACCAACGGGTAGGGCTTCCCGAAACCGTGCCAAAACCAAATCAAAACAAACGAACAAAAATTAGTTTTCTTACCTGTATGAGTGCAAGTATTTCCGCGGAAGAACTCCCCGTCAGTTTTCCCGTCAACAGCAAGCTGTGCCCCCCGGGATATGTGTCTGTACGTTTGGGTAGAAATTTGCCAAGCAACTCGATTCTCTGACAAAAGTACTGACTCTGCGAAAGGACACATGGAACTCTTAATTGATCAATGCAAGTGGCTCACGCTGTTGTGTGTAGGTGTGGCTGATGAATTCAGTTAATGACGCTATACAGGATTTTTTTATGCAAATATTTTGAAATCTAGAAACGATCGAGAGAATCTGTTGCCGGTGAAACTGACGAACTACAGCATTGCAATGCACAAGACTTAGTCGGCTCTACACGAATAAGAGGAGATCATAAGACAAAGACAGCAGAGGATATTTCGACGAATCCTGCATGTTGAAGAGCACAAAACTGGAAAATAATATGCGGGTGCGCTATGCATCAGAAATATAAACTAAACCTAGAAAGGTAAGCTGAGGGATTTCAGTACCTTTTATTTTGTCGAGGTCCAAATTTTATTTGTATTCAATAAGTATTTGGGAATTTGACCCAAGGTGTAGGGCCTATCCGTAGAGCATCTACTAACTAATTCTTGTAATAGTTGAAAGCTTCATTCTGATTACCAACAGTGTAACATTTTTGATTGTTGGCTGCTCTTTCCTCACATGGCTCTTGCGCATGTGTGCGCAGTGTTAACCACGACGTGTGTATGTACGTGAATATCAAGTCCATATACACACTATTAGCTGACTGCGTAGGAGAGAATCTGTCAGAAGCTTGTTAAAGAAAACGGGTTTTCTCGGGGATTTATAGGCAAACTCTTTGGGGAAACCCTGCATTAAAGGACAAAATTATAAGAGGATTAACTTTCAATTATGAAATCTAAGTAATCCATGCCTATGTATTTGGCCGAGGGGCAGGTAATTCTGACGGATCACAGAACAGGAAACAAGGTAAAAGCTTAAGATTCTTGGCGGAAGAAGATCGGAAAATAAGGAAAGGCTCTAAAATGATGAGTTTACAGACAGCTTTTGGGTCCTGAAAGCTGCTGGCAATCAGCTGAAAACAATGTAGCACTTAAGTATTCACAGCGGTGTGATCAGGACCGTATGCATTGTGTATGTTTTTATACAGCACGCGTGCATAACCACAACACCAACCAGCGGCTCAAAAAGAAAACAGACCAAATAAAAAAGAAATAAAAGTTCCACTTGACCAAGATCCTTCATTTCTACTTCAGTGACTCAATATGTAAAAAAACTAGACTCACACATTTATCCGAGTTAAAAAATAAAACCAAGAAAATTTTCACTTCCAGCTTGGGTGCAAAACGGACAGCCGTCCCTTGTCTAACAGCATATTCTTCCTTCGGTAAATCTAAAGTAAATATGTTCCTTTGGGAACCCAAGACTCCGTGAAATCTTTTAAGTGCATCCATTTCCTGCTCGACCATATACCCTCGGGAAAACGTAGGTCTATGTGAATCCACGTCCTAACAACGGAGCTCTTGACTTGCCATCAGGCTTGCTGAGAAATATTTCATCTCAGGAGGACGATGTTGACCTTAGGGTGCCCACTCACTTTTAGGATATCATCGTCCCATGAAAAATTTATTATGACGATGTAATCCTGCATTCAGGATGGCATCGTCCCCTGATAAATCATTCACGATGTCAACATTTAACATTTGAGATGTCGTCAACCTGAGTTATTGCTAAGATATCCCCAAATTTTGCCTAGATATCCCCAAACTAGATGGCACTTCCAGAGCTCAGTACATGTTAACGGTAACACGTGGACTCTTGCACTCTGCGATGTTGTTTCGGCACTACCATTTGACATGAAATGCAAGACAGTTGAAATTAATAGGTGCCTCTGTACAATTGAGAAGGCAGTCTTTCGCGAGAGACCTCACAAAATTTTGAGAGAAAAAAAAATGGCTCCAAAACAAAATGTTCAAGCAAACATTATAATGTTGACACTTACTGTGGTTGGTTAAGATAAGAGTTTGGTTTCATGCTACGGAAATGAAAATTGTACTGCTTTAGCCAACTTAATGCTAACCAGTGGCGTAAATATGTGCCGGAAAGGGGGGGGGAACGGGGATGACTTGCCCGGCCTTTAACATTTGAAAAGCGGAAGGGGGGGGCACCACATTTTGTTCATGACATTGACGTACATCTGTAATAGTATTCAGAAGGGCATATTTATGGTTTTTAAAAATGTTTTCCCTTTTTGAGTGATATTGAACGCATTTTAGTCGATAGAAAAATTCTTCACAATTCGCTTTAATTTGTTGCCCACCACAGAGAGAGTGTGTGTGTGGGGGGGGGGGATGATTCAATAGCCCATCCCCTCACCTCAAAATGGGGGGGGGGGAACCTCGTCCCCGGGATTTACGCCAATGATGCTTACTAAATGATTACTTCGATTCCGTGGAACGCGCTCAATGCCTGTATTATCCTCACAAACCACTAATATCTGGCAGTGAATTTGGTATAGCGAGCTTCCGGAACCCTCGCACGGTCCCCCTATGGAGATTTTTCTAAACGACCTTTCCCTTCCGCCGATATCGTATCTAGGTCTCCATGTTCATGCACGTTTGTTTTCACTGCCCGTGCTTACGTGGAAACGAGATTGTGCAACGTTGCAAAGATTTACCCACTTGCAGTCGAAGGGTTCCAGATTCCGTTTAGTTGACATCACGCAGTTGTTGTCAACAAAGGTTAGATGAAAGATTAGAATCTTTCGTAATTGAGGTAGAATATTGCTTTCAGTTTACTGGTGCCAGGCAACTTTTAGTAACTCCCCATTCCCTCCGTCCCCGGCACAGAACTAAGTTACTGTGCAATGCGAACCGTGCTCGAAAGCGAGGTCGTGCAACACTAACAACCAATTGATATGAGATCTTAAGTCATTTGCATCGGTGCATTCAATGCGATTATTATTCCAATGATACCACACAGGGAACCCTTTCGTGGACCTGCAATATTGTTCAATTATACGGTCCTTGGCTTTAATCAAAGTAACATTACCGTGAGCGCTACAGCAGTCACTGGCGATTGTCTCGGGCGCCGCGTCCCTTTTAAATCTACAGTTTTTTTTACCTTAGAGGAATCTCCCTTCAGAAATGAGGCTTTCTGCAAACATGAATACTATTGCCACATAAAATAACAAACCTAACAGAAAAGCTCATTACATGCAGACGATATTCTATTTCGCTACTGCCGCACCAAAAAGTCTTTCTCATTTAAAGTTGGTAACGTTGTCTATGATAGACATTAAAAAGAGCGTTAGGTCACACTCTTTTAAACGAGTTGTCAAAAATCAGGAAAGAAGTCCTTCCGAAAACTAATTCAGGCAAGACACACAGAAATGTCAGGAGGAAGAAACGTCAAGGAGGCTGGTCCCACCCAGGCTAATTCATAGCAAAACTCCGTCCGTAATAAGACCTCAAGAGTAGCAGACATCGCTCAGGGCAGAAGCGCCGCAACAGGTCTATTCTTATAAACTTTAGTCTGGCTGAAATAACAGGAGCCATTATGATGCGTTTATGTACAAGACCAAAACATAATGATGAGCCCCATGTAAGAGCAGACGGGAATCCAAAAATATATACAAGTAGTATTTCAAGCTCTTCACTGAACAAAAGCCCTCGGACGATGTGAAATCATAATTCAAACAAACTAAGTTGTAACTAACACTTTCAGCTGGATGAATGGACATTTTCCACATCCAAATCGATTCTTTCCTAAATGGACTCCTAGACTATCCTTTTTCTGACATTAACCTAGATCAAAGGAAAACAATCTTAACATTTTTATATAATAACATTGTTTACACTTAAGTTCCGCTCACAAAGGGACCCAAATCCTTCTTAGGTATTGCAATCCTATTCATTGTTCCAGAATTGACAGAATAGTTGCTTGACAACGGCAAAGGTACTTTACTGATGAGCACATCTGGTGAATGTATTTCCTACATGCGCAGATGAGGCCAGGGCTAGGGCTGGTGTGACTGGGCTATTATGAACCGAGAGAATGTCACAGTTGAGCTGCCTGCGGGGCAACCGCGCAAACACGTCGACGTAGCAGGCTCCAGTTTGAAGAGCGAATGGTGCAGACTCGGAACCAACCTACCCGTGGGTAATGAGGACAAATAAGCAAGGATCCAAGGTGGAAGTCAGCCTAGATTTAGCACGGGTTGACGTACTTATCAACAGTCCGCTGAGGACGGGAAAAACAGGTTAACAGAAAACCCACGACCGCCATCCAGGGGAAAAACGTAAGTCGCTCCAGTTGGCACTTAATTAAAAAAATGGGGGAAGAGACAGAGGTGCGACACAGTTTGGACAAGACGAAGAGAAGTATAATTTCTGCATTTTTTTTGTTACCCTGTGAAAAATGCCGGCCATTAGTACCCGAGGTATAGGCACAATTGAACTTGCAACCACATGTAGCTTCAACTAAGCCCCTGAATAAAAACAAGTTAAAATGATTGAACTTGCAACCGCATGTAGCTTCAACTAAGCCTAAGTTAATATGTTGTATTAACACGGGCATGCCCCAAGAAATATTAGAATCTTTATCATGGTGACGCTTTCTCTGAATTCCAGGGCAACTGGAGAAATTGGAGAGATTTCATTTAGGCATTCCATTCAATTCCATTCGGCAGGTGAGAGGGGGGGGTACGCCTCTTGGAGCTCGCTTCGCTGCCGGGTACACAACCTTCCAAAATGGCTACAAGCTGACAAGGACAGGTGTATTGGCAAAGTTTTTAAAAACCTTTTTATACAGAAAGAAGAGAGAGAGAGTGCGTGTGAGAGAGTGGATTTCCCACCTGTTACTGGGGGCCAAATCCAGCCACCAGGCCGGCACTTTGGACAACCACAGATGTCTGTGATTGGATTAACGCACAGGTTGGTGAACGCGCACTGCCTGTTCACAGCACACACGATGTGGCCGGTGCGACCGAAGAGAGAGGCGTAACACCGGCACTGGGTCTTGCAGGGGCTCAGGTCGGGGACCTCCTGGCCAGGGTTGTAGATGTTTCCGTTGGCGATACACGTACGTCCTGGCGCGGAAAAGGAAACATGGAAAAAAAATTCAAATTAATAATGCGCCACAGGTTTTCACCCGTATGACACATGTAGTTGGCATCCTCTCAGTTAAGCTCTGTAGGCCGAGCCATTAATAAAAAAAGTATTTTCATAAGCACAATTCGAACTGGACGCGAGGGGCTTAATGGATTGTGACAATGATGACCTTACCCAGCACAGGAATCATCAATTTCACTCTTTCAATTTGTATTCACTGCGGGGGAGGGGGACAGAAAGAATATGAAAATGTTGAAAAAGATGTGAAAATGTTGTAAAATGAATGGTCCCTTGGTTAAATAATTTGCCCATAATGATGTATTACACTCAACCTTCGTTTTTCGCAACTTTATCCCTTCCCCTCCTCTTTGAAAAGTAGAACAAAAATGTTGGCACCACCTAAACCTTTATTGTGGACAGACACTGCTGTCAATAGGCAATAGGCCTAACGATAGTGGGCTTTTCCATGCATACTGTCCTTTCCCCATACTAAATTACCATACAAGCATGACGTCGTTAACAGTGTCGGAGCTTTCACCGTGCAAGGATAGATTTCCCTCCTTGGACAGGACAAAATATAAATCATGGCAATTGCGTACCATGATGCAGCCGAATAGGGTACGACAACCTACAGTTAAACTGGGTTTTACTGGATTGACTTCATATTACGAACCATTTTCAAAGACAGTGCATCCTGGTATTGCTCAATATAGTTCCAGTAAGGAATAACATCACCGACAGAGATTTCCCTTCGTTTCAATTACCTAATATTTAAAGCTTGATGCTGAGGGTGCACATTATGACTGGCCAAAATACTCGCACCGTTTTAAGTTTAGAAACGCGTCATGCCTGGCATCAGCGCATCTGTCGTTTCCCCAGACTATTCCACTGCAAATTAGAAAGTTGTGGTAGAAATAAATTCATGAGGCAACAGATTGAATGTTCAAATTCACCGAAGGTTCACTATTCACCGAACATTCAGAATTCCCCGAATGAAATCATTGTTTCCACTATACAAATTGTGAAAGTCTCGTGATATTTTTTTTGAAACGCCAATGTAAATCCTAGTCGCCGTTGCGCTTTTTGAGCTTAAGCGACAGGAATGTTTCTCATCCCGACTTCTTTAATGCTTCCTTCCTCTGTGTCTCACAGTCTGCTGCAATCGTTTGACAACCTATTTTGTATCTTTGTTTCTATTTCGAAGCAATACCAGACAACGACGCGTCTTGAATTTTGGTATCGGCAAGAATTTTGTGCGTTTGCGTCTACATGTTTACATGTCGTAGAGTGTTATTTCTGTATTTAAAGAACACTGTGCAGAGCTGCGACTACACATTATTGCATGTGGTCAATACAACGATATTCATCGGTTGTGGTTAATTACACTGAATAAGTCATGACCCGTATCGATGACCCGCCAGTAGTGTATAAAGACGCCTACAGGCCTACATGATGTAAATCAATAGGAAAAGACAGAAAACAAACTGACATGCACAAAGGTATGAGCCAACAACAGATCAATACAATTTTGTCCAATAGTCTTAATGCCACCACTTTATCAATGTTAGGGTCCTGAGTAGACGACACCTTTAGGTGTTTCTTCAGCGCAGTGATCAGAAAGTAATGTTCCAGTAAGGAGGCAAAAATCTCATCTGCATTTACATGGAATTAGGGATCATTTGAATACTTTTAGGTGGCGAGATATTCTACATAACGTCCCACAAGCAGATCATGGTTGGCTGAAGATATGATCAATTAGTAGGTCAAGACGCAAACGTCATCAGCAGTCACCTGTAACGGAATTCGATTTGGAGAATTTCCCACCTTCGACGAAATAGAAGCAAGTCTTACAGGAATATACTTGTAAACGACTATGGGGCAGCGCGGACATCCGGAATTCTCGCAAAATGGCAGGTACCGCGCCGGTGAAAACAGCGACCATGGCGACGTATGCATGCAGCATGCTGTCAGTTGACCGATTTTAATACACAATCTTGTCTTTGACGCGCGCGCTCGTTGTAGTTGGTTTCATCGGCGCGGTGTGGTTGCTACCCTCAATTTTAATTTTGTGAACTCCAGATTTCGGCGCTGCCCCATATCCGCCTTTCCATATGTACTTTTGTGTGTGTGCGCGTTGCTAACGCAATGCGCTCATGCGTGTCAATTTTACATACACAAAAATCGACTACATTAACATAGCATTCATGCATCGTGTTCGGCCGTCACATTATGTTGACGCGCACATGTTGATGCGCATATGGAAAGGCGTCTTAAATCGGAAGTTGTTAACTGCGCATGAGCGATTGGTTGAGGAGCAATTCTGGCAATCTTTCAAGTCATGACGGGTAAATTGCGAGTGAAACAAAAACCTATCGGATTTTTCTCCGAACTTCAGGATTGTACAATTAGCACCTGAAGCATATTTACGAGCTCCTGTCATGAGTGAAATACGATTCAATGTGAGGGACCTCTTATGGTGTAGTGCCCAAACTATTTATTCTTACATGGACCCGTTAATGGTTCATGTGAAATCTCAGCTGAGATCGGAGGACGATTTGAGACGTTTAGGTTTAACTGTTAGGTGCTGATTGAAATGAACATTTACGTAAACGAGTACGACTAGGTTGTGAACGATTTTTGTTAGTGATCGTTGGATAGTGCGTCGATAAATGGTCGGTTGATGAAAAATTGATCTTGCAATGTTCACTACATAAACATAAGAAACATGTTGCGTAGTTCCTTTTTTCCCTTCATCTACAATTTTAATAGCTGTTATGCCTAAGTTATGTAACAATGAAGAGTTTCTTTCCAGTTGCAAATGCAATGAATATTGGATCTTAGAGAAGCTTTTTTTCGCTTGCGTGATATCCTAATTTTGGCGGCACTTCTATAGATGCATGTCACCAGTGTTTATCCTCAGATTCCATTGGCAAAATTTTTGTTCTGTTAATTCCACTCTTTTGAGTTGAAAATTGAGTATTCGTCCGCGAATGAAAAGTACCAGTAACACTAGGCCACTAGCTAATCACTGTCACCACCGTGTTTGGTTTCTCGCTTACACAAGCCATGCGAAAGGTCAAATGAAATAAGGTGACATTTCTGTGACTTATGCGTGCGGCGCCAATAGGCGTATTACCGTCACGCCCTTAAGGAAATTTAACGATTCGTTTTCTGGGTAATAATGCAGTCTCCAATTTGACATGGAATATCTCATATCCGCTGGGTTGAAACATTATTAAAGGGGAAAATTTAACGGGAAAAGCAGCTTAACACGAGTATTATTTGACATCCTTAAGACCTCGTTCAGGAAGTGACACGCCCGCTGTTTTCTTCAGAAAAACAAAGTGGTGCAGAGCAAATGATTAACATGATGAATAAGCTGGTAGGAGGGTGCTTTTGGTTTCGAAGGAACGCTTTTTTAAAACATACATGAGGGGTTCACTCATTTCGCTATTAGGCTATAGTTGAAAGATCCTGATGGCATTTTATGGCGATTCACCACTGTCTATCGTGAAGGACATGCGCGTTTAAGCAGTTTCTGTCTCGGTTTTGTTCCTATCCAGACTCGAAATCTACACGCACTCATCAATAAAGATTGTGTTGGTTTATTAATGAAATCTACGAACTGTTCAGGAAATTACCTGTAATAGTGCCCCGGCGGTGTCGGGTAAGCGAAGCGTTGGTCCAACATGGCTTGACGAATATACAGCAAGCAAACAAGAGTTTCATTGCAGCGATGTTTATAAGGGCCATTTTTGACAACAGGAAGATCCTGAAGCAGAAGTAATAAAAGGGGAGTACGTTGGCCTTTTTATATACGGAAAACTCAAGGCCGTACATCACCGTACGGACCAAATATGACCACTTACGTTCAATTGTGATCCTCGTTGGCCTTACTTGTAGAAATCTGAAGCATTCTGGATTTCGGGGGGGGGGGCAAATCATTGTTAAATCATGATCTATTATTGTCCCCTAAACTTCCATATGTTACGTACGCGAATAAAGCATCGGTGCACGATAGCAGTCATGTATACACTCTTGTTGCGAGAGTGTTTGTTTCGATAAATAAGTATTCACAAATCCACAAAAGTAATCATTGCTTGATTTAAAGGACAGAAATATCGACAAGTACAAACGTGTAGATTATCCTGCGAATGTAGCACATTATAAACAACATGCAAAATAATATGTCCTGGTCTTGGACAGACGCGTGGCTTTTAATATCACGAAACAGTTACTCTTAAAAATAAGAGCGATAACATATTGTAAAAAGATTAAAGTTTTTCATTTTGCCAAGGATTAGTGTTTTTCCTGATGCTAGAATGGTGTCAAGTGTACCCATGATTGGAGCCCTGCTCAAAGATGAACCTACGCAAGAAAGCGTGACGCCATGCTATCAAATTGAAAACAGTACGTGTAATTGAAGGGACAGCTAGCGTGCCCTAAAGACATTAATATGTACCTTTATGCCGACATAAAGGAGACATATCAACCTCTCCGTCATGTACCATTGTTAATTTCTTTGACATGGTAGAGAAATTCGTGTAATTGGATTATAAATTTATTAGCGTATGGTCGTTTGAAATGCCGATGAAATGTGCCAGAGTTTAGAGCGTTCTCACGTGACTGCATTATTTTGACATTAGTTTCGACTCAAACATTTTTGTTGAACTTTTTACAATTCTTAATTTCTTCCTTTTTGTCATTTCAAATTGAAAATTTGTTTTGATGTATCCGAAAAATATTAATGAAAATCACCTCTGACGCGATCGACGCAACATACACTGCAGTCGCCTGAAATCCAGTTTATAACCCAACAAATTTGCCAGGCAAATAGAATCATGGATTCAAGGACGAATGCAGGGGAGGTCAACGAGGGTCATCCCCTCTCCTAATAAAGGAGCACATTTTATTTATTAATGAGAGAAAGGCGATTCTTGTGGTTTATTTCATTTGTCCTTCCGAAAGCGGGTATACTCTCATGCCCTCAGAACGGCCATAAAAGGCTATAGATTCCAATATTTTGGACCCCTTGAAAAACGACTTTACCTCCACTTGGTTTCGGATCTGCCCAGGGATGCATTTCAGACAGGACCCGTATATGCAACGTCATGCGGGATTTGGATCCCAGTTGTTACCAGGGAAAGCATACTAGTCTCAACAATATATTGGGCTCTTATCTACGGGGAGCCCTCGACAAATTTCAAACAGATGGGGCATTTTCTGTGAAGTTGATGCGTGAATGAGAGAAAGCCCTTACATCGTCATTCATATTCACCATACGTCCACTCCATTTTGTGTATTGTTGTTCAAATGTGACCATTCGTGTTGCCTCATACGCCAGGCACCATATTCACATGAAGCTTAATTAAACGAGCAACTAAAAGTTCAAGGAAAACAGTATCATTTTACAAATAATAAAAACACCAGTCCTTTCTTATTCCACAGATATAGGATTTAAGAGCTTATTTCAAGAGCCAGATATGCAATTTAAAAACATCATCCGTGGAAGTAATCTTTGCTGCAGTTAATGCGTTTTTTTTCCTTTGAATATTGCTTAATTACGAAGTTCAGTGAATTCGACAACCTCAACCTATAAGAAAGCCGGATTACAATCTTGATTGGATGCACGCTTTGAAATGATTAGCTTATGCTAGTTCCCCTCGGTGACCCCCCCCCTGGGCACACGGCCTTGGGAGATACCAAGGCTTAAGCTTCTCATTAGTACTTCAGAGAAGCATCGCAATCCACGTTAGCTGGCGTTCACAAACTGATTACAGTTGTCTCCAGGGACAGCTTTTTTCTGGTACAAGAACTCATCAACATGCACGGGCGTCACGAGGGGGTAAGGTGTGCTTGCTAATCCCCTGGAAAAAAAAATTGATAAAGAAAAAGGGGGAAATAAATAAAAGATAAGGGGAACAAAAAGCGAAAGAAACAACAGATAAGGGGCAAAGGGACGATAATCGCAAATATGTAAAAAAAAATCTCAGAATTGTCCCCCTTCCACCGTTAAAGTTTTTTTCAGTTTGCTGCTGCTGAGTGCTTTGCAAGCCCCGGACAATATCCTGACGACACCCTTGTCAAGAAATCATTGATACTCACACCATAGCTACAGGTTATACACTGTTGAATCTAACATTTGCAAGAGTAGAGCCAGTGGCTACTCTTTGGAAGTGTTAAAGTTAACATTTTAAATGTTACACAAAGCATTTTAAAAATCAAATCCAACAGTTAAAGACTTAATTCAACCTTTTTTCCATTTAAATTGTTGAATCAGCATTTTAATTGTTGAATTAACAGATTAAATGCTTGACTGAAAATTTGGATTAATCCAAAGGATGGATTATGAATACCACAGGATGCTTATTATTTTGTTTTATCGAAACCCACCTTTTTCATAATTTAAAATCTACTCTTATTTTACCGTAATTCAGACTTTTCTGCGTGATTACCTGTTATTTCATGCGTTAGTTTTGATCATAACGAGAACCTTTGGATTTATACATGTAGTTATCCTCATCATGACAAAAGATAATTCATAAAAATGGGTTTAGGTGGAGTGCTTTGAAGTGGTAAAATCTATATCGGGTGTCAAAAATTGGGCCAACAACACAATTTACTCCAGCTGGTGAAAATTTGACCTGATCTGTTTTCTTTCATTTCGTTTAATACTCCAAAACAATCATCGCTGAGCAGCTGTTCCTATTTACAATCATAAGGACTTCGCAAGCAGGCCCTTCTCTTTTAAGCGCGCTGACGATACCATTTTATGTATTGCAAACACTTCGAAGGAAAACCACTGTCAGCAGTCCACTTTTGGGCCACATAACTGGTTGGTAAATAGTTTATGCACTGTGCAGGCTTTCGGTGGTGTGTTGAGCTAAGTAGCAGTTGCACTGTAAATGTCCAATGGGCTGTCTGGAAAACATGCCAACTATACAACGTCCTAATAAACTCATGTGGTGGATGTCTAATCATTGTACATTTGGCACTCTCCATTATCCCGGTCTTTTTAAAGCAGGAACTGTTATCGTTAATAATAGTACCGGTGAGATAGTATTTCGGGCGTGAACAGTAAACCTACATGTAACCGGACATTTAGTCAGAAGCTATCAATAGTACGTGTTGTTGCAAAGAAAAGAGAAACTGACTGAATACTAGTCTGGATACCAGACCCAATGATTCTGACTACCCGACGAATGAAGGGTCTGGTATCACCAAATGTCATGTGACCAGGACTGGAGGAATTCCTCCAGTTTCTGGAAATAGCCGAAATATTCCGAAGTCGTCCCATCTACATTCTGCATGTTCGGATGGTACCGTTGATGTTCGATTATTCCCGGTCGGGTAGGTGGGCTTGTTGAACGTAAATCGTCAACAATCATACATTGGCATGTAACAACAAAGTTACAAACAACTTACTTGTTGATGGGTGTGTGCGTGGAAGGAATGTTGCTGTACAAGAAATGATCAAGTAAATGAATTTCAAAATATTTATGTATGATTTTGAATTTTTTTTAAAGATTTTTCCAAGTTCGCCTCATTACTATAGGGAACACTCAGCTGAATTGGAACCCACCTTGTATAAAGGGAATGAAATTGAAAACATCCGGGCTTTCAACTTGTGACCTCTTACCCTTGCGTCATATCTATTTATTTCCGTGGGTGATGCCTCACCTAAGATTCTTTATCAAGAGTCGTCAGGGAATCTTTGGGCTGGGACCAGACTAACTGAATACGAGCGTTTCACAATTGTGCGCCTCCAAGAGTTTGCAACGCGTTGGCCAATCACAGTGCGCGAAATCTGTCGACCAAATGCGCGTTTGGAAAGGGTCGACAGATTTCGGGCGTTTGAGTGACGGGATATGAAATAATATCGCATGGCTGTGTAATTTATCGTTTTCTATAGAGATAATTATCGTTAAACTTGAGCAGGCATCATTAGTTCACTCTACAATACGTTTATGTGAAAAGTGTGTCAACTGTTAATAACAGAACGAGTTGTGTTTAAATACGTAACGTAAATACGTCTACGTACTTGAAAGCATAATGTATGACCTTTTGCTTTCGCTGCAATATGTGCGTCTCAGGCGAACATGTATATCCACAGCCTATAGTTCATCAGTTAACATCGGTGCCCACTATATGCCTAGTTAAAATAAATCTTGTACAAGTCCATATTTAAGTTTATTTCAAAGTCACTTGAATGTGCTTAGGTAGATAGGGGGAATAGTCTGTGTTCCTTTGTATGGTACAACCGTCTTCGAAATAACACTTTATCCGACTCAGCGTAAAGGGCAAGTCAGTATACGACTGTCTGTTCTTTCCCGTTGGGACGCCCTAACAGTAACAGGCACCACGCTGTCAGTGATGCCAAACAGACGATTTATTGCATTGTTTTCTTGAGATTTTGGCAAAAATGTCAGCTCGAAGGTGAACGATTTGTATGCAAGTCTCTCCTAAATTCCCAAAGCCGCTGAATGAAATTCTTCATAGGATAGAAAGATTGGCTCCTACTTATCAGATAGGCTTTTCGAAGTGCATATTCCACCGAACGTTTGAAATCACAAACAGAATCATTTTAAGCTCCTGTTTCAGCCATGTCGCTGTAATCCAAGCCCAGGCTTCGATGTAAATCCACACAGGGATAACTAAACCAGGTTTCTAATAATACCCTTTGTGAGATTTCTCGTGCTCCATGCGAGATAATTCTTGGCGGAAAAAGTGTTGTTTTTCTAAAATGAAGAAGTCTTCCATCGAAAATAAAAAGCTTGAAAATAAATTAAAAACCTTAATAAAATCTGTAGAAATTACCTTAATAGCATATCAAGGCAATGAAAGGGCCATGGAGTCTTTTCGTTTTCAAGCAGTTTCCTCAAGCATTTATTCATTATATGCGCCGCAGCTATACCGCGCCACCCCTGTCATGAAAATGGAAAGAGCTAGAAGTCTTTCTCCAATAACGCTCGCGTGTTATTCGCGCTTGCGCTCGTGGTTTATCCAATAAATAATAATTTGGCAAAAACACCTTGCATCATGTTACATGAAAGATCTGTGTGGCCTTGTTTGTAAGCTGTAGATTTTGTCCAACCAATGGGTTGGCTGGACACGCTGTTTTGAATTATTTGTTGCTGGTTTAAAGGGCCCGTGAAAAGTGGTTTTTAATAGTTCTAATTGAAAATTGTATGCGCTTATCCATAAAGTAAAAGTCATATATGTTCAGAATGTAAAAGTTTCTTAATTAATAAACTGACAAATGTTTTCAAATATTGCCGAAATATTAACACAGAAAGTTTGCATAGCTGTGATGTACAATTGAGGAGACATCGTTGTGCGCTGCTAGCGCGTCAATGCTTGTCTTGGGTCTAGTTCGGAAAATTCAGTTCAGTGTTTGGGTTAATTAGAGATTATGTCGACCAGATGTGTTGGCAACACATCTGGGACAAGCCTGCATATCTTGCTAACCGAGGCGAAATTCAGACGAATTATGACATCGAAGGTCAGGCTGACCAAAGCCAAATGTTATGACCGATCGACAGCGAGCTCCGAACTTTGCCGCGCGCATGTCTAGCCACAGTGCTTTCTTCTGAACATGTACGACTTGTTTGGGATTAAATTAAAACGATTGCTTAAGTCAGATGCCGCGCCCATGATCTTTGGGAAGTCAAAGAAAGCCCGTGAACAAAAACAAAGGGGAGCTCTCATGAAAGGCTAACGATAAAGAGTAAGAATTGCTTCCAAATCGGCCCGGGCTATACCACTCAAAATACTCGTGTGAATGCTTCGTGATGCCTCAATATGTACGCCACGACACCAACATGGTGCGGTGCGGTGAGTCACGTTGGTGTGTTTGTTTGTTTTTTAGATAGGCCTATGTAGTATCAGAGTCAGAAATTTATTAACGAAGATCCAAATTGCGGCTGATTAACTAACTCTGTAGAGTTGGAAATGACTCTGTAAAGAGAGACAGAGGATTTTTCGGAGACAGATGCATTGATTTGAAAGATTGAATGGGCTGAATGAAGTAAACATCTGAAAAAAAAGAGAGTTAATTTGACAGAAACTACACAGCATCCAAAGAAGTTATAGTTGCTAAGAAGCTATGCATGTGCTTCCCAGATATTGAAGTCAGTTGCTATGGTGCTATCAAAGCTGTGTTTCTGTAGTCATGCCTTGCTTTGCCAGTCAGTCTTAAGGTGTCTTTCTGCGTGCACGTCAACACTTGCACGAAGAGTTGCGTATCCGCCAAAATCGCTCCCGATGTGATTCTGACGGCCGAACGCAGCGCACACATGTGTTATGTTAATGGAGTTGATTTGGATGTCCGTGAAATACAGGCGATTCACAATAGTGCGCCTCCAGGAGTTTGCATTGCGTTGGGCAATCACAATGCGCGAAATCTGTCGACCCAATGTGCGTTTGGAAAGGGTTGACAGATTTCGCGCATCGTGATTGGCCACCGCGTTGCAAACTCTTGGAAGGGCACTATTGTGGATCGCCTGTATTGAAACGCACGAACGCATCGTGTCGCAAAGCACCCGAAAAACGTACATATGGAAAGGCACCTTTACACTTGTTCAGAAATGCAGAGGACCGTTTTTTTATTCGCAAGCCTGTTCGTGTTAGGTACAGTGCTCATCACACAATCGGAGATTTTGGTTGATTTCCTAGAGGACTTGCGACTGAGTTAGCTCAATTCCCTAGTAGCTAGACCTACACAGTGTCTTGTGGCGATACTTTAATTAATAATAAAAACATAATAAAAATTTTGTATAGCGCCCAATTCCGCCTAATTGACGCTCGAGGCGCTTTACATAGGCCTACAAAAATATCATTGAAACGATCATAACAAAGTAAAATTCAAATTTAAGAATTAAAAGTTTAAAAAATTACCAATATGAATGACCTAATAACGAGGCCTATTCGTGTAAAATTAAGAAAACGCATCAGACAAAACTGATGGTCAAGCGCAAACCTACGAAACTGACCCTAAGGCCGGTTCCTAAGGTACTATCGACGTATGAAAGAAAAAGAAGCGAAATTTTAACGTCAGAGAAATATTCGTGCTTCAAATTAACAAAAGGTGAACTAGTTTAAACTCAGTGAGTTTCCGTGTAAATTCTTCCACACGTCATTCGCTTCGCTTTTGTTTTCGCACTAAATGTGAACCAGATTTGGCAAATACAACATCGAGCATAATTGTTAGAGGCGTTCGGACTCCATTTTTAAATTCCCTTTAAAACTGTTGTTGAACTCGATTCGGTGTGAATTTTCTGCCAAAACGCTTCTGAACATACCTTATAATCTATCACACAGTCAAAACAGACTGTAACAACAACTGGACGTTGACAAAATGTCATATGGTACAACAGTGATTTTACAAGATCGGCTGATTTAAGGGTCTAAAATCTACCACAGCTTTCATTCCACTGACTTGATTCTTATTTGAGTTCACTGCTTTGAGAAAAAAAAAACAGCGGCTTTGTTATCGGTCAAACTGAAGATCTTGCATTTTATCTTGCGCAACATCCATGAACTACAGGGCGTTTCGAGTTAAACGTACATGTGGGGTCCGTCTACAGCATGACAGGCATGTCAAGAGCTCCTGCCCTTTAAAAAGAGCAGTTTTCCACGCCAAGAATAACCAGCAAGTTTACCTTGAAGTAATATGCCTCTTCAACAATGCAGCACTGTGGATTCATGCAAAAAAAAATCGTCAAATAGTGGAAATACTACAGTTGACCATGGAGAAATAAAACAGACTTGCACGGTCCATGACGTGATGAGTATATACATGTATGAATTTGTGCGTGCGATTATGCGTCATGATCACACTTTCGCGTCAGTTTATGCACGTCAATAAAAACCTTAAATCAACTCTAAGTTGACTAGCTAATAAATATGGGCACAAAGGAAATTATATCTGGAAACACGGAATGTTTAAAGTCTGGAACTCATGATTTTTGTTGACTGTAAAATCCTTTCGCTGTGCAGCTCGCAACCTTAAACGGAAGCCATCTTAGCCACATACACAGCCGACGGTTTGGACCATACCATTACACTTTGGGGGTGATAGAGAGATCGCAACAGTTTAGCATTAAGTAAATTCCACTTTTGTAGATAAATTTAATTTCGAACTGATCTAATTTCTTGTTTACTTTATACCTTAAACATAGTTTCTTCATGTTTCAGTTTTCAATGCGTTTTGTGAATTTCCCCTGGTGTGTTTGTAGCTGCTTTTAGTATTACCACTTTATTCAGACTCCATGCAACAAAACGACCGTACTCACCGCGCACAAAAAATCTGCGCCCTTTAACGGATATGGTATTTAAAACGAAACGAATTTTACACAATAGTCGGCCGATCATCGTTAAAAGAGAGAACAAAATTTCTGTTTTCCAGAAAACAACAGCATTCTGGGCGGAAATAATCTACAGATTGACCGAGGCTGTTACTTACCTTCTTTTAAGTAAGATATTTAAGGATTATTCAGCAGTCCCTTTTTTGTGATTTTGCCAATGGTGTAAGTTGCCGTTAAGGGGAAATACAAGTTAATTCAGCAATCTGACGGCATGTAATGAGGATATTATTTCATTCCTGAAACTTGTTCAGCCGTCCGAACAAATCGAAGTGCGTCACTGATTATGATGGGAACGATGTACCGTACGTTGCGAGATTGCGCAGTACTAGGGAATAATAGCGAACCACATCCCGCCAGCTAACCTCGCTAAATCAACGAGCACAGTCTGCATTTGGATTGCAACGAGTGAGCAAGCAAAACAGCGTGGCGTTTGTGAACGTACCAAGTGGTCTTCGGCAGGAAAGGCTGGACCTAGAGAATGCTGTATACTCGGTCTTCTCCGCTTATGCTATCATAATAACTTCTTGCACAAGCGCATAAGTACAAATATACTTGATTTCCATCTACATTTGGCTAATCGCGTCCAGTTTCCTGTCGCTTTTTTTCCTTTCGTAAAAACTGGCAACTTGACTTGATCGTGTGAGAGAGGTAAGATTATTATTTTTAATTCAAATAATTTTTCAGGTAGTAGAATTAGATTGTGCTAAGGTAACCACTATCCTTCATGCCGTTTGTTGGAACACGTATGGAAAATGCAAGCGTCTAAGTAATTTCAGTAATTCAATCTAATTCGATTTGATACAGGCAACGGCCTAGATTTGTGTATCCTCCTTATTTTGCCAGTGGTACAAATTGAGTTAAACGAGTGAGGACCTTTGTTTTCTACAAGTGTTCCAGGAAAAAGAGATGTATTCAGTTAATGTGCGTGTTTATAGGTTGATGCCCACTGCAGGTCTCTGATGAGTACGACTAGCCTGGCATTTCTGTTCACAAAATTATAGTGTATGTAAAGTAGTTAATGGAAAACTTTTTCAGTGGCAGCTTTCCTCCCCACATGCATTCAAGAGATTGATGAGCAGGTTAATTTCCTTCCTTTTCTCCCATAGAAGGTCTACGTGACCAAAATGTAAGGACACCCTCTGCATATGGCAGATATAAATATCGGACGTCATTTTGGCATTCAAGAACCATTCTCATTAGATTTGGTTCGACGGTCATGAACAGCCTTCCGATGACACATGGACGCTTTGGGCGAAAAGTCAACATTTGATATTACAATCTATCGCCGTCCTTCATTCATACACAGACATCGGGACAAAGTCACGCATACCATAAAGTGCAGAACATTATCAAGATTTCTCTGATTACCGTAAGTTAAGATTTCGTTATACAGGTGTTGAAAAACATTATAGTGCTGACCGAAAGCTTTTATCAAGGAAAAGCGAGACATTTTGGCTTGTGCACTCCCGTGAGTAAATATTCTGAACATGTTTTCTGCTTAATAATGAAGTTTCTGTGCTCAGCAGGTTGAAAAGACAGGTCGTTTTACCAAGTGTAGAATTCCCTGCTTAGCAGAACGTTAGTTGTATAATTATGGATAGAATCTTAATGTAGTACTATCAGTTCTCCTTCCAATAGATACTTTTGTACGAAAAAAGTGAAGTATGTTTTTTCGAAGTCCGTTTTCAGAAGATATAGTTTTCCGACTTCGTTGGGACGAGATAGGTTTTTGTCGTAAGTTCGTTTGTTCAAGACACATTCTCCTGTTCGTTCTTATGACATCTATATTTAGAAACATTGTGTCTATTTTTTGGGGAATAAAATTGTTTGTACGAGAAAATTTTTTGTATGAGGTTTGTTTTTTATGAGATACATTTTTCCAAGTTAATTTTCAGGAGATATACATTGTCAAGTGTGGACTTATTTATCACAAAAACTTCAAAAATATAACTCATAAAAGCGAACTTAAATGACAATCTCCTAAAAACGAACTTGGAAACTTACATCTCGGAAAAACAATTTGTTTCCAAAAATGGAAACAACGTTTCTATTTATAGATCTTATACAAAAACGAAGTGGAGTATACATATCTCGAACAAATGAACTTGGGAAAAATATATCTCGTAAAAACCAAATTGGAAAAATACACTTCATACAAACAAACTTTTAATATATGTTTCTTTATTTGTACTTTTGCTCCGTCAATGGTTTCCTTAAAAAAATAGATACGGCGCTTTCAATAGTATTGTCAGTAATACTAATGCATCTCTGGAGATATAGCCTATCTGAAGAATGAATTATATTTCCCCACAAGAATAAACCTCATTGCATTCATTGAAACCCATCTAAATGTAGTTTATAGCACGGGCAGAAACTACATTGAATTACCTTTCCCAACTGTCTTTTGTTTACATAGCGTTAAGTAAATAACAGTAGAAAGTAAAGTAGGGCAATTTTCTGAAATTTCTGCTTTCTTTTCAAAACGACTATTAATATCTCCTGCCTATATTCCAAGAAGATGTTCAAACGACACCGCTCATAAATTTCCCACTATTACAAACGTCATTTTCAGACTTGTGGTGATAACCACTTGGTAGAAGCGACGCACCAGGAAATGCCGAAACAATAACTGACGTCAACGTTTGAATAAATTAAGTCATTAACTGCGTCTCACCAGGCCTGCGTGGCATTGTGTTCCGGCGAGAAAAGAATGTATCATACACATTAATTTGGAGTATCGGCTAAAATACGTATACAGTGGCTCTCTACCATCGGACGATTTGATGTGTTCACAATAGCCATAGCAAACTCAAGACTGGCGTCATTTGGAAGGATCCTGATCCTGTACGCAATATATACACCTCGTGTGAGCAATTGAACTATTTGGAAGCAATATGGAGATTCCAAGTACATCCCAACGTGACAACCTCTGCAGGGTATCGGAGCACGTCATATAATCCCCGAGTTAATCGTTAAACGGCATATCTGTCTAGTCAACCTTTCCAGGCTAACTTTATAGGCAATTTCAACTGAGATGTAAATTCAACAGTAATTCCAATCGCTTCAAACATTCAGAGAAACGAGGGGTTTTTGTACGTCATCTGTAAATTTCTCGATTTCTTGTTTGCATAGACTGGATTGGCCAATGCCTTGGTGTACTGTGTAAACTGGCGGGAAAACAAATTTTACAAATTAAGGCATATAGACTTTGTAAACACATGATACAGAAACGTGCGGTTTAAACGATGAGTATGCGACATGTACCCAGAACGTTGTACAGAATTTTGTTTTTTAATTACCTTAAGTGAGGAAAAAAAGGAATACGATTTATAATTCGTTATTTAAAGTAGGCCTACGTCTCGTAAAATAAAATGCATAAGATACAGGGAGTAGGCTGTACTGTCAGTCAGTATATAAGCCGGCAGAGGTGATTGGCGTTTTTTTACCCTAGCCCTAGTGCGGCTTCGTATGAAACTGGCCCGCAGTTGTTAGAAATTCTTCCAGTTTGTAAACATTATTTCCCTCCCTCCAATCAAAGGTTATATGCATGTTATTCATGATTGGTTTCAGACAACAGATGGTGGTAGTTTACCAGAGCAGCCTGACAATGTTTGATTTAGTGTGTTTGTCCGGGCACGCGTAGCCTCGTCAGGGGCTTCGTTAATAGTTTTTTTCTAAGTCATTTTTGTAAGCCTTCATTTAAGTGAATTGATTCGAAGTTATAACGCTCCGTGTGCCGTTTAGTGCGTTTCCGTGGTTTACGTGTCACCGACTTACCTTGTGCAAAAGAAAATCAGATGTAGATTTGTTACCGGTATCCAAAATAGCTCAGTAATATTCGACAAAGTGTGCTGTTCACGGTGAGTCAAGGCTACGATCGTTTTGTTGGGCTATGTGCGCCACGAGGCAAAACGTCACAGGGCAGGTCGTCTGTTGAGATGAGCCGACATATCTAAATTCACGATTTGGAGCCAAGAACGGAGACGAAGCCGTCATATTGGGAGACGACTCTTATTTCAAAGTCTCCTGTGGCTGCGGAAGGGCTATTGCTCGCTGAAGTATCGCCCCAAGTCCATTCAGCAAGCCAGGAATTCACCATTCTAGATGTTTATTCCCTGATGCAACTTCGAAGCGATTTCCTTCTGAAGACATCCACTCGAACGGAGCATTGCCTGTGGATGACACGTCAATAGAGACAGTTGCAATAAGCAGTCACAAACAATGCAAGTGCTGTGGGGTAGGCCCCTTGCAACTGGTACTGTCACTTACGAAAGGCGAGGAACCATTGAAAAACGTGAAATGCAATCCCTCTTTATGTAATTGAATGGCGCAGCGAAGTGCAGTAAGACGCTCTGTTTAGTTGCTGGAGGCATTGTGTTCCAATAACGCGGTTTGGACCAAACGGGACTCAACCAAGTCCCACTTGTTGATTGTAAGTTATTAAAATTCACAATGACGTGTTATGGAATTCTGCAAATTAATATGGGCCTATTGATGGCACAATCATAATTAATTTTGTGGAGTAATGAGTTTATTTTCTGGGCAATAAATACCTTTGTCTGGTTTAAGATAAAAGTGATGTTTTTGGTCATCATATACGGATAGGTGGTCATCATAATTATGAACTGTGCTGGACTTCCTCTTTTATGAATTTGCTGCTTGAGGAAACGTTGGTAATATACCCTTACGTATGTATTTTATTAGCATGTTGCGTTTATAAAATAATCCATGTGTTCAAAAGTGGACGTGTTATTGAGCGTTGATTAGTAAGCGTGTTGAATACTGTTTAAGTGATACAGAAATGCACTTGGGTTTTACGGTGTAAACAAGTTGTCGTGTAATGACGCTCTCCCAAGCAATGCTCACGTCTTCCCGACTAGCATCCTTCCTGCCTTACCCGCTCCGTTGTTGGTCGACCTGACAGCTGAGTGCATGATGATAAGTTACTTGATTAAGACCACATTCTCAAGGAAGTCGGCACACCGTGATAAACGATTTTGGTCTTAATTCTGCCGCCATCCAAGCAAGGCGGCGCAACCGTCAAGAGCATTCACAGGCCGACAAGGAACGTCCACTTATTGGTGCATGCTCTGTTCTTTAAGAACAAAAAACAAAAGTGGTCTGTCTTTAAAGAGAATCTCGACTACATGGCGATGAAAACAAATACCTTGGAATAGTGAGTTAACTGTTAACCTCTGCGTACACTTTCAGCCTTGCATAGACACCCAACCCAATCGAAGTTAGTATCAAGTCCAAAAATCCATCAAGGCTGATTTTGCAGCTAGGTTATCCCCCTGTAGTTGATAACATCTCCTTTATCTCTGAAAAAAAAAACTATCCCGCCTGATGTAACTCTCGCGTGATTGGGCTTCACAGTGTGTTATGGAAGTTGAAGAGTCTACTTCACTTTAAGACGTCCTGCTAAAAGTATTCACAGGACTGCTGTCTAACATGACCCGTCAGCTTGAGTTTCATTTTCCAACATCGGTGCTGGCGGTCATATTAGCGCCAACAGGACCCGGCAGCTTAAACTAGGTTAACCGATCAACCACTCATTAGTTTGCATGGAAATAGAACACTGCGTTAGACCCTGCCAAACCCTTCCCCAAAATTTAAAAAAACCACACACACACACACAAAATCAAGTATCAGTATATCTTTCCATCAAGATGGCATTAAAATAAATCTGTTATAGTATTTAGGGCAAGAATTTAATATAGTTCTCCAAACTAGTATCTTCGAAGATTTTCTGGCAATCCGGGAAAGTGAAAAAAAAAACTATTGGGGAAAAAAACGAAAAAGTTACAACGTGTGCGACGTGTCTCTTTATTAATGTTGGTTATTCCATAAATTTGGGGTCTGACGTGTAATATTTTTCCGTCCCCGTTACACGTGACCTGTGTATATCATTGAAATCGACTTCAAAGAAATTCGTTTTGTTTAGATTCACGAATGGGTTAGGTGTCGTTGCTCTAATGCTTGATAGGCGTGCATATGTTCTACACTGTGATCACACGTGCTGCAGTAAGTGACGTGTCACTGTAACAATCTCGCCTAGACTATGTCCAAATTGCAGATTCCAAGTCAAGGATATTTGCACCTGGTAGTTGCAGTATAACTTGGTGTCGCCATTTCTCACTTACCGATATTCCTTGTCTCTGAAAAGCAAATATAATATATATCACTTTGTTGCGATTGGCCAATTAATTGCAAACTCTAGTAAAACGAACGCACCAGCCTTAATTTTATTGGAACTTTTCCCAGGCTGGTTGAAATGTCGATTCACAAGTCACGTCTGCATTGTACGCGACACCTTTAAGCTCCGATGCCAATTAAGCCATAGTGCCCAACGTGTGCATGCACTATTCCCATTAATTAATCATTCATGATAAATCATGAACAGCTGTCATCAGAAAACACGGTCACATAAGCACAAAAAGTCCTACTCCCAACAGAAAAAGGCTAATATCCCCCTTTCCTTCGTTGACCCTGCAATGCCTTTTCTCGCCCCGTCAGAAAGTGCATTTGGGGTTGGTAGGACCCCACGCAAGTGGCATATTAAAACGGTGCCTGTTGATCAAAGTTTGGCAGCACGGGCATAATAGAATTACAAGGGTCGCTAAAAGCTGTGCTTGTGAATTTTACCGCCACAGTAGTGCAGGCATCCATCAATTAGTCATGATACGCAATGAACGTGTTTGCCGTGGGATGGCAGCTTCGACGTAATCAGAAAAGTCGCCAATGTGTCGCTTTAGCGGGACTCCGTCTTATAAACATCTTTTCATTTGTTGGGCATCTTTGTTAAAACCGTTCAGACCTATCTATATTGTACATGTCATCACGTGCCGAAAAGTGGGGGGGGGAGGGAGTAGAAACTAGGCTAAAACAAATGCTAACAGCCCTAACACTACCATGTAACCAAACAGCGATATTGTTATCCACTGGAATTGCCTTCAACCCTTTTCCTCTTTGAGCGAGCTGAGCTTTAAATAAAATGAAATTAAAAAGCTCTCGCAGACGTGAAGAAATGCCATCTGGAGCGAATTATAATCCCAGTTGGGTTGCTTATCCATCAACGTAATTGCTTATTGCCTACGGTAGGTGGTTAATTCCTGAGACATAACATGACAGCCAACAGAGAGGTCTACCGTGAAATTATCATTGTCCCAATACTCTGAAGCATTTGGAAATGAGTTACAAAACGTGTAGTCGGAGTGACACCATTATTTCAGCAGGCTTCAAACTAAATTTTAACTGTAAACACTTTGAAGAGATGCTTTAACATTCTCTTTCATTCAAATCGGGATATTTTTGCACTGTGAATTCCTACAGTTGATTTCTTTCGAAACAGAATTACAAAAAAGCCCGAACCGAACCGAACCAAACCGATACTGTTGAGTTTGGTCACGATCTGACCGATTTGACCAACATGAAAGATCACATTAGGCTATGCTTTGCATTCAAAATATTATAAAATTTCAATTACGATTTGAAGAGAGACGAATTCTTAGTCGGAAAGATGAAGCATATTATAATGTGCCGAACTTAAATTTTGTTATTGTCACATATATATATTATTCTGCATTTCAAATTCTCATCTTCATGTTTTGAATGTGTGCGGTCTGTTCAAGTTGACATTGGCCCTTGAAGGCTGAAAAATTGCTATATGTGTGCTTACTGGAGCAAGATAAACCTTAGCGCGGGAACAGGACATTAAAAAGTCACCGTTGGGGGATCAACCTAATCGGATCTGTCCAACTCCCCCCATGTAATCAACAAAACCGAGACTTTGTCCCAAGCAGCTGGCTAGGAATAGAAGTAGCACACGTGTTTAAGAGAAGTAGGCCTAGTTGCAGCCGCTATAGCCATTAGTTTCCGAAGGCGCTACTGCCAGCCGAAGCCATTACTGTCAGACACGGCTTGATCTGAGCATTGTTTCAATACGTTTGAGACCTTCAACACTCAGACATAGTATCTTGAGAGGACGTGTCCTTGGGACCAACCTGCAGTAGCAATGACTACAACACCGGCTACAGCAAACAGACACAACAACCACAAAATGAAAGCGTGAACAGATAAATAACGGAGATGTGGCTAAAACAAAAAGCACAAGGAAAAAGCAGTGGGCCAAGTTTTTGGGGAAAAATCTGTTGTAGTCTCAAAGAGCGTTTTTGGAGGAGGCCTTTGGAAAGTCTTCTTGCGGCGCAAATATTTTCTCAATTTATTTTGTTTGTTAGCGTTTTGTTTCCATAATTCACTTTCTACTGTCGATACGGTGCTTTTACCTGTAATTTTGCTTTCAAAAGATTAAGAAGTGCAGTTCAAATTTTTTACTCAGATTTTATCTCGACATGTGGAAACTCGATACGATGTAGGTAATCCGATACGCTTGCGAAAATTCACTCTGCGTGAGCGCCCCTTGAAAGATTCAGATGGTTCTTTGCAGAGAGTTTGACTCGATTTTACGTATCTTGGGTGTCTTTCCTAAATCATATTCTCCAATAACATCGATATATCGGTCTGTATGGAGAGTTTGGTACTTTACATGTTGGGAATTCATTTGAAAAATTGCAACACTTAACAGTCTGTCAAGTGTGTGTGGGCGTGTGGGTGGCATCCGGACTACTGTTCCCTCTGCTCGAGGAGAATACGATCAGAACCTCTACTTGAAACTAATCTCAAGCAGATCATTGGCTAGCATAAAGTCGAGGGAAAGATATTGTGTGCGAGCAAAGTCGGGACTTCCGAAAGATAGAATGACGAAATGAAATTAATTCTTCTAAAAACATTAGTATATTGATTTTGCATTTTACTGTCACTTTTTTCTGTTGAATGACCGGCGGCGTATCCAGCTTTTGGTGTCGGGGGCAGGTTCAAAAGTGAATGCATCTTCAGGCTTATTCAACATGATGTTGGGGAGAAAAGAGACTCAGAGTCCCAACATCCTTGCTTTTATTTCCTGCTGTTATTTTCCTGGGCTTTTGGTGTTAATAGTGGGTAAAAAAAAATACTATATTTGATAAAAATCTGTCGGGGGAGGACAAGTTGCTTGATACGCCACTGCTAGTGACATTATCATAACGTGACTTAAATTATCATCTATGACACATCCCCGGCTACGTGCGTATACAAATTGAACCAACTCGGACTCACAGTTCTCTAGTTAGAGAGGACATTAAAGACCCCTTTAAGACGTTGTTTCGTGACGTCATATCGTAACCTTATTAATCACTTGAAATACATCCCTGTCTACAAACATGTAAAAGAAAATAAACTAAATAGGGCTCACAGTTCTGCAGCTATTGAATGTTATAAGTATCGCCTTTAAGATTACGTCACGTGACATCACCCAACTTCCATTTATAACACATCCTACTTTGTGAACGCTGAAATTGATCCAAGTCGGACTTGTGTTTGTGGGGATACTAGCCTGCAAAGAGTGCAGCTTTGGAGGCATGTCAAGTAACTTTGTTTGTTGCCCTCAAGACCTCAACTCTTCTAAAGAAAAGTCTACGCCTAATGGCCGTTCCTTTGTGTAACTTTGCTAATAATTAAAGATGGCAAAATGACTAAATAATAAGCCCTAGAAAATTATGTCGAAAATCAATCTTTTAAAAAAAAAATTCAAAATGTAATAATAAATTACCCAATGAACTCATCATGATATCACTACACAAATATGCCCTGAAATTTAGCTCTACCTCCCTTGTGTAATAATTTGTGCACAAGAGGTAGTCCATTCAGAACTCTTGCAAAGCAAGGTAAGTGCAAGTTTACAAGATAGAAATTTCAGTTAACAAAGAAGACATCGTACTTCACCAATTACCAACATGTTTGGAAACCAACATCAATAAAAATTGGTCAGGGCGAATGTATAAACCAGCCTTCAGAGCATACTTGGTGAGGGATTTGAAACATTCCTGAAATTTGAAGGTGGGTTCAAAATTTTATTTTATTGCTTGAGATTGTTTTCGTGCTGAAGTCGAACACAGCAAGACTTAATTTTTTCCTTAACGTAGCCTTAGACAGCATCATAAGTTACTTTGAACACCTGCACTTGCAAAACAGGAAGGCGTGCTTATGAAGTCATGATAACTGTCGTTGCGGTTGAGGTTACTTTGTATATTCTTGCGCTGACACTCATAAAAAACATGACTTACACTGGCTTCCCTGAATCAAAATGTAGCATTTCAAAGTTCACTATTTCTTGCAGCTGCATGTGTTTTTTATCAGTGTCCAAATGAAGCAAGGTCCACTGCACTTATCACCCTATCACACTTGTGACCAGCATCTCCCAAATGAGATCACTTATCTGCTGAGATGAAGTCTAATCAAGAGGAGGGTCCATAAGCTAAAACCTGCTACTAATGGTTGCAAACATGTGGATCAGCTGCCAAAAAATATAGGCGTAAGCCGTTTTGTCAATAGATGAAGGCTATATGCTGCAATATTTTCAATAAATTGATTCGTGTTTCAAACGCTACGAGGATCTCATTAATTGGTGAAAAGTTTTCCAGAGGTTGCATTGATTTTGCTGTTTTGTGAAGCACCGTAATATTATCTCAGACAAAACAGAATTGAAATAAGTTTTCTCAAGTCATTCATACAAGTTTGGCGAAACCATATTGCGGTACCTGCTGTTACATCTGACCCACACCGGAGTGGTTAATACGTCTTTACTAGTAAGCAGGGGGTCGTGGGTTCGAGTCCCACCCGAGTAGGTGCTCAGACAAGTACTGAGTATACAGAGTTAATTAATATACGTCGGTGTAAGGGAAAAACCCGTTCTTAACACTTTGATCTTGGCGTTTCGTGCCTTCGTACTTTATCTGAAAATGAATTTTTTTGACGTGGGTCATGTTTCGGCCAAGTCAAAATTACCCCAACCCTCAAAACTGGAACCAGGTTTATTGACGTGTACAATGGAGTATTGCAGAAGCTCGCAATTTATGCCCTCTCATTCCCCAAGTTTCCTGAAGAAAACAAACAAACAAACAAACAAACACCCCAACAAACCCCCCAACAAACAAACAAACAAACAAACAAACATGCAGTCTGTCGTGGCACTATTGATTGACTGTGGCAAAACAAAGAGCTTATACATGGCGACTTTGTTCGTTCTTATACTTTCCACGGTATGCAGAAAAGCCAAAGCCAAGTTAAATCTTGAGAAAAAGAAATCCTTTTCTGCAACTTGCTGAAAGCCAAAAAAGCCAAAAGGAAAACAATAGCTGCTTCAGCAGTTATGCCGAATCAGTTATAAAAAACCCTAATTCTGTGGGAGGAAGTTCATCCAGCCTTTAATTATTAAATTTGTCAATAATGCAGATTATTTCAAGCGAGTTGTGTTAGGTGAGCCTTTTCCCTGCAGAATGTTCTTAAAAATTGCCTGTGATCCAGTCATCAGATACCTGATAAGGCGATAGGAACACCACCAGTACGCCCACATTTGTCCACTAATTTCACGTATTGGGGATTAATTGAAGGACTTGCTGAGTTGAAAGATTATCCCACGTGTTACTAACTCTCTGTGGACAGCAGAGTCTATCGACAGCATTATGGGTAACTACTGTAATCAAACAGGAATGAGGAACTGAGAAATCAAAACAAAAAGTGGAATCGAAATGTTAGGAATGTTGACAAAATTCCGAGGGCCATAAGTAAGCTAGAGGACCTTTGAGAAACGAACTTCACAGCATGTTTCCAAGTCGGACATGCTAAACGCCAACAAAACTTTTGTAAGTTAGCGTCGTCATTGCTGTGTCCAGGGGACAATGGGGCTTGCTCCTCAATGGGGGGATATTCCGTCAACTGGGGTTACTTTGGCAGGTTGAAATCCTTAATCGTTTCTGCTTTCCCTAAAACAGAAGTCATTTTTCATTGTTGATTGGATATTTTGGTCAAATGAAGCCTTAAGTCTAATCTAGTAATAGCAGACAACCATCTACTTCTTTTAATTGTGAGTTAGAGTCTAATTAGGTGCTGCCAAAGTTACCCCGCAGTTCGGGCCAACTATGGCAGGTTGATGGAATTTAATGAAAAAAAAAGATTAAAAAGGATTATAACAAAGTTTTACACTTGAAAAAATCCTCCAGGACACGCCTAGCTCCAGAAGTTTTTATGATAAATTACTTTCATAGAATTATTTAAAAGAATCTTATATCATTCATACAGAGTGTTGCATAAATATGACGACTACAACCAACGGGTGTGGCTTGTCTCAAAGTTATTATGGGGTGCCAAAGTTACCCCGGCTTATGGTTCTTTTTGGAATGTATTGTGTAAAGGCTATTTGGGGGGCTGTTGAAGTTCCTTTCTTTCCAAGGCGTGTAAGAAGCCCACAATTTCAGCCTCCAAGCTAATTTTGCCCTTCCCCAAACAACCGTTCTGAATTCCCTCTTGGGAATTATTGTTTATTGTTGTGAGTTTATGATTTTTCTTATGTTTAATTCTCTTCGACTGTGGTAGATCTGCCTTTACCAGAAAATAGGGGAGTGTGGCACACTCCTAAAGAATTTGTACCATAATGAAAAAAATTTCAACAGGTACAATGACCGGATTTGTCGTGGTTATTGCAATGATGGACTTGTCACACTCGTCACAACTTGGGAAAAGTGCGCAGCCCGATACTGGCAGGATGATGAAAGATAAACTTCAACCTGACTCGAAAGAATTTATTCAGTGTTCACTGCCGACAGAAACCAATTAACGGACAGGCCTGCATCCTGTATGTCATGTCGCAAATCAGACTTTCATCATAACCAGATTTGAAGATCTCGTGCATTCTTGGAGAATACTTACTTTACTGGTGGGGATTCCTGCGCATTTGCCACCGTGTGATGACACGCAGACCATCAATCTAAGCGAGGAATCGTGAGGCAGACGTCGAATTCAATACTGAAAATGTCAACTGTGTTAACGTGCAAGAAGGGGCAGACTTGAAGGACTTTGAAGGATGGCTGTACCTTCTGCTGCCGTGTGTAGGTATGAAGTGGCATAAACAAAACATGGGGTGCAGATAATTACCAACTATGAACACAGCGTTATATAAAATAAAAGGAATTCATTGCAATGGAATGCATTGGAATTCAACAAATGCATTGTTGTCTTGTAGATAGTTTACCTTTTAATTTTCAAGAACTTTTGTATACTTCTAAACAAACGTAAGAAGTACTGCCTCTTTAAAAAGTCATTCTTTAGGATCGGAGGATGTTTTGGAGAAAAATATGGCCGAGTAAGCGTAACTGCCTCGATACTTTAAATTGACGTTATGTGGAAAGCCTCTATCTTTAAATTACTTTGTCGGTGGTATACCGGTACTTTGGAGTTGATGCGCATAATCACGACAAACTTTCACCCCATCAATCATTCGGCCGTCCAGATTGTTTTGCTTAGCTTTCCAGGGTCCAACAGCACCAAGGGAACGGTTTATTCGGGATGCTTGTGATGGACAGAAGATTTCACTTTCAATTGGCGCCTTCAGCCGGACTGCCGCGCTTCAGAAATAGAGATAAATGGACTGGACGTGCCCTGCTCACAGGATTGGATATGCATGCTTCCGATCAGATGGAAGAATGATATGTCCATTTACCAATCCTCTCGAGGACTGAACTTGGTAATTCTTGCAACCGATCTTGTAAATAGAGTTAAAATATAATCTACTCGCAATCCATGCATAGTTTATGCCATCTCAGTAGACGCTTTTAGTTCGATTCTGCTATCAGAAGATGGACACTTTGTTTGCAGCCCGGCACGGATGGACTAAAGCTCCACCTTTCAATTTGAGGCTATCGGCCGCACAAGCCTGACGCCAGCCGCCACGATGCAGAAATTGTGATTTAATAGCGGGGCGTCACTGCTCATTCCTCGCAGGGTTGGTGCCTGCAAGCATCTGGTCAGATCAAAGAACATTCGCGACAGAACTCCTCACGATAACCGAACAAACCTATTTTTCTTATATGGAATATGATCTACATGCAGGTCATGCGTAGGTTCGTCATGCTGCTCTTGTCCATCATGATACAAGATCCATTTTGCTGTAGCAAAATGACACAATACTAACCCAAACAATAAATAAAATAAACCGCCACATATTTTGATCATGACGATGAAAAGATCGGTAAAACATTAATGAGGAAGCCAAGGTTAATTCCAAGGGAAAAAAGCGTAATTTAGGCAACGTCCATGCGCTAATTTCTAGAACGCCCTTGATGTGCATATGCCGTGGGCGTCCTGTCAAGAAAGGAATTGGTCAAGTGTTAAATGCATTGACGTCAGCTTCCAGTCTAAAGGTTCGTGAAGAGAAAGTGTGATTACATGTAAATGAGCACCACTTCCTAGTCCTAATATCATTGCCTCGAGTGGTTGTTCGACACATTATACAGCACTTTCCCCTACATATTTTGACCTCGTTTCTTGGCTGATACACCCAATCTCCCAACTGTAATTTCCTCAAGATACTGTGTCGTATTTTGGTTTTATATTGGAATTGCTGCATTGTCTAATGGTCGAGTACATAGGATTTGGTTGCACTACCTGCCTGGCTGGCTTTCAAGGGTCTCATTTTCAGAAACTGAAAATGCCACTTTCGGAACTGGTGGTCGGAAATGTGCAACTTTGCCTCTATACACTGGCATAGAGCTGAGCACGGGCAAAACCTATTTGCTGCGTTTCTAAGAGCCTCTTTTTTCCCCGGAAACCTTCATTCATGAACATTCAGCTTCATACAATCTCTAGCGTTTCGCGTAGCAAAGCCAGTGGATCTTTTTCGATGATGATATTTTTCGTTCTAATTGTGGACACGAAGCGACATGCGAAGTTCAGAATGTTTCCTGTCTGACAACCTGACGGGCTGTCGTCATATTTTACACGATGGGCTATCCCCAGCTGCTCTGATAGCGGTAATTACATGTATGTTCACTGCAAGTCGCTACGATTACTTGAATTCTGTTTCGGTGTATATCAGATAAAAGAGTTACAAATAAAAAGGAAAAAATGCATTTCATCGCAATGTAGAGTCTGGTAAAACATAAAAAGGTCACTATATAATTGATATATTGATTATACATTTTTATTAAACATCTCAATGATAGTATTATAATTAGGCGATTATTAAGAAAGGGACGAAAAAATAACACAGAGGGAGATGCATTTAATTTAAACATTAATTTGACAATTCTTGTCTACCATCTATTTTCATTGACAGTGACGTCATCGTCACCACGTGACAACTTGCGTGCATGATCACTGCTCACGCCATTGACCATCAAATGCACCACGGCTGTGATGCCCCTCTATGCGTCGTTCCTAACCCGGAAATGACAAGGAAGAATTCCAGCTGCAGTCCATCCGTTGCATGTTTCACAAAGCGTTCTAGAAATCAGGCTTGTGTTAAAATGGCAGGCATCACCGGGGCAAAACGCCCCATACTTCGCCCTGTGGGTAACAGTGTTTCTTAATAGGCGTAGATCCTTGGAGAATGATAACCAAAAGGTTTTTGTATCGAAAAGAAACAAAGAAACAATGAAGAGGGCGGGAGACAATGCTTTCTGGTAAAACCCCTCGTCGATTTGTCTGAAAGAGGGCCGAAATACGATTCTGTGCTTGGAGTATGATCAACAATTGTTAAATGACGCCTGTACAGCTAAAAAACATCTGTTTACAATTGTTTTGTTGGATTCATCATCCCCAACCCCCTTGCATCTAAGCTTACTCCCTCGTTAGGAGCGCTGTTACCGGCCGGCTTGCAATGCATCATTTATCATTGTACCTTAATTCCTCCCAAGATGTGGCATATTCAGTGCGACATGTATCATATATTTTTAGCAATTAGAGTGGCAGATCCAGGAATTTTTCCGGGGGGTGGTCAGGTTTGGGATTTTTTTAATGTCTCATTTTTGCGGACAAGCGGAAACGACGATGAAACATTTTACATGACCTACATTGTTTACAGTGTAATAGTGTGCTAATTTTAATCATTTTTAAAGCTGATTTCCCTATTTTATTTTACCTTTTTGTATCAAAGCGGGATGGGGGTTCGACCCCCGCCCCCCTGGATCCGCGCTTGAATTATCACACTGTGATTCCAGCCTGGGGCAAGTTATTGAGACGTCTTGCAAGCGGTGAAATTCGAGTAGCCACGCGTGGCAAGATCGCGAAATTAGACCCCGGAACTACAACTTCGCTATTCTTAAACTGCACTTAATATACCAAAGCCAAAAAGACTACGACTACGGACTACTGTCTATACCAGCTACGGAGAGGTTCAGCTCACGAATTCCTCAAAGACCGTTTCAATGTTTAAACTCGCCCAGTTCATGGCTCCGGGCGCAACTAAAAAAAAAATGGACGAGAACCGACAAACAAACACAGCAATCCAGAGTGGATGTTTGTACTCATACTGTGTATTACAAGTCAAAGAGCTCGAAAAGTGCTGTGAACCTCTGGACGGGTATTTTTTGTAAATTAGATTGTTTTAGCATCGATGGAAAGATAATTTGCATGCAGTGTTTGTTATTGATTAAAGATGCCGTTTCGTTTCTTTTAGTGAAAGGTGGGTTAAAATCGCAAAAAAGTGGAAACCACTCACTCATTTTCTTTGATCTTGAACATTCAGGAAACTGCATGACCAAAACTCAGATCTGCAGAACACGTAATGCCCATTTCTCTCCATAAAACCTTTATATGTGTTTTGGTACTGGTTTAGGTTGTTCACTGTCCTTTGCGTCTCAGGTTTGTCTAAGAACACGCTGGTGAAGGATCTTTTAATTGGATACTCAGAATCCAACAAAGGGTTCCATGATAAATAATAATAATAATAAAGCATTTATAAGGCGCACTATATCTGCAAAGCATTCAGAGGCGCCGGTCTAGGTGGAAAAATGAAAAACTCCATTGTGCATTCATAGTGAAAAAGCTTGTGAGAAGAAGAATGTTTTGAGATGATGCTGAAATTGCTTGATGTCATGTTCTTGTCTTAGATAAACGTAATTAAAGTTTCTCTATGACCCAAGAGGTCATTCGGCTGTCCCCCGGCGCTTCAATAACAACTCTGACATAGACTAGGCAGAGTTCACTACGCCCGAGTCTTGTTGGATTCTGTAATCCCATCGTTCACCTTTACAGGTACAAGGGCAAATCGGTGATGTATCCAGCAGGGGGACGGGGGAAAATGCCCCCCCCCCCAAAAAAAAAAAACCCTAAGAAAACAACACCTTTTGATTTTGATTTTTCCCCCAACATGATGCTGAATTCTTGCGAACCTTTTTCCGACCCACCGACTGTATTTTTTGCAGTCGGGAGCAGATCTGTATATTTTAACCTAAATGTAACAGAAACTCATTCCCATCGTTGGACGGGGGTGTAAACACCAAGGGCAAAATGAACAATATCGGTTGCCATGCCGGCAGCCCCCCCCCCTGGAAGTAGAAAATGTCATGCAACTCATAAACAGCCGACAGTTACAAATCGACCCCAGCGACCCACCATTGTGTATTTAATGCGAAAAAAAATGTGTTTTCAAAAGTGTGACGTCTATAAAATTCTGTTCATCAAAACACGGTCTTGGCAGTCTGTGGTTATGTTGCTGAAATACGAGTGATATTTCTCTGAATTTGTTTTCGCCCCTGGTGTGTTGACATTCAATTCATTCTATCAAACCAATTCGTGTAGGGCTACATTGTAGACTGGTTTCGCATTTTTCCGTTGGTCCTCAGACTCTCATCCAACCGACGACTGTGATAAATAACACTCTCAGGACTTTCTAATTCCCGTCTGACATTTAGAGAGTTCAAACATTTTTGGTTCGAAAGACTGAAACTCCTTTAGTCTATCTGGGTCTGTTTAGATGATAGTTGCATGATTTAGTCGACTAACCAGAATGTTACAATTCACGTTCATTGTAGCCATTACTGTTCATCTCCTTGGTCCTGCCACGAGGCCAGATTATTAGGTCTGAGTTTCTTTTTTGCCGAAGAAGCAGCTGCATATGAATGAGTGCATGTTTCTGACATTCGTCCTTTCCAACCCTCATGGAATCACTGGGAAAATGGCAGGAAGAATGATTCCCGTCGCCAGCCTCTAAGATTTACCAAAACACAACATTACTTCAAGACCATTTATTTCCTACGTGTCTATCGTTTTCTCGGGGCTATCTGTATAATCATATAGCATTGTATCCTTCCAATTTTTGTAAACCTAATACCCCACATGCCAATGGATTCTTTGTGAAAAATTGATCAGTATCAGGATCTTTTGAATTTTTCAAGGCATCCTCTTTACTCTCATTGCCTTGCAAATGTCTTCAAATCGGGTTGGATGGATAGGGTTATAATTTGACAGTGATTTCACTTTAGGGATCTGGTCTGCATGAAAATCTCTGATGTACGGTTTTAAAACCCCAAAATCCACTCTCAGAAGTTTCTCTTACCTGTTTCCCTAGAGAGAAGCCTCAAGGAATTTGCCCAGTATAATTTCCAATCTCTTAATAAAAACAAGGCAAACTTGCTGAATTGAGTAGATCCATGCATCATCGTTGGATTGCATTTGTATCAATAATCATTAACCCCGGAACTTGGAGGGGCATCTCTGGAGTGAAACGAGATTCGGTCAATTGTCCACAAGTTGAAAAGTTTTAAATAAGTCTGCCCAATCAAGTATATGCTTGGCCTGCGATTTTGTGTCGAATATTAGGTCGACTATTTACGGACCTTTCTGAAGCCTGATTGTAGTTGCGCTTGAAAAGAAAAGGTTGGTCCAACACCACAGTCTTTGATGTTACGTTCATTTGTCGCACTGCTTGTGACGGAGACTATAGTAGTTGAATTGCCAACGGTCATTGTGAAAAACACGGTCAATGTGAAGAAAATGGAGAAGTTGAAGTCTATATTAAAGTATGAAAAAGAAAGTCAAACATGATTTTCATACTTTCATGAAGCTGGTATATAGTTCTGATCGGGTTATGTAAAGTAATATTTTAAGTTTATTATCTTTTGAAGTTCCCTGATGGATAGTAAAACTGGCAGGAAAACAGTGCAACTTTTACGAGGGATACCGGTACTTTCACACTCCTTCCAGCTTTCTGACTAACCTCGTCTTGTTTGTCTTAATTCAAGGCCCTCGGGTATTCCTCCGCCTGTCTGATTCAGTTATGACGACAAAATTTGGAGGGAGTTAGAGATATTTAAGGTCTACACCTAGTGTCCAATCAAATATACTAAGGGTTTATTCCAAAAGCTAGGCCCAGTGCAAAATCAATTTGCTAGTTTGTTTTGTCCAAACAGCATATACAGAACAAGGATTTCTGGATATTTGTTTAGTCCCACAGTTTTGTCCTTTGGTAAGTCGTCTTGCCTCTGGGTTTCCATCAGTAATTACTGCTGTAATAAGCTACACAAATTGACCTAGCGTGCACGTGGAAGCCAGTATCAATAGTAAGAGGCTGAGGTGGCTCCCGATTTGTTACCAGCTATAAGTTATCGATTCTCTACTTTGAGAGAGTTCCCCTCAGTTTGTGTGTGAGTTAGTCACCGTTTTCTCCCAAATGACCTTTGAGTAACGAGAGCGTGCGACTTGACACATCTGTATCTTTTGTACTTGCAGGCCTCGTGAAGATCGAAATGGGAGCTTTTTTTGACCGCCTAGTTATGTCACTGGTTATCCTGTCGTCCCTATCTTACTGCGTGGATAGCCTTTGTTATGCTTCAGGTAACGTACATGAATGCCTCGTCTAACACAAAGGCGTGGAGCCTTTACGATAATCAATACCAAAAAGAAGTCCAAAGCATAGTTCGCTACGTATACGCAGACAGCATCGCCGATCACTCTCAAACGGTAGCAAATTCCACCGGTACAAACGTAGGCATAGGCTAGATACATGCACTCGAAAAAGTAAGATCATATTCAACTTTACACACTGTCTGCGTCGAGTCACAAAATTTGGCCTACAAAGCCTCGTTTCTATTGTTCCTGACGATAGCGAACAGCACGCACGATGTCAATTAGAGACGGGAAATGGGCGTGCGCTTGTACATGGTGCCTTGTGGGGTACGGAACAATGGAAGGTACCCTACAAGGCCAGTGTTGATCCTTGTTGGGTGCTAAAGTGGTACCCCACAAGAATTTCACGAAATATATATTTCAAATTTACTCTAAACAGAGGTATTTTCAAGTGCCATTCATCCATCGCAAATTGGAGTGTTTTATGTAAGGGACATACGGTCGAAATTTCAACCCAGTAAACTGAATTTGGTTGAAATGGTAGTGATTCGAAATTTTTTCCGTGTTGTGTGGGTGTTTTGTAAACGAGAACAAAGTAAATACCCCACAAGTATACAACTGTAAGGGTGTGTAGCGTCGTGAGTTTGTTTCTGCATTCAATTGGGGACCCTGAACAATAGAGGAC
>NW_019091536.1:879901-985758 GCF_001949145.1 Acanthaster planci | reverse complement strand
GAAAAATAGGGGGTCCCCAGTTGCAGGCAAATACACAATTCCATGTGTGCGTGTGTGTAGGGGTCAATCTGTCCACTTTTTTAATGGACAATAATTCTCTCTATATTTTCGTTGAGACAGTATACTGTATAAACTTTTCGGGGAATATCGAAGTCTCTTACCTTCGCTTCCAGGGCAAAGGAGGGATTAAAGTTAGCGAAGACTTTTACTTAAAAGTCTTAAATCAGAGGTAGTCCAGCTGACCCACAGCGAAGGGTGAGTAATGCCTGGACTATTCCGGAAATAAACGATGCTGAATTTGCTTTACAACACCTCATCAATATTCAACTCATAAAATGATGGAAATCCATAACTGTACTCGTCGACGCCATTGTAGTGTCATGCCTAGCAACAGGCAGTTGAAATGGTCTGGTGCTAGCACCCTTTATTTGGACTGGTCCCCGTCGCTATTGCATAGGAACCCGTAGCTAGCTTGCTTCTGGGGTCCATGGTTGTTTTAGTTCTGCACAGGCGCAACTGCTTTTTGTATTTATCGAGATGATATTTTACACACAACTTTCGTGTGCGTGACGGCCGAACACATGGCTCTCGGGAAAACTTTAGAAAAGTTTTTTTTTTCCTGAAACGTCTGCAGGTGTGCTGCGTACAAGGAGTGTTAATCCATTCTAGAAAGTCTTTTAAAGTCACGTGACAGTGTTGTGCTCACTTATAAGTAGCGATGGGTAGTCGGATCGGGTGATTCCGGAGGGAATTTTTGGTGCTCAGTGGAAAACCTACCCCATCACAGCAAGGGGATACTTACCAGGATGACCTCACCCGGTAGACTAGTCCCCGTCCCTGTTATATAGGGACTGGTAGCTAGCTGCAGTTTAACATATACGATTAGCCCTGTCAATTTAGATACTGTATATTTTAATTTTTGTCAAACCAATAGCAATGTTTCAACATGAATTGCTCATGTGCAAGGATATGTTGAGGCATAATAGCAATATGTGTGGGGATCATCATGTAGTCCCGTGTCGAATTACCAGGCCTTAGAGGTACACTTTTGACATGCCCTATACCCGTGTAAACGTATATCAGGATAAGCTGGGATTTGTCACAGATGCATGTTGTGTTAATGTGGTCATGTGCAAACGGCAATATAAAATACAACTACATTTAGGCCTATACACAACAACTGGAGAGCAGATCAGATTCATTCAGACAATGGCAGATGTTATTTTGTATCAAATGGTTCAAACGTCATAGCTCTGTAATGTCGTTAGATTGATAGTGCCCGAACACTGCGTGTTTGTCTCTTATTCAAACACGGACCTCTGATTCTATAGTATGTTTTCGGTTCTTTGTCTATTCAGATATTTTGCAACAATCAGTCAATGCTGAATTTAATACTTTGAAATTAGACAACGGTAGTAACCAATGGGAACTGGTGGCAAATGTCACATGGTCAAGAAAGCCAGGCGAGAATGAAGGTAAACGTTTATTTATTATCAGAAATCTTTTTGGGACTTCAGATTACATTAAAACACATTTCAACTCCAGCGCATGTTTTGCATGCGTTTTGTGCCGTCACGTTCGTTTCGATCGTTTGTGCGTACATTTGAAGTTTGAACCGACCTCAACTCTGAAAGAGCCAAGGGAACCCGCCCTGGGGCTCAATTTTTCCGATATTGTCGCACTACTTTTTCCTTTGCATGCCAACCTTCAAGAGTTTGTTTTTTTTACTGAAAATCGAACATGCCATTTTTCGAGACAGGTCAGTCCCAAATTGAATAGTTTAACCATTGACGAGCTCCATGCACGCGGGTCAATGCCCGTGAACAGGTGCTTCAAATGACTAAGCAGCAAAACAATCAAGTAAATTGAATTGAAACCTCACATATTTGTGGACCTTTTAAAAACGCATGCCGAGTTTTAAAAGAGATCGGGCACGAGACTTACTTATTTACTTACTTAATGCTCTTGCGTGGCGGGGGTTGAAAGGAAACATTACCCGAGTCATCGCCATGTGTAGAGCCCACCACAATCGCCAGGGCCCTCCGTCATGGGCCGTCTCGGGCCAGTTCCTCGAGATTGTCCATATTGGCCCCTAAAGGTCTTTTAGGTCGGTCTGGACGATGTCCATCCACCTAGTGCGGAGTCTTCCTTGGGTCTCCTCCAGCCTGCAACGGTAGGGTCGAACGAGAGGATGGCCTTTGTGGGATGGTCTGGTGGGAGACGGAATACATGACCGAGCCATCGGAGGCGGCGTTGGATTGGCAGCTAGGAGGTTGGGGGTTGTCGTGTCCGCTCTCGCAGCTCGTCATTCGTGACCCAGTGGTACCACTTGATGTGTTCAATGTTGCGGAGAGATCTGCTGTCGAAGCCATCAATCCTTGAAGCTAATGTCTTGTGCAGTGGCCAGGTCTCAGCTCCGTCTAATAACTTAACGGAAAGAACAGAGGCACTGTAGATCACATGCTTTGTCTGGCGGAAGATGGTGCGGTGTCGCCAGAGAGGCTTCCACAGACACTGCATGACACCGCCGCCAGGCCCCGTCTCCGATCAATCTCAGGCCTAAGATCCCCGTTGCTGGTAACAATCGAGCCGAGGTACACGAAGAGGGGAAAAATTCGACCCTGTCCACATGAAGAGGGGGAAGATCTGGTCCATCGCCGATGGGCATCAGCTTGGTCTCAGGCCAGTTATCCTTCAGACGGAGCTTGACTGTCTCATGGTGTTACAAGGTGAGCTGAGCGCCTCTCTGAGTTGGTCCACGGATGGGCAAAACAAGTTGGTGTCGTCTGTATACTCGAGGTCGGCCAAGTGGTAGTTGCCGTATGATACGCCGGGGATTACCTTGCAAACCTTCGTCATCAGGTGTTCGATGACGCATTTGAAGAGGTCTGGAGCAGCTACACACCCCTGTCTGACCCGCTGTTGATCTGTGTCGCGATAGAGCCTTTGGAACATACGGGTGAACTTTGGGGATGCTCCAATGATATCGAAGATCTTTCACAGGGATGCATGATCAACCGTGTCAAATGCAGCCTTGAGACCTATCAAGGCGATGAACAGGTGATGATCTCCTCTGTACTCCCGACACTTCTCAATGATTAGGTGGAGAGCGGAGATGTGGTCAATGGTAGATCTGTTGGGTCTACTTTTGTCTGGAACCTCCCTTAGAGACTGATCCGCCACACGGTAGCTCTCTCCCAGATCTCAGGAACGCACAATCTCCCTCGCCACGACAATTTTCGACCCATGGGCACGAGACAGCCAAGTTAATTTCTTTGGTGGTGGAATCCCCCTCACGCTTGTTGAATGGTAAAAAAACATTCTTCCATAAGGTACGGTACAGGCTGGTCATCTAACGTCACATTACAACCACATTCGTGTCGGCTCTCGTGCCAATTATGAAGCGGTCTTTGAGTGGATGGCAGGATTGCCTGCCCATCATTTCTTAGCGTCTCGGTTTGCATTCAAATGTGTAAGGGGAATCATCTCTCCTTTCAGGAACACACATATTTCCAACAGTCTCAAGCAAATTTAATCGGCACTAGAAACTCGATGGGGTGGGGCGAGAGCTCCATTCGCTAATACGCGTGCTGTACTATTTTGTACTTCGAAAAGAACTACATTGTAGCTAGCTATCTTTGCTCCGTGCACCAAGAGCTATCCCTCCCTAGTGAGAGAAGAGAGACCGAGTCGACTGTTCAAAATAAGCAGCACGACATCTTCCAAAATACATTAACCCAAAACGAGGGCCAGGTTGTCTTCGACCTTCTCACAGTCACAGGGTGGATTCCTTTTTCTTCGCAATTTCTTCCTTCCAATGGTCCAGTTTAAAAGGAAGAACAGATGAACCTCCGCGTGCATTCAGGGTTTTATTGTTTTATCTCTGTATAGTACTTGTCAATTTGAAAAGTTAACATTTTCGGCTGACATGTCTCGAAAAATGCGCATTTCGCCAGAATACTTTTTCTGATTTTCGTAAGATTGGAGTGAAATAACAAATCCCCTGAAGGTTCATCAGAAAAAAATACATGGCAATAACCATTGCCGAAAATGTGCAGCGGCACAGTTGGCTAACACTTTGGCTCTATTAAGGTGACAATAAATTTACGTATATCCCCCAGGATGTTATGTCTGTTTTTCTACACCTTCTTCCTCTCTCTTTCATGCACTTAGACCGTGATTATATTTTCAGCTATGCTTGGTGCCTTTGTTCACTGTGAAGGTCTATCAAGCTTGTAAGCTATGTGCTTACTGATTGACGTGCAGACGTGCACTTAGCCAGGCTTATCCTCAATCACTAAGCCGTCAAGGCTTCATTATTTTCAATATCAAGCTCTCTTTATCATGCAGTAACTTCACAATCTTCAATTTTCCTTTGTTTTTTCTAGACTTTGGAGGATATGCAGTGCGAGTTGACTTGAATCGGAACACACAAAAGCTGTCGATAAATAACTGTTCCTTAGCAGGATTGACGAAAACGGTAGTTATCTGTCAATGTGTCCATACTGTTCGCGTCTGTTTCGTGTACAAGATTACCAAAGCGCAAAACACGCAGCAGGTGAATAGCAATCATATACGAAATTACATGTTTAATATTCATCAAAAAGTGAGGTATGTGTAAACATTCCAAAGTCGATGTATTTTTCAAGTGTTTATGTAACATGTTTTTCGATGATTGTTTTACTACTTAATTTTAGTTTGTTTTGGGGAGATCAATTTTAAGAAACAAGGTTTATAATTCTGGGAAACATTGCTCTTACAAAATACCTTTACATCAGGCTCACAGAAGATGCATTTTCCCAAGTTTTTTTAAGACATGAAAGTTGGGTTTTACAAGATCTCTTTCTAGAAACATTTCTTTTGTGAGATATAATTTGAAATTTTTGTTTCGGTGATATATATTTTTTCAGATCCCCAACGGGGAGCTGTTGAAATTCGACATTCCTTTAATAAATCCGGTGAAACTTCACTAACTTTGGGAAGTTATTGGTCTAAAGATGAAGGTATTTGATGCTTTGACGAACGTTTGGCAAAATATCCATTTGTCAGGTTTTAGCAAGTAAAAGTGCCTTGCTCTTCTTGACTACCTAAATCTGGCCGTACTCTGTAGATCATTGCGTTTCTACAATGACTGAATTTGAACGGAAGCGCGATTTCTTCGTAATAGACCTCATGCACGTGGCGTCAATGTAGAGCGTATTTTTTCCTTCCTCTAGGATATGCTCAAGTAAATTCTTTTGTGCATTCATTGTAACGATATTAAAAACAAAGAGCAGCCTCTGAGTTACCAGCAACGCATAACCTCAACAGCAGATCCGACTACCCAGCCCCGTTAACAAACAAGGTTTTACAGAGAAATGCCCCTATTCGGAACGGGGCCTGACTAGTTTTCACCTGAAATACTTAACAGCTTCACTTTCTAAAGGCACAGGGGTAAAAAACTCCCTCCCCAAAAGGGTACGTCCTTATGAACCCTTCCAAAAGATTGAAAAGCCACTCCAAAAAAGTGAGAATAACTTCATAAGATGAGCTATGTATAAAGGACAACTTTTTTCCCGTTGTCCTTGTAACGACAACTTTTTTCGAGTGGAAATTTCACTCTTTGGGAGTGCTTCACACTGTTTTAGCGTAGTTTTCAGTCTTTTAGGGTGGTTTTCAGTCTTTTAGCGTGGTTTTCAGTCTTTTAGCGTGGTTTTCAGTCTTTTAGCGTGGTTTTATGAGGGACTCACTCTTTTTGAGGGCGAGTTTTTGCACTGTTTGCATTTATAGAGTTAAAGCGTCATTATGTAGGGTCATAGGTACAAAATGAAGGAAAACCACGGAAATTCAGTCGAGCTGGTTTGCGTTTGCGTAGCGCACGTACCGTACCGGTAGTGGGCAAGAAAAGATTAGCCTGAAGTGGGTGTTTTGGGTTCGAATCCCAGGGGAGTACTGATTTTTGCTGTTGGGAAATATTAATTTTGAAAATTTATTATACATTTAGGTATTGCCCAAATTTGTTATATTGAAGCATATTTTATTTGATGACAAAAGCTCACTTCAACACGTTCTCGACCAGGTTTTAGGTCCAAATTTGAACGGAGTCATTTCTCTGAAAAGCCTCGTTTGTTAACAGTGGTGGGTAGTAAACCACAGTGGTCACAATGTGGGGGTAAAATCAGCTTGCAGAAGAAAAAATGGCAGTAATTTAGCTGAGAACCAGAGTATTTTCTTGTGATTTAACTTTTGTATTTTTTTATTAGGAGAAGGAATATTACTTGTTCACCGGTCTCCATTTTGGATACACTTATTTTTTCGGGGTAAGAAAAGCGTTTTTGCAAAGAGAGATAAGACGTCATAATTATAATCTCAAAATTGATATTTTGCCATTTTTTCAGTATTGATAAATCTCTAGCTATTTTCTCGACAAACGTTTGAACCACTTCATTTCCTTGACTATTTTTCTTATATTTTTTAACTTGAATAACGAGGTGCATAACTCAAAGGTGACCGAGTTTATCACTGTGTTTTAAATTCAATTAGGTTTCGACAGTCTGCAATTCGACGAACAAACGAAAATCCAAAGAGGTTTTTAAGACAAAGAATTCACCCGGTGAGTAAACCTTTGGCCTGCTTTTATTGAAAGTGTTCTTATTCTATGACGATTGATGAAAAAGTCACTTATTGTTCCTTTGTAAAATGTACTGTTTTCTTTTTTTGACAGCGTTCTTTCCTAAAACCTGGGTTTTTTATCAGCTTGTTTGAAATATTTGTTTAAGTTACAAAATGTTTTCTGTATGTAATTTGATTAAGATAATTATAATAGGAAAATGTGATGTAATTTCAAATTATCATTACCTGTATCAAATTGAGTACAATTTCCAAATATCTGACTTGACTGTGATTTCTACGAGGAAAATTGGAAAAAAAAGATTGAACATTACGGCTCTCAAATCAAGGAATAAGGAATCCAAAACAAATTGAATATCGCAGGAATATTCAAATTACGTTTGTTTATTTATCTGTTATAAACTGTAAAATAAGTTCTCTTGTAAACTGCTTTGACTATAGCCTCTCTGTTTTCCCCGGATCCGATGGCCAATATAACATTGCCACTGTTAGTTGTATTGGCCCCTGCCAACGGCAGTAAGCACTGTTTTATGTAGTGCACTCCCCAGGGAGCCTAAATGGTTTCAGGAATGTTCAGACGATATGAGCATATTCCGTGATATGCACTATATAAGAACTGACTATTTTTATTATTATTATTATTACGGAGCTGCTGTTCCGTGACAGATCGCTCCGTTGAAATCCTAACACCGAGTTTTTCAACATTAAACGGGCTATCGCATATGTCCCTTTCGGCAATTTGTTAAACAGTGCGCCACAAGGAGGTTTTCATAGAGAGGCCTTTCCATTTAAGAAAAATAAAAATGGCCGACTTGCCGCGATTTGCATTTGAGCAAATGTCAACAGACGATTTGAAGAAATGTGTGATGACCAGGGCATTCTTTGCTTCACAAAAAACCCTCTACCGTACATTAATTAACACTGATACGCTAAACACTTCCGAATCTTAAATCTAAAATGACAACTATTGCAAGCCGGAGTTCTGGTGCGCAGATGAGCAGTTACGAAATTATATTTTAAGGCAGTCTTTAGGTGAAAGTTGAAATAAAACCGGACCAAAATAAAATTATCATTTTACGGTTTTTTAACATTCTGTGTACGAAAGATTCTAGAATTCTAAAAATCTTCTAACCTTTGCTGACCAGAACTGCATAAGGTAAGGTCAATTGAATCTAAAACCGATCGAAGCATGTAGGTAATTTTTTCAGCGTTATTCATTCTTGCTTTTGCATAAGCACAAAAAAATGTGCATGAACAGGGAAACCCATAGGAACAGTGATACCGAAAGTGAATGATCGTTTACGAAATTCGTTATTCACCCATCTCCAGGTGACTTTTCCACAATATCGCTTGAAGATCACAAAAAAAAAAAAAATTCCGAAAGGACTGGTTCTTGGAGTGTTTTCAGTTTGAATTGTTCTTCCAAAACGTGAGAGGGCGGTCTCATCGACAGCCTTTCCATACCTACCCAACTAAATGCGCCCTCACCGAATTGTCAAAAGCTGAAACGATAAAAGTCTGCGTGATAAACCCCATAAAAAACATGCAAAGGGAACACTGCTTGCTGTTCCGGATGTCATGACAGTTTTCTTCAGCGCCAACTTGTTAGTAACAAGGGTGTTGTGTCCTATATTATGTACCGTCGTTATAGTTCATAAAAAGTAATGAAACTAAAATCAAAGGTCGAGTTTTGCCCTCCTCCTGAAAGTCCCTGATAATAAGGTTTATTTTTGACAGATTGCTACTTGGAAACTGGCGACAAAGAGTTCTGCGAAGGAAAAAGTAAGTTTGGCCAAAATTCTACACCAGCTAACACTTTGAGATAATTTATAAGCTTGTCACGTGATATGGGAGAGTTTGTTAAAGAGGAGGATGGCATGGCTAAACAGGGAAAACGGAATGAAACCTTGATTCTTACAAATCCCCTAATAAAATCGACTTTTCGTGAATCTTTTTAAAGTAATGAAAGGAGTATCATTAACGGCTGAATTTTCTTCAAGGCGTCGAATACCCGGGGTACCCTTGGATTTTCAGTTGGACTGTGCAGCGCCTTCAGTGTCGGATATGGGTCAGTACACAGTGGTGTTATCCTGGAGTCCTTCGTCTCAAGTGAGTGACAACATTTCACTCTACGAGTTACGCTACAACACTACTTCCACAGAATTACCCCTGAAGGTTTTCCATGATCAGGTAATTATGTTCGAAACTAGACCTGTGCCAGGTGCTTCCTCAATCAAATGTGTTGGTCACTTGATACTGATTCCCCCAAATCAGACGCAGACAAAGTTTATTTCCGTCAAACAAATATCGGTACAGGGGGTACGATGGTTATAATTTTCTGTGTTTGGTGGTCACGGACGGCTGCTTTGACTGGCAGTATGCGCGCGCACGCATATCGTTGGACAATTCGTCACAACATCTCACTCTTCATTTCGCTTAAAGTAATTAACTTGTAGCATGTTTCTAAGGGAACATGAAGGGTTCCTTAAGGCTTTATGGGGAAGAGGCCTTATCCAAAGGATCCCTGTGGAACTTCGTGTTGTGCCCCCTAAGGTTTTGCATGAGGGGACAGTCTTAATGAGGTTATATATGATATCCGGCCAACTGTGCTCGCGGTTACGCGTTTTATTTGATATCCAACAGAATGTCCTAAAGCCTGTGTTGGTAGCGACCAGGGCATTATTCATGGAGCGTTTTCATTGTTTGTTTTTTGTCAGATGAATTTATTTCATTTTATATTTATTTCTTTTTTATCGATTACAACTGTATGCATCTAAACCCAAGGGTTAATTGATCCTGAATCAGGTTGGCTTTGCTTGTCTGTGCCCTGAAAAACACTTACCTGGCAACACAGTTGCGAAATGGTGTAATGCATCATGAACGAAGAACCAGTTTCTCTCGCTAATGCAGCCCTACAGCAACTTTGCATTACAGATTTCAATGAACCGTGCAGTAGTAATATACGCACCAAAGTTTAACTTAATTCAGCTTTATTAGTTTCTCAACTTCAGACACCAAACTAATTTGTTTACAGATGTTCTTTATTCCTCCGGTTTTAGGACAAATTATTTTATACGAAGGAACTGGAAGACGTCAAGAGCTCCTCAAATTATACAGCAATGGTAAGTTTTATCATGACATCATACAGAGGAACACACGAGACACAACTGGTTACTAATAGATTGTTAAAAACGGTTGAGATCGAATATCTGCACCAGAATCGGCGCTTTTTCCCCAATCAAGATTAAAACCTGTTTACTTTTAATAAGGTGTATATGGCGTCAAAGTGGTACCATTTTGTGTCTTGGAGTACTGAGAATATAAGGCGTTGTAAAAGCAACTCCTGGCTGAAGTACGAAGCGGATGGAGAAAATAACTGTTAGTTGTGGGTTATCACAGAAAAAACAAGCAAGCTCTATTCTTCGGTGATTGTGTTTTGAAGACAGATGAAAGATATTAATTTCTTCAGGTGGGACAGCTGAACAGTTTTATTTTGTATTTAACGGCGAGGCGTAAATGTTAACTAATGACTGTATAGGTGAGAGCATATACGGACGATGGGAAGGGCGGAGCGTGGGCTGTGCTGGACTTCGATACGCACAGTGCGCAGTTTGCTAGTAATTCAACCCGATCAGGTCAGTGAAAATAAAAAAAAGTGAGATCTGTCTCTTTCATTCAGTCGTATTACGGTAATTTGACCGACGCCTATTGACTTTGCAACGCGCATAGGTAGTGTAATTACTGTAGTCAACATAAATGTATTACGTATGTTAACTGACGGAGTTTCCAAAACATTCTCCGACTGCATATGATCAGAGTCTTTTTACAAGTGATAAAATGTTTGCAAAACATACTATTACTAAAAATTCAACGGCCAAACGACGTAATTTCCTCCAGCATTCAATGAATAGAGTTAATCTTGCGCGCTTGCGCACTGAATGTATCATTTATGCATTTACGTAGGTAGAAATTGACCCTTAATACTTCGTGGGTCTGTGTATAGCTGTGACCTATATTTCCCTCATAAAATTTGGTGAAGGATTTTGGCTATTGAGCATGGTATTGGGGGAAGCAGTGCTTGCCCTTCCCTTAAAAACAGAAGAATAGGAAAGGCTTAAAAAAAGTAAACACTGCAAAAGAAATGAAAAACCAAAATGAAAAGGGATGACAATCACCATTTTGCTTTCCCCTAGCTCTAGTCATGACTTCTTAAGCATTTTTGTTATATGATGAGCACTTATTTCCTTGAAATCCCCTTGGAAATGTGGTTAACCCCCTGGCAACGCCCAAGCCCCTGAGCGAAGCAAAACGCCCCTCTCACGTGGCAGTTAACTCTATGTATGTCCCGTTTAGATTGCACAAAGTCGCTTTCATGGTTGGTTTGCGTTGTTTTATCCGCGTATCTGATGTATTTTAAATGTGTTTAAACCTAAAATCATTCTAATTGGTCAATAATTTTCGTACTGTATCAGTTTACTTTGGCCTCCATCTCGTTTGATTTTGTTGAATGGCCTAGGAAAATACTTTCCTAAAGCAGTTGCGAAATTTAACGTCTGTTCCCTTATTTTTGTAGAAGAGTTATGTGCTAAATTGAAACCATCCCCGGATGTAACCACCTTTGCAAGTGCAACAACGGGACAACAGACAGCGCCCTCGTATGTGGCCGTAATTGTTGTGTCGTTCATGGCAACTTTCGCCGTTGTGGGCGCCCTGATACTCCGTTTCATCAAGAGAAGAAAGGCAGTGGCGGAGTCCAAAGAGGCGATATTTGTTCGATACCCCGAGGAAGGGGGATCTAGAAAGGGTCAGTTTTTATCTTAATCAGCGGTTAATGACTTGGCCCAATTTCATAATGTTGCCCGGCAGAAATGCTGGTTAACAAGTCACGTATGTTCATTCCCATACCCTTGTGCACCACTTAGTTAAGAGCTAGCGCATGCGTACTGGATCACTTTACTGTGGATTTCGAGGCAGGCGGCGTCGAACATCGTTCCGACATTTCTTTTCGCGGATGAAGATCATGATTATTTTTTAACAAAACACAATCAAATAAAGTTCACGAAGATAACCCGATAACTAAAAATGGATTAGACAACATTAAACCACCGCATTATATGAACCAAGCTGCACAAAATTTGAAACAAATTTTGAAAAAGTAATTTTTACAAAAAATAAACACAATCAGATTGGAAAGAAAATACATCCACGGTCTTTTCCATTTTAAAACAACTTCTCGAGTTTATCCAAACAAACAAAATAAAGTGCCGTGTGTAGTAAGGTCTAATAAAAACATCGGTAGTATTTTCAAGTGATTGCGAATTTAATATCTTGCACGGAATCATTTGTCCGTAGTAGTTACGTGCATAGATGGAGTACACGTACAGCACATGTACACAAACTCGCACATGTGTACACGTAAATCATGGCCGACCGGTCGACAGAGAGCCAAAATTGAAATTGAGCAAACTAACCAAGGACAATTCGCTATAGCTAAACATAACATGGTAACCTTTTTCAAACACTCTTTCAGTAATCAGGATACGCAGCATGTGTGGACCAACCGGAGAACAGTTCTAATTTTCAAGTTCAAAATACCGTTTTTTGCGTTCAGAAATGTAACGTATACAGACATCTTTCACCCCGTTCTCTCCAACATGTCACTTTAAAATGAAATCTGAAGCCTGATTTTATTTCTCTGGTATAAATTCAGCAAACGTTCAGACAGTGCGGAAGATCTCCGCATATAGATTTTGGTGTAGTCATTTGCTGGCTGGCGTCGCCATTTTAACAAGCAACACTTCGACTTTGCCGAATTTTAGCGCATGCGCACAAACAAGTGGAAGGGGTGAACATACGTGAATAGGGGGCCTAAGTTGTTAACTCCCCCCCCAAAAAAAGAAAGAAATCGGAGGACCAGTCCCCACAAAGTACACCACTTTTATTAGCAACCAAAGTAAAGGTTTTTTGAGCTTGGCAGATTTCTCTGCTTAGCGGCTCTGTGAAATTATAGCTTAACTGGGCTGATATAACGTTTCGATAGGCCAACTACAGTTCCCTCCTTTCATTAAGGGTCATGAGCAGATCGAATTTGTGTCCAACACCCCCACAGCTCACTCCTGAAGTAATTGAAAACCTGTCCAGGGCATCCGTCAAGCCTTCCTCAAACAAAGAGGCATTATCTCAGTCCATACGAGGGGGGGAGGGTTCTTATTTTTTGGAAGTATAGCACTCAATACGTTCATGAAATAGTGCTCTAAATTCTAAGCTGTGGAAGGGCAGAGAGCTTATTTGAAGTCTGTATTATCAAACTCCACTAAAATTTGGAGTGGGAAAATATACAGGCCTAGGTATACTGTTACACAGCTAAGGAGGGGGAGCCAGAAATTTATGATATTAGTTACTTTTCTTCCTTGATTGGTGAAGGGCCGTTGGGGGCAGCAACAACTCTTTGATGTTAGATTACCGCTTCATTCATGTACACTTTGCTAAGTTAACTTGAAATAGTCTCGTGTGTGTCATATAGCTTAAAAAAGCAATATATTCGTTTGTTTAGGAACCCCTGCAGGCATGAAGTCATCATTCGATGAGCTGCGGGAACCAGACGTTGATTTCCAGTCGAGAGAGATCGACCGCTCCCTTTTGACCATCAACGAGAAACTCGGCAGTGGTCAGTTCGGTATCGTGTATAGCGGAATACTAAACTCTGCAGACAGTTCATTAAAGAAGTACGCACCCCGACCGGTAGCCGTGAAGAGCCTCAAAAGTAGGTATCCGCAGCTCTTTGGGCGCCCTCATTTGGCTATTATGTGTTGTGTTTACTATGTTTTGCTCTGACGAAGAGCGTCTCTTCCTCTCTTGCCCGCTTGTACGTGAACTGTGCTGTTTATCATATAAACGAAGCAGCCCTGGTACACATCGCTAGTACATGGAGAAGTATAGTTCTTGGAACAAAAAAAGTACAGCAAAGTGTGTATTCTTCTGTCTTGACTTTTCTTGCGAAAAGAGGACGTTAAAACCAAACACAAATTGTACCGAATTGATGCATCCTACATTGGTCCTTATGCTATTCAATTGAAAGTCTTTCTGTTGAGACAGCCAGTATGACAAAACAGAGCTGTAAGTGGAACGTTAAATATAAGATTTTGAAGTCGAATCACCTCGCCTCTGGCCAGCTTAAGAAATCCAGCGAGTAATACTTTCGCTTTATATGCACTTGATCAAGTTATTTAAATTACTGGTTTAATCGGTCCACAGTGAACGCAACACGGGAGGCTAGAGAGGATTTCCTGGACGAAATCAAGCTGATCATTGACATTGGTCACCATCCCAACATCCTTGCCATACTCGGCTGCTGCACGGTGGATGAGCCCTACTATCTCATCACTGAGTACATGAAATACGGAGACCTCCTTGGCTTTCTGTGGAAGTGTAGAGATGTAAGACCAAGTCCAAAAGTCCAAATCACTTGGCTGCGGCTTGAAATTGCACAAGAGTCTATGGGAACTAATTGCTGCCACTACCACTGCATAAAATAATATCTTGTGTAGCGTAAGCCGCTGCTAGGTTATTCGGACCCAGACTATGTCAATTGAATTCATTAAGATAATTTTTGCATTCCGAATTCCGTATCATCACATTCCTTGCACTTCTCAATATTTATTGAACTACACACCGAGAGAAAAGTTTTTTGCACTGCAGAACTTTTGTAGATATTTCGGTTTAGTTCTAGATCAAAATGTCACCGGAAGTGCATATATATAAGATGACCGTCAATTCCTGTCACCGTAAAATGTGACAGCGTTGAAGATTTGAACAAAATTCCTAGGAAGCTGTTTACGAATGCACACGCGCAGTCTGTTATGCAAAAGGTTTTTAACCATTCTTCTTTCAGGAGAAATTTCAAGCTGAGGACCCGATTTTCTGCATCACTGAGACTGGGCAACTGCAGATAGCCCGCCAAATTGCGCGTGGCATGGTAAGTTTGCAATGAGAACGTGAAATGCTGTGTGACAAATGAACCTTTAAAAGTTCCAGTAGCCGGTGCTATATGGTGGCGCCAAGCTTAGGAGATAACCCAAGGAAACGTTTCAGCTCATGTCTTTTGCTACTGATTAGACCTAAAATAGTGAGAGAGGACCTGGCTATTGGGGGTAGCGAGTACAGGGGCGTATCCTGATGGAACAGGCAAGGAGGACATGAAGGAAATGTTTTTGAAAAGTTCCATTTAAAATCAAAAGGGGCAGGGCGAGAAGGGGGTGCCATACGGCCAAATGCATGGTGTTTTTATACCTTTAGCTCATAAATAAACGGAAAAACATGTATAGATATTTCGTCAACGTTTACCCTTTGGTCCCCATATCCTCTGAATACACCACAGAGGTCCGTCGAGCATGAAGCTTTGCCCGACTGCACGTACAGTTGGTAGATTTTTTTCATGTAATCACTCCCGTTTTAGACACTGATCATATGAAGTTTTAGACCGAATTTTGGACCGACTGCAATTTTTGTAGATGTACTTCATTTAGACTATCATTTTAATATCCAAGTAATTTGGCAACAGGAGTACTTGTCCAACACTCGGTACTACCACGGTGACCTGGCCGCTCGTAATGTGTTGGTCGGCGAAGGTTTGGTGGTTAAAATCTCGGACTTTGGCATGGCGGACGATCTTTATCAACGGGGCTACAAGAGACTTGGGCAGGAGAAAAAGCGGCCTCTGAAGTGGGTCAGTCTGGAAACCAACACGAAGGGAACCTGCTCCATCAAAAGTGACGTGTAAGTAGGATTGTTCATATGCTGCAGGATGTTTAAAATCAGAGGAGACAGACCTGCAGTAGGGCAACATTGCATGCATGCCGCCGATGTTCTTTAGCATGAGGATACAATTTGCTGCGTTGTGAACCACTCATTAGCGCTAAGCACAACCGGTGACGTCGGAGGGCACGAGACACATACCCCCTAGCCAATGTCGGAACCCACCTCATCAGGTGATGAACCAGCGTGGGGGCTCAAGCGGGGCTTCGATTCGATCCTAACGGGTTCCCTCCGCTGAAAATCCAAGGTGAAATTACATTGAGTGTCCCCCCGAAAAGTGTTTGCACCCAGATGCCTCCTGAAGGTTTCACCCTATAACGGCACTAAGCACGACCAACATTGAAGCGTTGCACTACTGAAGTACTGGCTTGTTGCTGTACGTATATTTATAAGACAAGGTCCAGATTGTCATGTTTCACGCAGTATAAGGTTCTCAGTTTTTCAACACAAAATCAGCACATTCCCATCCTTGCCAAACGTCCATTAGATTTTTATGAGCACTTATTGATGCAGTGACATAACTAGGGGGCTAAGTGTCCGGGGGGGGCACCTGGGGGTAGTCATATTTTTCAAGGGGGCACCACAAGAAAATAAGCTGTCGCTGCATACCTTTACAAACTCAACGGAGATTATTCACAGATTTCAAACGGGGAGAGGGATTGGGGGCATGGGCATTCGCTAGGGGGCGTGCCCCTGCGCCCCACCCCTTCCCTGTAGTTACCCCGCTGTATTGGTGAAATGAAAGCATTTCTTGGAGCAGTGAGTTAACTTTCCTTTTTTTTTTCTTCGCAAATGGAACGCAGAAGGATTTTGTGTTTGAACTGAAAAGGTGCAAACTAGAACCTTTTTACCGGTACTGTATTAATCATTTTTTTATTTATAGAAAAGAAATATAGCTACGGCCATCGTACATGCAAGTCCAAAACTGTAATTCATGCTTTAATTTGGTCCGAAGAGGACTTTGAATTGTGTCGTTTTTCTCACAAGAAATTGTTTCGTGTTTTACTTCTGTAGTTGGTCCTTCGGCATAGTTCTGTACGAGATCTACACTCTAGGGGGCGTCCCGTACCCCGGGCTGGACGGCTTTGAGGTCGTTCGCAAACTCGAGGACGGTTACCGAATGGAGCAACCAGACAACTGCCCGGACGAACTGTGAGTCTGTTACAAACTCATGGGTGTAAATTCAAGGGGATGGGGGATAAATCCACCCACTTTTTGAGGTTGGGGATACGCCAGTGCATTATCCCCCACTTTTTTGTGGTGAGCACAGAAAAGAAGGAATAGAATTTGTTGACTTCCCAACTTATAAAATGTATTCAATATCACTCAAAAAAGGAAACGCCGAAAAGCCATAAATAGGCCTATGCCATTGTGATGTAAGATTCTGCATGAATGTAATACATATTACAGATGCGATCCTATTCACTATCACATGGTGTGCCCCCTCCCCCTGCTTTTCGAATTTACATGGCCGAGCAAGTCATTCCCCACAAATCCTCATCTCTCATCCCGCAATTTTTGGCACAAATGTTCGCCAATGAGCAAAATAGTTCATAAAAAGATACCCTGAGATGATGGAATGACTGCATTCAATGGTGACGTGTTATGCACACAATCATCGAGTTATTTGCAAAGAGCGGTGAAAATTGTAGTATCTATTGTAGAGAGACTAACCTTGACAGTTGCTCCGCACAGAACCCAAACACTTGGCTTTCACTATTAGAGGAGGCCCTCCGTAATGTTTAGTGAAAAGTCGCTAGATTTTTGCTCTTTGGTTTATAAACCACATCTATAACAATGTAATGACTTCTATGTACCTCTTTCATTAAACACAAAAAGGTACATCGTCATGCTGGAGTGCTGGCATGAGAACCCGGACCTTCGTCCAACCTTCACCACGCTCTACAACAAGTTGGACCGGATGCTGAGCGAGCTGAGCTCCGAATACTTCATGGAGTTGGATGTGGACGACCACCTCTCGCCGAGCACAGAGATTACGAACTACGGCTACGAGGGCACGCGGGGCGACGGTGGGCAGTATGAGGCGCTGAAAGCGTTCGGCTGGAGCCCTGTCCCTCGGGTGACTGTCGAGTGCGTGGACGCCGTTCAACAGGTATGTGTGCTCTCCTTGAGTTCCTTTAAAACTTGTTCGTGGGATAAATTGACAAAGGCTTACAACAGTCATCTTGTCAGTTACTTTAGATTTATGATCTCAAAAACCTTTATATTATCAGTGGAGACACGTGGGCGAAAAAGGGCACCATGACAATGGCTCTAGGTTAACTGGTCTAAGGCCGTAATCCCCAGGTCGGGTTCGCGGGGGCGGATCCCGGAATTTTTTCCAGACGGGGGCTAAGGCCGGAGACTTTTTTTTAAATAGCTCAGCTCATTTTTGCGGACAAGCAGAAACCATGATGAAACATTACATGACATAAATTGTTTATAATGGTATTGGTGCACTTACCTTTGCAAAGTGTAGTTATTTTTTGTTATTATTTTCCCATTTTTTGTACCTTGTTTTGTCGGGGGGTGTGTTGACCTCCACCCTGGGTCCGCACCTCACCTGGTTCGATAAGATACACCTTCCATTCTTTGAGGGGAGGGTTTGGCTTATCAAACACCCCTTATTTTTTGTGTCGAAAAACGGCAAGTTTAGAAATTTGGTTGTCCTCGCACTTAGTGCAACAGATCAGACGGCAATAATGAAGTCAAGAACAATAGGTACCGAGTGACGTAAGGCAGTTCGACCTTATGAATGTGATACCCCAGTCATAAACCTTAACAATTAGAAAACAGAGCACTGCAAAACAGTAGGACTTCATTGTTGATTTTTTTTTTCTTGATCAAGAAGGAAAAACTAGTCAGCAAGCCATACCAAGTCATGTTGTCGCAGTATTAACTCTCCTTATTTACCACTTTTACGACTCGCAGTGAGTCTATTAAGATCAGTACACGTATGGAGTTTGTGACTGCCGAATTTTCCTGGCACCCCCCCCCAAAATGCTTACAATGTTTTCATTGCCTTTTCCAGACAAGTGTCTTCGGAATCGTGGTCAACTTCCATTGGCTCTTTTGAGAAATCCACAGTTTCATCACTAAGAATGGTAGACTAAACGATGACTGAAGTAAAGCAACCGTAATACTAAAAGAAGGTTCTTTCTTTCATTCACTACAGGAGAATACCACAGACACATCCAAATGTTAAGATCTCTCTTCAATTCGTTCAACTCAGAGAATGAACGTTTCAATCTACCTCCACTATTTTCCAGGTATCATTTTGATGAAGCATCTAGGAGACTAAGCATACCATTCCCCACCGAGGCAAACATTTTCCAACAAATCTTTTCCGTTGGAGATACGGCTTAATCATCGGTTTCCGAAAAGGGCATAAATGTGTTATCTACGGCTGTAGGTATTTCCTCAGTGTGCTTCTCCGCCCCCGCCCCCCCCCCAAAAAAACCCGGAAGTCGTAGCCATCTGCGAAATTTGTAACAGGGGAACTGCCATCAAAGTTAAGGCTTTCGTTCATAGACCTGCGACTGACTTGTACTGGCTACGGTTTGCCAGCTGCAAAAGGACATGCAGCTGGGGGAAGCGGCCACTCCACTTCAAATATTCACATGCAGCGCCAACGGCAGTCGTATCACGCTACCGCGATTGGAGAAACTCTTGATCCAGATGAGCAAAGGGTATTTTATACGATAGCAAGTTAGTGCTGTATTTATACTCGCACAGCGCGGTCCATTAAGCTGTACACGGTTTGTGTTTGGGACTTTCCGATGTGATAGATCTTTTCGTATTTTCTTGAGTCCACACTGTAATTACTGTACATATTTATCAAATTGTCAATTTATCTAAATGTCATAATATGCGGAATAAACTGCAACCATATTTTCAATAGTTTGTAAGTTATTTTAAAGATAAGTTCAGTATGTATTCTTCGCGCAAACTTTTATTTTTTTCTACCAAAATCAAACAAATTATATTTTTTCTCGAAGTTCAGTTATCTGTTCAGTCTTGCTTGCTGCAATTTCACAGGAATATGTCAATTGCAATTTCTTTGCACATATATTTTCAAGAACAAAATTGCTGTTAAATTACATCAATATGTACGATGGAATGCCTTGTAGCTGTAACAAGTAATTATCTGATTGAAGTCAATGACTGAAAAAAGTAAGATGGTGTCTTATGATTGCTTTAATTGCCATGAATTACTATCACTGGTCTCAGGATTTGTAATTCAAACCGTATTCACTGTTAAAAACATGGCAACGATTGTCGATAAAAAAGGAAATTACGTTGGGCGACGAGTATCAGAGTGCGTACACTCAAAGGAATTTAAATAACCTTTTCATTCCGAATTCAACAGCCTATTATACATTACTTTAATAAACGGTGCCTGGATTTTGGTATAATATTTGTAACCTTCTTCGAATACCGTAAGCTTGATGTTGCCCCAATGAAAGTTTAATATGTGCAAAAAAACTTTCAAGTGCTGAATTTAGTGTATACATAAAGCACATATTTGTGCACTGCATCTTGTTTTGCTCAATTATTATAGTTTAATATTCGATCAAAGACATCTTTCTCCATTGAAACTTGTCCACTGGACTCCCTTGGACCTACTAAAATTAATTCTTATGTACACACAAAGTACTGCACTTGATCTATTTTTGACTTATTTCTGAAACTCACTTCTGACAGTGTGAGTCTGAACTGCTTTTTAGACTTGTTGCTGGCCGTCATTTAATCATTACAATGATCCAGGATCAAAGACAACATTTTCTATTGATGTGTATATTCCATTTTCTCAGACGGCGAACGGTTTTTTTTTTCAAACAGACCCTCAGACGGTCTACAAAATATTTTTTTTAAGTTAGGAACTCTCATCAAATGATCGCTTGATTGCTTTTGTTAAATTGTTGAGGAAAACGTGTCTAGCAAATGGTAATTGTTGTTCCTAAGTCTGTTTGCACTGTTCCAAATTTCTGCTCATTATATCGCAAAGATGACAGCGCCATGATGCATTGGAAAATGTTGGGCGCCGAGCTTTCGACGATGTCAAAATGCTTGTTTTGCCATTCAAAATTACCCGTGACTTCTTTTTAAAGACTGTGTATATAAAACTGTTCTTCTTACAAGCCTATCGCGTGGTGTGCTATGCATCAATGGAAGACAAGCAATTCCAAAGGGATGAACAAAAGTGACTCCTATAGCTATTTGTAGCTATATTGTATGTAACGGTTTATCTTTATTCAAAAGGATTTGGAAGACAGGGAAAGAGGGTTTGGGCGGACGACCGACACACTGATGCATTATGACCAAGTAGTACCATGCCCCGATGAATTCAAAGATTTTCTTGATTGAGGATTGAGCTGACCTTTTAAGACGAGAGACATGTCTAGGAAAACTTTTTTGCGCATTATTATTCATGTGTAATGGAGAATGTAAATAATTTAAAGAGATCAAAAACAAATGTGGACACATTATATATCATAATGGACCTTATTCCTGGGGAAGCCACGTTCATTGAATCTTTTTTTCAATAGTTAACTATGACATGAGATGGTATCGGACTATTCCAGAATTCATTTGGTTTCCAAACCTCTCAATAGTTTCTCCCGATTGGGTGTAAAACACTGAAGTAGTATTATCACAAATATGAAAATATTCATCAGAGAAGACACAACTTTAACCGGAAATTTAACTTCATTCTTTCATTGATGCTTTCAAGTTAAAACTGAAGAGTGAACCTCACATTCAATTTCAATATGGCCGAATCAAGAATAAGGTCCATTGGTCTGTGCTATCGTACACTGGCTGAGTACGGACACATAACTTCTTGTACACTCTGGTACTTGTAGTTAGTATTCCTGTAGGCGGTTAACTTCACGAGTTTCACTGTTCACCTGAAGCGATGGTAGAGTTGATCGTTGTAATAAACGGTAATGAAATAATTCATTGGAGTCATTTCTCATTGATTGCATCTGTGATAATATTCCTGAGTCTCCCCTGATTGGGTCTTTTTGTCATTAAATGTGAAGGGGAGTTTGCATCTATTGCAAGTGCATCTAGATCATGTCGCTCGAACAGCAAACAGCAGTCAAGTATTCTACAATTACATGATAAATAAGTGGATTATTACTTGTTGAGTTTGGATTATGTCCATGTATTGTGGTCTCATGTGTTAGAGTGTATTGTCCTTCCGTAGGGGGATGCCTATTCTTAATTTGTTTTCGGATAGTCTGTGTTTGCTTTTATCCCTTTATAGCATGAGGCTTCATTATTAGTACGTTTAGTGTAGCCAACGAAGCTTACAATGTTACCTTAATGGTCAATTATGCTAGTCTTCTTTCAAGGATAAATCGGGTTCTTAAAATCCCCTTCAGAGGCAAAACACCGCTGTGCTAATAGCTGTAATGTCCATTAGAAAGAGGAAATGAAGCAGTCCTCCTGCACATTCTGTGCCCGATGTAAATCTTATCCAAAGTCTCGCAGGTGTTGGTGGGACAAGCGCTTGATTTATCAAGGTTAACTGTTCAATTTAATGGAGAGAGAATTTGTGAAAGAGAATGCTTTATATCAAGATACGTGTAAAATTTTTGCATAAAGACATAACAATAATCATAATATTTCAAAGGAAGCACAGGTTTGTGCTTTAAAAGGCACTGTTGTAGTTAATTTTGCTTTGGTGTATTTTCCGAGGTGAACGTTTGCTATGTGCATCTTTTGGAAATACAAACAGGGAAATCCTCAATAGATAATAATTTTTGTTGAATCAGTATGCCTTATTTCCCCCATCCTTTATATAACCAACTTGATTTGCAACCAATACTTGGAAAAAGTGTTGACTTAAATCAATCCAAACTGTTTGCAAGATAGCCTGAGTAAAAACACACATTTCTCGCAGAAACAATTCAAACGTCGCGGATATATAATTAAAAATAGACTATTGAAGATTTGAAGTTACAAAGAAAACATATAGAATACACAGACTGATCGAAAGGAAACCTTTAAAATGATTAACAATGAATAGATTTCTGTACTTCGATCCTTGTTTACAGAAACAGTAAACAGAAAATGGGTAGTCATTTGTTTTTCCTAGACCGCATCAATAAAATCCGAAGTATACTTTGGAGGAATACTTGGTTTTATCCCTGGTAGGTAGCCATGTCTGTTGGCAGTATTTCTCTTGCATGATTTCCAATTGCGTAATGCCTCCGAAGACGGTATTTTGTCTGTGCACGGCTAGCATTGATCCACGGCCGGGCCGTAATTGCACTTAGCTGATGAGGCTAATCGAACAGATCTGTGTCTCGGTAGTCCTTGGTTCATTTGATACTCCTAGAAGGAACGTGACCGATTCGCAGGTAGCCGCTCGATATTGGGTGGGAGTAAATCTCTACAGAGCGAGTGAAGTGAAAGAATGGCTCCGCACAGGTATCCCAAGCATTGGTTACCTGAATAGATTCTGACAAAGCAACGATACCAATTAAGAATAAATAAATAAACTTTGAACCTAAAGTTGTAGGTGACAAGCAGGAAAGCATTCCCAGGTCATAAACAAGGACACCAACTACAGACATGGCAATATCCGTTTGCCTTTGTCTTTCTTAACCAAATGTGAGCCTTCTCAATGGAAACTATAGGGTGTAACAGAGGCGATAGAAGTTGGAGTGAAATTTCCAGGTCATTCCAACGACCTCGTGATTCAAATCAGGTAGAAACGAAAATTTGGATACCGGTCACAGACTAACCCGTAATTTTTTGTGCTGATTATTTTTTGATTAATGTAAAACCAAAAGCGCCAGTAAAATGGGCCAAGTGATTGCCAGAGAAGCCGGAGATTTAGGAATCTGGAGACAGAATTAATGGAAGAGGACCGTTGAATAATTCCAAGGTGTATCGCGTTACCACGGGAGACGTATTTAAAGTGGAAATACGTGCAGTTACTATGCCCAAGAACAACGTCTTCAACTGATACGCTGTGCACACACGAAATATGGGTTGTCTGGCGAGACGTAATTTAAGTACAGGGAGATATCAACGTGTCCCAGAGAAAAGCAAGACAATACCCAACCTGTATAACTTCCAACCCACAGCAACATACAACTGTAATACCTAGACACGAGCGGAGTCAACGTTTCATTTTCAGGGCCAATTTTTGGGAGGGGAGCACAATTTCAATTTCTAAAGGAGACCTTCAAAGCCTTTCTGACGGGTGGGGCTTAGATTTTTCTGAGCTTTAACTAAGAATCCGCCAGGTGATCCCCATGGGAGACGAATTAAATGAGAATTGTACAAATCAGACAAAAGTCCATGAAAATTTGAAAATACTGATACAGAACTAAAAAGGTACGGGCGAATTTCCAAGTCAAGTCAACCAACGTCTCCATTCGTCTGCTTTTCTTTGCCTCGCGGCAATTTGGTATTTCAAAAAGAAGTGATTTCCTCTGAGAACACTACGTATTACGCACGACATAAATTGCTAACAGTCAAATGCAGGCGTAAAAAGGTCACGGTACTGACTATCAGAGGTTACATAATTTCGGTCGTCTAGCAATAGAAATGTTGTATAGAAAATGAAACTAACATCAAAGTGTAAATATTAGAAAAATTTCTAAACAAGTGAAAGTATAGTTTTTAGTCAATCATGTCATACACTCTTTTGGTAAAAATAAATTCACTCTGGTTATGCCTAAGTGATTGAGTGCATTGAATGACAGAGACAAACCAAACTTTCTGATGAAATGATATCTTTACAATCTTTATTTACTGACTGAATTTCTTCTCCACTGCAAGTAATATTGGATTGAATTAAAATTGTCGTATCAATTCTGCCCATTACGATCTGACTGCTATAACGCTTTGCTTGTAATTGTGGCACTAACCATTAGCTCTGTAAGCATGCGCGCAGAGGCAAAGAATGCGTGAGGCTCAGTGATTGGCTCCCTATATTTACACTATTTGCATATGGCATCGGCCACGATTGCTCAAGACAGCAGAGAATCACTTGGAAGAAACACTTGGAATATATGCATCGACATCCTTTCTCGGAGATTTCTACCTTCAACGGAATATTTTCCCTTATCCAAGACAAAGGAAAGACATGTGAATGATTCACTTCTTAGCATTGTTTCTTCATTGTTTTAGACAATGATTCAGTGGGAAAAACGGGCGTTGGTCGCTGCTTTTACATTGGTGGTTATTCTACTCGAAGTAGAAGTAACAACTGCAAACGACTGCTTCAGTATGCGTAAGTTTAATAATCCTTATTTTGTCCTTTAATTTTGAGTAGGATCGTTTTTATCTATAAAATGAGAATTTCTTGAAGTTGTATATTACCTCCATTGGTAAAAGTTGGGTTTTTTTGTTTTTCAAACTTTCATTGTTTCTTCTGTTGTTTTAGTCGCATCAGAAGATAAAATTGACTAGTTTATCTGTTTCCCTCTCTTTTGAGTGCTGGGGAAATGGCCTTCGGACATTTTGCATAAATTTGTCATCAAGACAGTCAACGATCATCATTTGAGATGATCGTGTGTTACACTACAAGATCTCCTGATGATGTTAATTCCAGTTCATGGAATGAGAATTCAGAAACTGTTACGTTTAGTTCGCACACTACAGTCTTAGTCTTACCTTAGTTTGTATAAGCATGTATGATGAATGTGGGTGTTATGCCAGGACTTTTTTAGTTCCGCTTAATTCAGGTTTCATTAAGTTTAAAACTGTGCAAATCGTGGATTACAACAACATGATTGTATTTTTGTGGTCTGAATATAGCCTGAATTCTCCTAGGTAGGAACTATACACATGACCATTCATCACCAGTTCGATTAGAATGACATATTTTCCATTGGCGCAACACAGGGTTAACGGAACGTTGCGATCATGTCGCCGGAAAGCCTGCTTAGGAACCCTCGAAGTAATGTTTCCTGTCATGAAGGTGGTACAGTATATATTTTGCAGCCTACAGTGAATTCTATTTTAAAAGGAACAATTAAGGACAATTACCTCGGATACGATTCCCCGTATTCCACAGCCACCGTGACCGATCTGAACCTGACGTTCCACACCCGCCGGGACATTAGCGGGTCTGGCCTCGACGGCAGCGAGGACAAATGGACAGTCGACGCCGTTGGCTCGTGGAAGAGACCGCCAGGTAAGACAATATCTCATCTATTACAGGTGGCATCGGATACTGCTTCTTTCATGCCGTACTTATCAAGGCTAAACGGTCGCCTTTCTTTCATTTCATACTTTCTTTCTAAAGCGAGACGGTCTCACGAATAAAACAGGGAAACCGATATTTGCCCTCCTGAATTTGCTAATTTTTTGTATGACGCACAACGTTCTTTTGACACAACAAGCTCTCTTATGGATACGACTTGTGCAGTACAAAATTTAAATTAACAAAATTTGAACTCAAATATGGCGCTTGTGACGATATTCAGGTCCGACAAACATGTCAAGAAACGTTTTTGAGCTTTTTTATAGAGACAACTTGCCGATGATGAAACAGACTGTGGTTATTAGAGTTTACATTATGCCCAGAATGTGGACTTAGATAAGGCCATGCATACCACTGGTCCTTTTTTTAAGGTACTCAGGAAAAAATTAAAGGTTGAAGTGAGAAGCGGAGAAGACATATTTTTAAGACTTCGGTTTGGGCAACAATTCATATCAGTTGTCGAGTTGAATTCAAAGGGTTTAAAAAATCTCCCCCTTGTTTCGTGCAAACCTGAACAACTGGACTTATTGTTCATTAATTAATGACACACATCTTCAGTGTTATTTCCACTCAGTCCAGGCTGATTCTTTCCTCTGTTTTGTATTGTGGTTTAGGATGCGATCATTTGGGGAATGTCTGTGTGCCATAGGGAGCTTATTATGTCTGCCTACAATCTGAGTAATAACGGAAACCACACATAAGACCTCACAGGTCTTATACAAGAGCAGTAACAACACAACCCGTGTTGTGGCTCAGGCTCAAGTTTCCTTGGATGAGATATGCCTCACCCCACCCATGCCCAAACTTCCTTCAAAATACAGCTTGAGTCCGTGGATAGAGTTAAGGTTTGGGGTGTGGCTATGTATGTCGCCAACGGTGGGGGGCGGGGTGGGGGGGGAGAGTGAGAGATTGGTGAGAAGCTGCCACCCTCCCGCATCGACAAAAACCATTAAGCATCCAAAGTATCCATTGTTTTTGTGATGTATCCCCTAGTTGGTCTTGTGCACCCCATCACCCCATGCCTAAACCTGGTAGCGGGGCTGGATGTGCAGACTCAGTGTTAGACTTACTTGACAAAGTGTGTCCGTCTCTTCCTTCAGAGGATACAAGAAAATTAATAACAGACTGAACAGAAAGTCAGTGGTAAAACAGGAGAAAAGAATTTTTTTTAAGGCGAGAATTTTTAGTTGGTGTTCGGATCCGCCGACTTTCCAGATTCAAAACTGAAAAAAATTAAAATGTTGTATCTTAAATTAAGAAGTCTCGGATTAGCATTTTACCTTTTTTTTTTTTTTTTTTTTGCTCCGCTGTCCGACCGACGGCGAAGTCCCCGGTCCTTCGCAGCTAAACTAGTGGTTAGGGAAACCACTTCTTTCCCCTTTTTTAAAAATTTTTTGGTATTCCTTCCGCCGACTTGAAGACTCTTATTTGTTTTTCTTGAGTTTATAAAAATACTTTGGGGTTTTTCCCCTCCTCCTGTAAAATTTGTCTTGAAAAAAATCCGAGCACCAACTTATAAAAAAGATATTCGCCTAAGGATACAATGGATCTCAGAATAGGACTTGCCATAAGGTTTCTGGTGATGGAGAGTCATTTTCAGAGGTTTGAAATATCTTAATGCGTTTCCCCCAAGATTTTGTGCCTCTAGAGTCATCATTAAAGCAATTATTTGGCTAACCCAGAGTCCTGCATTTAGTCAATGTGTTCTCAGCGGGGTAATCATTTGATCGCTCATTGTTGTAGGCCTAGAGTCCTTATTACGGCCAACGTGTTGGTAACCTTCTGCAGTCAAGGGGTTGCCAGTCTAAAACCACTTCATTCGTTTCCCCAATTTTTTTCTCGGCAATTGAGTCACACGTGATATAATCCTGTACGAATGACAACAGGGCAGAAAATAGCAGGCATAACAACGCAGCTTTACACCCATAGACCTACTGTATGCTGACTGATGTCAACATAATCGGGTTGCCAAGACCAAAACCTTGTCGGACCTCATACTAACTTGCCCGGAGTCATCGACCAATCATACTGTCATAAGCATACTTTAAGGTGCAGAAATTAACGTACCTATTTCAGTATGATCACAATGGGTCTGGTGTTACACAGGAGCGCAGAGACAATATGCATGCTTATTTTGGGTTTTGTTTTCGTCTATTAATTTAAGAAATCGAATGTGAAAAAGGGGAAAGCATGAAAATCTGACTACGTCCTTTCATATATTTTATTAAACCTCCCTTTGGTTTTCTTTTTCACTCTGCAAAAGTTCAATAACCTGGATTTATTGTAAAAATTTATCTTCGCTTCAACTGATGAGAGTGTACTGATGTGAGGTTAGAGTAGCTTCACATCTAAGCTGTTTGTCAGCGCATTTAGTGTTGTTTGGCTGATCTGATGATGGGTTCCGATTTTCGTGCTTTTTGGGAATAATCAACAAATCCATTTTGATATAACCTTAATGTTGACCTCTGAAAGTAAACTGCTTCTGGAATCCTTGGGTAGAGAAAATAATGTGCAAAATTAGTATTGAAAAGATTATTTTCATAGAAATTCTAGCATTTGTGATAATTTTCTTTTGTTTACTTCTTTAAAAATCACCTCAGTAAATGCCTTGGTAAATATTTTAAGAGCATATTCAAAGAAAATGAAAAAATACCTCTTCTCAAGAGAAATATGTTGTCAGAAATTGACCACTCATTTCCGTAAATCTCAACTACATCACAATCAGGTGAGTCGGTCTATTTCCACACACATTTAATCGAACAAAATTATTTTGTGGTAGTCTTTAGAAACTGGAATAAAAAAAAGAAAATTTGTACACAAGTCACAAGTGCATTTCAGATCATTGTAAAGTTCATATGTGCGCCTGCCCCTAGTCTTTACGTGTTACATTTTATATTTTTCTCCCTCTATAAAAAAAATCTAGACAAAAGCTTCGTAAAATTTGACAGGAAATCGTCCACGTGGTCATAATTTTGAATATTGAAAACAAAGAGGTCAAGATCGTCTAGGGTGTCACCGGGAGGCGCAATTTCTCAAAATTTCGCACTGTTATCTTAGGGTGCGTATTAGAGTTGTGTAACCTTAACAGCACTTACTGCCCCGCTGAACAACATTCACAGCGCTGCCAAACAACTCTCATCGCGCAGTGAAACGGCTTTCATCCCGCAGTGTAATGTGGCCTCAATTGCAAGGGAGCACCATATGAAGCAGATTGTCGTTCTTTTTTCCCCTTTTGACAGGAGTTTTCACCAGATATGGAGTGAGGCTATCAATAGCACCAATGAATTTGTCCAACGCGCACGTGTGTGAAATAGATTCAGCGTCCTACACCTTGACAGTAAGTCGGACATTTAACTTTGGCTCGACTCTTTGCACCCCTAGCAGGGCCTGGGCTCCCTCATATCGTGTAGTTTGTGAAGAAGGTTAAATCGCCGGTACATACGTATTAATGGTACTGGGTGCGTATTCAGCCTCAAGTAAATGATTAATAAGGCTGCTAGCGTTGGTGGTAGCGGCAGGGAATCGTTAAACCCGTATACCTTTTGTGCTCGTTGATATGTTTGCCATGTTGAAACAGCCACCGCTTTAGACAATAATTTTAGGAGCCCGGGAACCAACTCTGAGGCTGTATTTCTACTGGAAGTGTTAACGGGCATTCTTCCACCCCTGGGGCTGCCTCTTTGAATGACTCTACCTGTAGGCGAGAAAGATCATCAGCTAATGCATTTTTGCGACGTGGGACGTGAACAGCTCGAACTTAAATGTTTAATAGCATGTACTTTATTACTAATTTTACGTGCGAGAGCCACGACCTGCACTTCTTTGGCTGCGTTCGAGTTATTTATGTTAACCAAAGCTTCATTATCATTATGCATCATTATTCTTTGGTTAGCCTACAGATGACCCCTGACCTGTATACTGCAGCTACAATTGGGTAGCACTCCTTAATTAGAATGTTTCCATCGGCCCTTGATGTTGGCCACAGACCGCGCCGTACCCTAGGGAACCTGCAGCATCAGTGTGTAAATGTCTCACTAACGTCTTATCAGACAACCACTGATCAGACAGGAAAAGTGCCTTCCATTGAACGGCAACCAGGCCTGTAAATTTGACTTAGCCTGTGCTGCTGACCTAATTTAATGCCACGGGCACCTAATTCCTATCGTCAAATTTATCAACCTCCTCAAAAATGCCCTGCCTGGGACCACAACTCTGAATGCGATTTCCAGAAAACCAATGATTGAGTGTAGTTCGTGTAAAGTGACTTTAGTCTTGTTCAGTGCGTCGCTGGTTATATTCGTGGCTTTTATTAATTTTTGGGCTGGTATTACCGTGCTGACATAGCCATGCACCGTATCTAACTCGATCCCGGCAAATGTAAGACATGTTGTTGGCCTCCAGTTTTCTCAGGTTCCATAGGAATTCCCAGGTTGTGACGAAGCATTTGAAAATCCTTTAAATTCTGCGAACCTTGTTTAAAATCGTTTGGAAATGGGCAAAAAATCGTCGGGAATATGCATTATGCCTGCGGGTTTCTGTTCCCTCGTTGCTACCCACTCAATCGCTGTACTAAATTCTTCAAATATAGCACAACTGGAGCGGCAACCCATGGGAATAGTTTTATCGTAATAAAACTGGCCTTGCAGCGATAAACCTATTAAATTGTGATCGTCCGGATGATTTGGGTTGATCTTGAAAGCAAGCTTAATATGCGGTTTAAAAAGCACACATCCCTTACCAACTTTTTTTAAAACACGAACATCATCGTCTGTGGACGAATCTCATTGTTGCTGAGCTGTCTGGTATACCGTCATTCATTGAGTTGTACTTAGGGCAAGACAGGTGATGTACAACTCGAAAGGACCCAGGTTGTTTTCAGGAACCAAGCCAACAGGGCTCACAAAAAGTTGCTAAGTGGTCTTTCGGGAAAAGGCCCTGCAAGTCTTTCTTTCGATATCTCTATATTCAACTTTTCAGATAGTATCGCCGGATTGTCAAAGGCCGATTTTAAAAATTCCCAATTTTCGGAATGTCACTTCGTACACATTGAAATTGCCCCCTTCATTTGCTATTTGCCTGATTAGTTCGCTATACTAAAGCAACTTGCCATTCTCCCAACTTGTGGGTGTAAACTGAAGAAAAATAGCTAAGGCTGAGATCCGTTCGTTGATGTTTTGGGCAGCTTTTTGTTGGATGGTACTAAACACAACGACCTAACAACGGAAACATTCTAAACCGCGATGTTGCTCTGTACAGCTTGAGCAGCAAGCCAAAATAAACATACCCAGTCCCTCAAATTATTTTCTCTTTAATGTCTTTTTTGACGGCAAAGTTTAGTGGAGCAGAAATGTGACCCGGACCATCAATGCCCAAAGACTTAAATCTGTCAGGTAAACCCTGACCTCCTCTCTAACTCCTATAGAAACGCAAGGACCCTGCCCCATTGTCCGACACCCAGTGTCTCCCATGGACCCGACCCAAGCCCTGGTCCAGCAATTGTCGGAACTGCTGCAATGCACACATCCACCATCAACATTATCTCAGAATAAATTATGCCCAACTGGTAAAGTTTATATTCAGCACCTCCAGAAAGCTCACCATCTCTGCGACTAACAGCTGCAAGGCTGAGGTTAGCCACATCAATAGCACACCAAAATCAACATCTGAGAGCTGTATGGGCCATATCAACCAACATAAGGCCAACTCAATGCAATATAGCAATATACAACAACACACAAAGCTGTAATGTCCGAGGTAAGATTATAAAGTCGGGAACATATCAGATCAGCATGAACACACCATTTCTTTCACCAAGCAATGAAATGGAACCTTCGATATAGCCTTTTTGTTAGGCAAATGCCATCCCCGTCGATAGCACACCACAACAGCAGGTATATGCTACATATGGGCCATCATGATCCTAACTTGGGCAAGCACGAATAAGTAACCCAGAGAGCATAATTATTTGCCTTAAGAAAATAAAATTATGGTAAGCTTCGCCTGTCCATATCCTATGCAGGCAGGCAGGCAGGCAGGCAGCGAAGTTCTGCATGGATGGGTTAACTATAGTTGTGTAACGAAAACTTGGACAAACGGAAAATAAAGAAGGTGACGAGTGTGCCAGTTGATTACGCAGACAGTGCCTTACCGGCAACCTGGAACCGAGTTAGAAACTATTAGGGCTCCCCAGTAACAGCTGTGGGAATTCCTAGGAATTTCTTTTTCTTTTAAAATAGTTATGGTGTGGTTATGACATGGGAAAAATCAATCATTTCTAGCCTTTTGTAGTGTTACATATAGTCCTTGTACCCAGCCGTACCAGGAAAAGGTTGCCAAACGGCTACCTGTAACTGATATAATTTAAACTGCTTGCGCTTTGTGGTTCAGGCCAAACAAAGCAGCTCCACGTATAGACTTGTAGAATTTGTATTGCCCTCTGGAAGACACGTGAATCCCATCAGGGCATATGACCGAACCAAAATCCTTTATATTCTGATGTGTCATTCCCCTTTGCTTCCAGAATTTCAGCCCAACATGTTTACCACCGTTATCTCTCAAAAATGAGTTTGCTAAATCCACTCTGGCTTTGAATTCTTCCACACCCGTTTGACTGTATCTTCGTTTATTCCTGGGCAATATTTGGCACACTAGTACCCATTCAGATCCTACTGTGTCCCTGATTTTAACAGCTCCGTCAAGGAATTTAAGTGCAAGAGAAGTAGGATCTTCTTCAAATTGCCATAAATCATTTTGTATCGCACTGTAAAATGACTAAATGTGGGGCAAGCTTCGCAATCTTATTCGTATTAAAAATGATGTTATCTAAACACCAACAGCCTCTACAAATGAAATGTCAGACCCTTCAATTCCTAAATTCGGGAGACAGTTAGGCTGTACGTCGTCACGAAGCCGTCAAATCAACGAGTGACCAACAATGGCAAAATAATTTCATTGATTTGGATACAAAAAAGTCCTGCAATTTTGTAGATTTTGCTGGACTAAGTTTTCGTTTTGCTGTATCACTGTTGTTAATATGCATAGCGATAAGCAAGCAGAAATATTTTCAGTAATTAAATTCTGGTTTCACAATTTGAACAGAAAACTTATGGATTGAACTATGTCTTTCCTGGATGACATCACAGCAACAGCGCCCTCAGTTGTCCAGGAAAGCATGGATAACTTCAAGTATTTAAACGTGCACTTTTCAATGCATGAATTTCATACATTTAAGAAGAGTACAAAATTGCAGAAAAAATTGTGTCTAATAAAAATTCATTGCAGCTACACTTGAAAACGAGTGACCCGTTATTTCAAGTTTCAAGACGTGTAAGAGAATATCCACATGTGGCTTGAATACCTCCAGATGGAACGAGGGGTCTCATTATCAAAATGGTTGCTTTGTGCTGTCGATTAATTGTAGTTAACTTAATCTGTTTTCTTTAAGCTTGTGCAGTGCTTATTACTTTTTGGGAATATTATCTTAAAGATAAGCCTGCCATCAGCTAAATTAGAATCCACACGGCACGGCAGCTGCGCAAGCCCCTGAATGTGATCGCAGGCGACTAGGTAAAGCCACGGGTTAAGGAATACCCGAGCCCCGGCAGCCAGTCCCGGTCGATATTGGGCCGGTAAAAACTGACGAGAGGTCCCGTGTGATTGGAAGAGATTGACGTTCCCCGTGTCAGGGGAACACGAGGATGACGGGCGGGAACGTCTAAGCCTCTTAACCCGCAGCCCCGTCATCGCCACTTGTGATAACCGTCCCTTGACGGCGGCAGCTGGAGTACTGTGCACAAGATGCCGACATCTAAATAGCATACGTCGACCTGGGAGGCTTCAGCATACCTCAGCCTGAATGTCCTTTGGAGGAAATCAGTGTTTATGGATGGTTGAAATATGTGTTAAGTTAGTACGATAAGCGTCTTCGATAAGGTAGTCCCAGTAATGCGTTTTGAATGGTTTCATTTTAGGCTGAGTGTTTTACATCAGTGACACGCTTCACTGACTTTTTTATTTGTACATAAACCTGGATATTAAGTTTGTTAGTTGAAAACCAAGTGTCAGGTGTAAATTCTTAAAATATATCATTTTTTTTAAGTTTCGTTCTTCTATTTACAAAAGCATCCTACGAAACTACCACCTATCCTCAATTTATGATGTTTTGTATATATTTTACTTCATACTCAAAGATTTGGTAAGTGGTAACAAAATTTCAGTATCTGAAAGTCACAGATTTTAGTTCTTCGTTTACTCGCGTCAAATTACGTCCTCGACAAAACTCTAAGAAAGTATGTCATTTGTATCACAAGCTTATACTAAATAAGCCGTAAGTCACTGAAATAAAGTCTGACGTTTTGGCTTGAACTTTTATCGCAGAGAACCCGACCGCTGCCAAACAGCATTTAAGACTGTGCTCGTGTCTGGCCAAGTGTTGAAGGGTTCTGATGGTGACCATGGCTGTATGCCCAGCTGGTCTCCCCCCATAGAGTGATGTGACATGTATGGGGAGCTCTCAGGACCCCTGCGTTCGATTGTAGTCGAGAGCAGCAGCATCTTACCACTTAGATGGTACAAGATTCCGATTCCAAGGATGTTTATTCTTACGTCCATCGCCCTCCATACACAATTGGAAACCTGCGTGGATTGTCAAAACTCTCTATGAGTTCTGAGAGGCTTGAAGCCTGAAATTGAGCATCACAGACTGCTTTGTATGGTTGTCGTTGTCCAAACCTCTTGTCTTGGATTTTTTTCTGTGCAGTTCGAAGGGGATTCGATACCTTTTTAGTCAATTTTCGTTCATGCCATAGTCGAATGGGACCTGTGCTTCGACTCAATTATGTGAAAACGCACCATCATTGCTTTCTGGAATACTGTGTGGAGATAAAAAAGATTTGCTTAATTTCAAATCGAAGTTCCCTAGCAACTCTCAGCTTTATTTTATTTGCCATTCCTCTCGAATCTGAATACGTAACGAGGTTCAGTTATTGATTATGTGTTTAAAAAACACACAGTACCTCTCGTGACGCCAAGACGAAAGTGACCTCCGCTACCCTCTCTCCAAGAAAAATAATCTGACGGCGTTATTATCGATTGCATGTCCGTGTAGCAATTACCTACATGCTCTCTAGGTCTATTTCGAAGGATATTGAAAAAAGCGAACGTGATACCGTCGGCGCAAGTTGTTTTAAGTTTGTACTTGGAAGGTGGGCAGAGCACTGTGCATGTCCGCACGAACTGCTCCAAGATTCCCTGCCCTCGCTAGCCAGTGTGATACGGGCCTATCACGCTCCAGCCGGAAGTGTGCTGCAAACGCACAGAGTTCCGTTATTAACCAAGTTGGTATTTGATGGCTAAACAGCGTGCTCGCTCCCTGAAGGGTTGACCTGTTGTGCGTCGGCGGCGCATGGGATTGGTTTTCTGTTTGTGTAGTGTTCCATTGTTTGTCCGACGGTTAGAGAGAAAAATCTAATTCTCCCGATATTGTCATTTCAAAAGACCGACAGACTTCATTTACCTCTGGAATGAATGTGATTCATTCCAGACTGTAAATGCAGCCCTCAGGCGTCTGTCAATTTAACGGGCAAAAAATATCTGACCTTTTCCTGCTTCATTATCCTAGTGCAAGTGGATTTACGTCTTAGGTGAACATCACTGCAGGGTTTGCATCGAATTTATTTTGCCTGTTCGTTTTCAGCATATTTATGTTTGTTCATAAAGCTTTCGTCCGGCACAGTCTTTTCTTATAAATGAACGAAAAACTGCGATAAATTGTATCCCATTAATTTGTGAGCATCAGACGTGGGGTTACTTTTTGTTTGTCTTCTAACATGACGCTTACGTCTTCAACCCACAGGAAAATGAATCAATCACATTTTCAGATGTCAACTTCGGATTTCCATATGAAATGATGGTAAGTTATCAGCACTACAAATCTGAACCTGAAGCATTGATGAATTCTAGAGAGAAAAGGGGTGGAAAGACCGAACGGCTTGAAAAATTTTGTAATGATCCACATGGTTATGATAAGGGCCATAAAGTGTATAATTCACCGTTGCCGATGCATGAGGCAGCGCCCAGCGCACTGCTTGTAATTTACAGCTGCACGACGTCCAAACTCGAAGCGAACGTGCTTTGCGCCTAGAACCAGGCCACAGCTGTAACCATGGGAAGTGCATGACCTTGTAATGCATCAATTTACATGGTCAAAGCCGATACATAATTAACTGTAACACAGGAGTTCAAAATAGACTTTGACCTTGGCTGAAACTGGCTAATAAAGGTTGTGTCCAAAATGTACATGCATAATTTGTGACATAGGCTTTATACATTCAACTTGTACCTTTCAAAAGTTTTATTTTTCAACTGGACAACCCTCCTTCGAGCCCCCCCCCAAAAAAAAACCAAAGTAGGAACAGCGACAAAAAGGTCCGAACAATATACAATTTTGGCCGCCGTGAAATCTTGGCCCCTCTACCCTTGTCGGTCTCCCAACAAATCCATCTAGTCCCTTCTATTTGATGAATGATATCCGTTTTTACACGTGACAACTTTGTTCAGATTTGAGCCCCGAGCGGTACCAATTTTCTTCGCTGGTTTACGAACAACTGTGAAATACGAGCATTTAAAGTACCACTCTCCACCAACATGACTCTTTTCCACCGGTGAGGGGTGCTTCTGTTCAAGACAGATTGTCCACTGAAGCATGCCCAGTACAGCAGAGTCCGTATTATACACTACGTACAGGTTGAACGCTGTTTTGCAGTGGCGTATCTATAGCGCTGGCGGGAGGGTAGAGACATGTTGCCATTTAGGTATCGAACACCAGTGTTTCACAAACGATACCACCACCTTTCTTTGAGTTTGTGAGGATTTCTTTACGAATGAAAGAAATTGATAATCCTTTTCATAAAAACTCCACTTGCCACCCCCTGATGACCCAAGACGTGGATGGGCCTCTGATGGTTTGTGGTAAAGTTCGGGCATTTAAGTGACAGCACATTTCTAATTTTGCTCTTTCACTTTTCCCCCATCAGGTTAGAACTGTTGATGATGACAAGGATATCATGCAGCCATCTGTCCAGGGTAGCTCTATTGGACCGATTCAATCCCCAGGTTGGTGTTGGCCCTTGATACAGCCCTACCAGCGTTATCTTCCTGCGATCAAATTTACACTCCGACCATAATGCGCACGCGTACATTGTTTAAACGGAGTGGGTCTTTGACTCGAATCGATCTACCTTGGAAAAATCCTTGAGAGGCACGTTGTCAGACACAATACAGAAAGAAATGGGACAAAAAGGAAGGGAAAGTTTAACACCAATTATTGAAAACATTTAAAAGCAACAGAAATCGCAATATAAGGTCGCCAAAACAATACTTACAGAAAGGTGAAGTTACAACTTCCAGTATACACCCTCCTCTGTCGAGTGGTGCTTATAAAAAGCGGCATAGATTTACCGCTGAGTCGTGCAGTGTGTTGTTTCTGTCACGTGACATCGGATTAATGGATGCATCTTGCGATGATTGACTATACCTTTTTACTGGGAAATAGCCAGTTTCGGGCACTATTATGTCACATCCAGAAACCGTATTTTCACCCTAATTTTTATCCCTTTGGATGAGCTTCATATTTGAGCAATTCGCTGATGTTTCAAGCTTTTGGTTGTAGTTTTTCTTAATTTAGCAACGCGTGACTGAGGGCTATTAAGACAAATGTGGGAGAATTCTATTGAATTTGAACTTGAACTATAATTAACAGAAGAGTGGGGACTTCACCGCTGCCTCTAAAATCAACCGATGTGGTCAATGAAAGTGTGTAACAATTTCCTTGTTCTCTTTCAGCAGTTCGGGACATTTGTGAGACCTTTCCGCTTGATGTTTAACCTGCTAGGCCGACCACATTTGCAATTTTTATTCAAATTTAGATTTCCTTCCGTGAGTTTAACAATACATCGCCATAAACCGCATGCTTCATCTTTCAACTTACTACAACATCATATAAACTGTACATGCTGTCGTCAAGACTCGACAAAATCAACGGCGCGCTTCATCTTCTTTTTAATCAGGAAGACTCTTTAATTGTCACGCTTTCCATCCACAAACACACCCCATTCTCATCAATTCTTCTTTTCTGTTCCTTTCCTCGTCTATGATCATATTTGGATAGATTGCTACGAGGAGACACAAAGCGAGGCGTTCTGCCGCGGGAAAGGTAAGGTGGGAATGGAACGGGATGCAAAGGGCATTGGGTGAGCTAGTCTGCACCGAAAAGGCAGTGGCTCTGGAAATCAATTGCTTCATAATTTAACCTGGAAAAGACATTTTCTCCGCTACTTGTAGCAAAGAAACAATACTTGAAAGTGGAAAATATTCATTGATCTGAAACCCAATGAAAACGAAAATGCGGCTTTGAAAGGAATGCATCATCAGAAACAATTATGTGTCTGCACAAAGAAGGAAAAAAAGACTTATAATCAGAGAAAAAATGATATATCCGTATGTGTATGTTGAGCCTAATCGTAGTGTTAGACACTTGACGAATACCCAGCTTGTGTTTTCTCTCAAGAATTTTTATACTTACCATAAACATTTGGTTCACTGATACTACCATATTATGAACACTGAAAAGTTGTCAAAGTAATTGATTTTCACATATTATCGAGCCGTTCAATGAAGCATTTGTAACCGTGTAAGTACAAATTGCAACTTTACCCCCTCCCATTGAAGGAAGATGGAGTGAAAAGTTTGGGAAGGGTGAACAGTGCCGTAACACTTACATTATAAGACTTTCATATTTTTTGGTGCTTTTCAAGACCAGCTGAGCTAACAATCGGTTTTTGCCCAGAGTGGACTTCACAGTGTTCCACTTGGGCAGTAATCTTTGTCTCGATACCCGCCTCTCAAGATCACTTTTTCCTGGTCTAGGCTTGGATAACATGATGACACAATTAAATGTAATGAGTTTATATTATGAATATTAAATTCATGTTCAAACTGCGTGTTGTGTTACAATATTGAATATGCAGAGTTCGTGCTTCAAGTTGCATAGGAATTAGCGCTACACGTTAATTTTGTATACACGTGCAGTTTTCAGCGCCGCTCATCTGGATCTGCTCTTGACCTGAATGTACCCCAGCCATATAATTCAACCTGTGGACGTATTAACTCACTCTTCTCTGTCATTCAGCTGTCCAGACTACCGGGAAACCTGTGGATTTGCGTATAGACGGCATCACGCGGCAAGAGGACGGGCAAATCGAGGTTCGTTCATCGTGGATTAGACCCATACAGTCGAACGGTGAAATTCGGATGTACGGTGTGAACTACAAGCAGTCTAACGAGCACGTCAGCGATCAGACCGGCAGAAAAAATCAAGTTCGTGCAACGCAGGTATGGTGTCTAATCACGACAACGCGCATGTCCTTCAACCGCCAGTTCGCATTGTTTTAATTAAATTATTCTTGACTACTGGTGGAACTTCTAACGGGGAGATACAAATTTTAAAAACCAGAATTCAGTTTTGCTCATTACCGCAGACATATACTCTGGTGTTACCGGAGAGCTTTGACCAATAACAAGAGGTGTACAGGGGTGGAACTTCAACCCATGACCCGTTGAAGTCGACTTACCAGAGGTTCTTAATGAGTTCATGACACTTAATTTACAACCTGGGGGGGGGAGATCGACAGGCATACCAATCCCTTTTATTCATTTCGTTTGATTGATATCCAGAAATTATCAGAAATTGCTCTTTGTAACTTCAAAGAACCTGTTTCTCGTTTTAACTACACCACCTATTGAGCTTTAATGATTAGTGCCATACTGCCCCTTGCAATTCAGACAATGCAATTCAATGCGATGTTACGATAAATAACTAAGTGGAAGACGTGTGGTCGTTATTATTATCGTTTTAATACTATACTGAAGTATAAATTAAGGATTACACTCTGGTTTATGACAAGTAGATTAAAAACTTGTGATAGATGGTTGTCATATATAAATTCAATGGCTATTTCCATCGGGCACCACAACTTCATTCATATTATTTGTAGGTTGGAATAACCCAGTGGGAAAAGCCTTCTGGAAAAAGAGGGAAAACAGTTAGCCTTGCAAATAATAATAAGAAGTTGCTATGGTGGAAAGAAGTGTTTGCCTGTCGGATCGTAGATGGCACATTCTTGCCACACCCTGGTTTATATCTCGGAGACGCATAGCTCAGTGCAGCTTCGTGACGCCGAGTGATATTCCACATTTAAGAACTTCATTTCGTTCTAAATCTCTACCCCTCTCAAATAAACAAAATTACATTTATCACAATCGTTGGATGTCTGATGTCTGATGTTCAAATTTACACATATTTCCTGCTGCAGAATATCCAGTTGCGTCCTTGATTGGATAACATTAGGTTCAAACGTTTCTTCAGGTCAACAGGACTTCAATTCAGACTTTGATCTTTTGATACAGGAAACTGGTCCGTGGAACACATCTCGGCGATACGAGCACAACATGACTCTCCCTGATCCGCCAGATCACCAATATGAGTTGCAGGTTAGGTTTCCAAAATGTCACGGTGTCTAAAAAGCACACGAATAAGGAGACTCTTTTTAAAAAGCTCAAACTTTGACATGATATTTCCTCCATGGTAGACGTAGTATTATTAAGATGATTGTTTGCAAACTGATCTAGCACTGCAGGCTGCTTTACGAATGAGTCACCGTTGTAACATTAGTCACGTTTTGCTTTTTGCTTAACTGGTACAGTGCAAAAAAAACCGATGCCGCATTCGTTAAAGCTATTCACACAACTCGTCTGATTTACCAAACGCTGCTAAAATGACCAGGAATACTGGGGACACAAGGTCGGCCTCGTTTGCCGACAGACTGACTCGCAACTCCCGAAAGAATTACAGAATGGTTAGACTGTTGACTGTCCTTGTCCCTGTTGTCGCCCAAAGCACCGCTTTAAGTTGGGTTAATCACTAGTGTTAATGAAGCGAGACCTCAACGCGTTTGGCATTCCTGTCTAATATTTGAAAGAGAGGCATTCCTGTCTGATATTTGAAAGAGAAAGCGAATGACAATCCCAATTACGGCAATCCCCTTTCATGTGTTTGTGAATAAACTGCACTGACTTTTCGAGTCAATATGAGGGAAGGTACACATTGGGCATCCAGTTCAAGCTTTTGAAGGGATGCGGGCATATCACTAATCATATATCCTACGTCAATTTTATTGTCGACTCCGACATGTATGACCATGATCACTGCCGCAGTTTCGGCACTGTAGATATCAGCAGTGATATACGGACTCACTTTGAAAGTAAAAGTCAGAGAGCATTTAAGTCGTAAGTAATTTGTTGGTATGTCGAACATAGATATCAGAAGGGAATAGTGGCACTTAAAGGAACGAAAAAGAGCAGATAATTGAAATGAACATTGCGCTGTTAAATCAACAGTTTTCACAACTAAAAATTGAATTAAAATGGTCAGTTTTTTTTAAAACACCTTAAGCTTTGAATGGTGCCCCCCCCCTTTCCACTTCAAATTTTCCTCGACTGGCGTTTTTCCCCAAAGCCCATGGGGACAAACTGTTAGTGTATCATTTCTCAACAGGTTACACCTTATGTGACGATCAACGATGAGGGTAAGAGCGGCTCTTCGGCTCAGATACGGTTTAACACGGCAGGAGCGCAAGATCCTCGAAACAGACCTGCAGGTACTGGACAGTTTTACCACAAATAAAATGACCGTGTGTCGTTTAAAATTTTGACTCCAGAAATAATGAACTCCTCTTCTTCTTTTGCGCACTGTTGTGACAAGTCCAAATTACATGGCTGCGACTATAAATGACACTTCCCACGTAGAAGCCAATGACAGGCTTAATGCATTTTCATTGTCACGTGTTCTATTTCAATCCAAGTAATTCGAGCACAACCCAAGTCTTACATGCCCAATAGTTGCCCCTGTTCTCTGACCTACGTCATGCGATCGATGGGTGGACTTTTCGTACAGAGTTCGGCTATCAAATTAGACCAGATTTAAACAGTGCAGACGAACAAAAAGTATCACTAGAATAAGTGTGCAGTTTAACTTACAGTAGATAAAGAAACACAGTGAACTATTTAACCCCTTTGCTTAATGGGTAGTTTCGTCAATTGTGCCTCTGCTCAAGTAGAAATAACATTGAACGAAAATTTGTAAAAAAAGAACTGATTTTCACTCAAACTTCATTGATTTAATGGTTTGCCCGTGTAACTATTAAATGGACACTAACGGGGACCGTTAACCAGACAGCGGGTTTCCCCACTGGAAATTTTGGTGAACTTAGGCATCCTATAGGCATACTTCCATTAATCCAGTTTGACATTACACTTGGGCGAATTATTATGACATCATGGAAAAATTCCTGTGTTGTTTTTTTCACGTAGCTAGGGAGTCCGTGGCGCCTCAGGGGGCTGTTGCACCTCAACCGAGGCCAACCCCCCCTGCCAGACCCATGCCGCCCAACAACGAAGTCGTGAGTGAGGGCTTCGGCACCACACCTTCAAGCGGCAGTCGCGGCACTTTCGGCACTTCGACCGTGCTCAGAAGTGAAGAATCACCCACCCAAGGCACGCCCGCCGGGGGCTCGATGCTGGTGACCGCCTCAGTGGCGGTAGGCGCCGCCCTGGCCTTTCTACTGTTCATGGTGTGCGTGGCCTGCGTCTGTTTCAGGCGCAAGAAGAAGGAGGATGAGTTGAAGAAGGCGGTGTTCATCCGCACACGGGAGGAAGAGATCAGTATGTATCACCCCAAGGGAAGTCTGGAGAAGAATGGTGAGCACTTTGAGTTGGCTAGCCTTGTCAACAAAGACGATCCCATCGCAGGGGTATATTGTACAAACCATTTAATTGTCAACGGTGGATCTATGGGGTAAGAGGGAGTCATCCCCGAGGAAAAAGGAGCAAACGAGTTTTTGGGGGTTTTTTCGTTTCTTTTTTTGAAAATTAATCATAGGAAGGCGATAGTGAGTTTCATTTCCCTTCCTCCCAAAGCGTGTAAAAAGCTCTAAAATGTAACCCCATCTCTCAGAAAGGACATAAGAGGTTATACAAAAATGCCCCACGAAAATATGGTTGTAGATCTGCCCTTAAATATGGTGTGTCACTGCTATGGCGGAAATTCAAGGCGGCGACGAAGCACTTGTGATCTTCAAAAGAAAAGTAAATTAGCTAAAACACTCAGCCGTTTGACCTTGGTAGAATATTTCAAAATTGCGTTCATATGATTAAGGGAAACAAATTTCAATTTGATAGATTGATTGAAATCGAGTTTATCACGGGCCACTTCAATCCTATAAATCCTTAGCAAGTTGGCTTTCAGACAAATACTGGTGGAGGAAAGCCCATAGGTTCCGTCAAGTATATATTTTCCAAATGTGAACTTTTTGAAAGAAATTGTTTTTCAAAGTTCGTTTGTTCGAGACATATATCCTCCAGTTCGTTCTTAAGAGATCTTTATTTAGGAACGTTATTTCTGGCTTTAGAAACAGATCGTTTTCACGAGATATATATTTTTGATCAAATTTGTTTTATGAGAAAGAAAAATATATTCTTCATAAAACTAACTCTGAAATGTGGTTTCATTTTTAAGGAAAACTTGAGAGCGTTGATCCGTGCTTATCATATTGATCAAAAGAGGACCTTTCCATTTGTACGGTTAATATTATCAGAGACCGACTGCAAGGAGTGTCTGCCTGAGTTCGAAGTCAAGGAGCTAGACCGGACACTGTTGAAGTTGGAGAAAGAGCTGGGCAGCGGCCAGTTCGGCGTGGTCTACAAAGGCTATGCGTTCGGCGTCTACAACAAGGAAGAATACTCGCCCGTTGCCGTCAAGAGTCTCAAGTGTGCGTCCCTACACTGCACAGACTGCGGTCTTAGACTATGCAGTGTTGAAAAAAAAAACACTGTGTTGTGTTGAATGGACGTTGTGTGACGCTCAATTAACAAAGTGTCGTATTGAAGTAACAGCCGGGGGGTGTTGAGTTGACGCCGTGTCATGTTGAACTAGCATAGTGGGATTTAATCCGGGAATGGTGTTGATTCAGCACCCTGTGGTCTTGTTTTTTAATACCACAAAGAAGTTTTGTATTGCACCATTTTTCTTTGCTAGACAGTGCTCTTTTAATCTAGATATTGGGTTATTAACTTTAGAGATAGGTATTGTTACCCTTGGAAACAGTTCCCTCCACACCCAAAAATTCAGGTCGGGAAGTTTAGGCTAACCCAAGCACCACAAAAACTGCACAGTTAATGCAACAATCTTTTTCTGGTCAAACTTTTTTCCTGAGCCACAATTCTTCAAATCAGTAACCTGTCCCACAAGACAAAAATCAGTATATCCAAATGACAATTAGACATCCTAAATAAATGTAATGAATATTTGATAGTGCTGGTTTCTCACAGGCAATGCGAGTTTGTGCATGAAGGAGGACTTCTTGGATGAAATTAAGCTGATTATTGAGATTGGAGCGCATCCTAACATCCTCTCGGTGTTGGGCTGTTGCACGGTAGATGAGCCATACTACCTTATCACCGAGTTCATGAAATATGGAGACCTACTGCACTTCTTATGGAAGTGCAGGGAGGTGGGTACACCGTGAAAAATTATTTTATCAGTTATTTGGTCATCACTATTTAAGGGCCTATTAAACAAGTGACATTGCACAGTTACAATGCAGGCCCCAAAAGAAATCAACGCAAATGTAACAACGTGCCCTCTGCGGTTCAAGGAGCTTTTATCTCGAGCTGTGTTGTGCTGGTGTTGCACATGACATAGTGCTTATTGGTTCTGTGAATTTGCACCAGTGATCACGGTAGAGGATTTGGTACAGGACATTTAATTGGTATAATAATTGCGTTTTCCATTTCATTTTTTTTCTTTTAACAGGAAAACCGGCCCGATAACGATTTGATTTACGTGCTGTCACAGACGAACAAGATACAGATTGCCCGACAAATTGCGCGAGGCATGGTAAACATTCATGTCCAATCCATTTGATTTGGAGGAAAGATTGGTTGGAGTATCAACAGCCTATACGATCTCCAGATAAACTTGTAGGGCCAATTTCGTAGAGCTGCTTAAGGCCAAAATTTGCTTAAGCTCGAAAAAACCTTGCTTGATAAATCAGGTCAACAGCCAAAGCTCCTCGTGATGTATATTGTTTTGGAATCGTATTTAGCCGTCGTTTGGTTAGCATGACAATCAGATAGAGTTTGACCTGGTAACCTTTGTTTTAAACAAGGTTTTTTCGCACTTAAGCAGAGTTTGTTCTTAAGCAGCACTTTGAAATCTGCCCGTGGCCAAGACTGTCTGTCTCAGGTCACTGTGGAAGGTTTATATTACAGAAAGCGATCTATACAAGGGGGAAAATTCCCGTTTTCCTTAAAAATCATTTATCAGATCTCAGCCCCTCATAATAACCATCCAATAAGAATTAATTACGTGTGAAGTAGTTCTTAGATACTCAAACTATACGGTTAGGCAAATACAGTACATGTGATTGCCATGATTAACGTCACAGGTGTGAAATAGTTACTACGTTTGAAATAATTAGGTACGAAGATGAAAATGTGTAGCGCTTATAGGGAACAGAAAGCCCATTGGTCGAAATGACATCAAGTGAGGGTACAGTCTTGGGCAAGTTCCAGAAATTACAACCATTTGTCGAATACTGGTTGATTTTCCCTGGTAACCTGTGTACAAAATTATATCCCTGGTACCAGGCAAAATCGAACAGCGGTTGATAAATGGTCGTCCGTCTGCTGAGCTTACCCTAGTGTTCAGGAGGAGTCGGTGGGTGTGAATTTTTGTTGCGTTCAAAGCAGGTTGCGAGTTATATAACTTGAAGTGGAGTGTTCTCTCCCTCAAGGAATACCTGTCCAACACCCGTTACTATCACGGCGACCTTGCAGCTCGCAATATCCTGGTAGGCGAGGACCTTGTGATCAAAATCTCCGACTTCGGCCTGGCAGACGATATTTACCAGAACGGCTACAAACGCTTGGCGCCTCAGCGCAAGCGCCCGGTCAAGTGGGTCAGCCTCGAGACAAATCTGGAGGGGAAATGCACCATACAAAGCGACGTGTACGTATGGAAAGTTGTGTTTTTGTCTAGCGACAGTAAGAGTTTACTATGTTGTTCAGGGACTTCAATCTTCTCAACGGTTCTACCAACAGAATTTAATGATGTATGATACACTTGAGGAAAAGTTTTTCAACTTATACTTTTAATGCTGGCAAACTCCACTTCAGCAGAGATGAAGGTAGGCCGACATTGACGCCTGAATTATAACCCAATTAAAATACCTAATTCATCCTTCTACAAATTGGCCTGCACTATGGCACGTTCTTGGGTTGTCTCTAGCCCCGTGATAGTTGTGGCTCCGTCGCCCCCAAATGAAGGTGGCCGTCAAAAGTGGCCTCGGTCGTTCATAGAGTTTGTCGTTTGTCTCAGGTGGTCCTTTGGTATCGTCCTGTACGAGATCTACACCCTAGGCAGCATGCCGTACCCCGGACTGGACGGACGAGAGGTTATCCGTCGTCTGCAGACTGGTTACCGCATGGAAATGCCCAACTGCTGTCCTCAAGACATGTGAGTGCATATGCCAGATATTCATTATCAAAGGAACCAGGAAATGAATTTTTCTTAGAATCACGTTTTGTGTATCTCTGTACTGTTCTTCCACATATGAAGACTGTTGGACATCTTTTTTGAGTTATGTGAGCTGAACGATACACTTTTTCAAACATTAAAAACTGACCAAATATTTCTGGAAAAGAGGTAGCAGTGGTTAAAAAAATCTAGAGAAATTTTCTGTTCACCTATCAGTGCAACATTGAGGTTCAGTGCCTTGGATGACATAATAGTTCTGCTCATGAATATGCAACTATGCATTAGCAAAAAAAAAAATTAAAATATGGGTTAGAATTGCAAAACAAACAATCAAAATAAGGTTAAATGAAACCCAAAGATGCAATTTCAAGGGTTTTAGTAAAATTTATAAAATATTTCTATTTCCTGGTTCCTTTAATCGGAAACGTTCACCACAAGTGCTGTTACTTCGCCCATAGCCTAGGCTAAGCGATTGTGGGCTTTCACAATAGTGCGCTGCCAAGAGTTTGCAGTGGGTTGACGCGTCCGGACGTGTCGACCGGCGGCTGTGGCAATGCATGTGGGTCGACACATTTCGTGCATTGTGATTAGCCAGGGTGTTGCAAACTCTTGGTGGCGCACTATTATGAAACGCCGGTATTCATTTATACAACTTGTACACGTGCACAAAGCCTGTTACATCCACGTGCTTATGTTCCCTAAATTTGGCAGATTTAATTCAAAGAGACCGGCACATAGAATGCACATAATGAAAAATATGTTCATTAAATTGTGCTCGCTTATATATGTTCCTTTGTTACCTTGTGTTTGTTGATTACTGATTCTCACGTTCCTTTCTTAAGCTATGACATCATGAGACAGTGCTGGCGGGAGAAACCGTCTGACCGGCCTACCTTTACCAATCTCTTCAACACCTTCGACAAGATGCTGGTGGCCCAGTGCGACTACATGCCTCTGGAGGGCGCCGTGTACGATCACTGCCTGCCAACTGGTGGCAGCAGTGGAACCAAGGCACGGGGCGAGAAAGAGGAGGCAAGTGGCGCCCCGGCTGCAACCGGGCAAAGGTTCACGCCGACCGTCGAGGAGATGGTGAAGAGCGACACCGAGCAGAGCGACACAGCGAGGCTCTTTCAAAAAGATGAATATGAATGAGACATTTCAATCACTGCACAGCAAAACAAAAGTCAGCAGTATTATTATGCTATTTATTGAAACTATAAGGTTTAATTAAATAATTCATTAAAGGAGCATGCAGTTACTCTTCCTTATGGATGTCCATGTACGATATTACTCATGACAAGCTGGTAGCCACAAAATTTGTACAGTCGCAAGTCAAATATTACATGTTTTTCTCTAAATGTTTTTGCCCTAATGAGATTTAGTAGCTAGTTTTCCTGTCTTTTGGTCAATTTGTAGTATAATGTATTTGGAGCCAGTAAACAACTTTGTAGCATGTTCATTGTGTAATGTTACCACAATGTTTCCAACAGAATACATAGATATATCGAAGTTAATCCATATTGCATTTTCGAAGATTTATAGCAAAACCTTTCGAGCGCATTCCTAATGGGATGTCTGAGAAATCAGTGAAGACAACCAACCAATAAACGTCATGACAAATTGTATTTACAGTTAAGGGACAATCCAACCACTCAACTCTCGATTAGTTTACGGTTGATATTCAGGCCATTGTTTGAAAAATATTTGTCTGAGATCATCCAGTTTTAAGCGTTTTGTAGCAACAACATAAAGTGAATGATCCCTTATAGCTGTAGAAGTATTAAGTTTTGGAAAGTATTAAAGCAACTATAGTATTATCTTATAGTATTATCAAGATGGCTTATTAAGTTATATTGCAGGAAAACTTTCATAAAAGCAGTGTAAAAGTAATGACGTACAGGCTTCATTAATTAAGACTGGTGTTTAGAGAACTTAACAGAAATTACAAAGTGTAAACAGAACCAAAGCATGCGAAGTGCTTACAATAATGATGGTCAAACGCCAGAGGGCGTGATGTAGGTTAATAACCAGGATTCCTTCACTGTTGTCAAAGATGTAATTGCTACTGTGCCTGTGGTCCCAGGTTTATTGTTACTAGACAGATACGTTGTCATGCAACTTAGCTTCGTGTAAGCATTATTTCACTCAGATATTACAATCCGTAACAAGTCAGAGAATAAAGATTGGAATTGGTGATAGCATTGTTGATGTTCTTATATGATTGTAAACGTTTCATATCAAACATGATTTTCAACGTAAGCCAAAGTGTCGCCACATTTCGACAAACTCGTGATTAAAGTTTAATCAGTGTATGCGTTTTAATTGTATTAATTCTGCCCGTTTGAATTTATTAACAGCTACAAACATGAGGTAGATACCTGGAGAGCGAAATGCTGACCAGGTAAATCGTCACTCTCTAGAAAATTGTGAAAGCTACGGGACTGCACGCATGATGATACATGGAGCCTGTATTTCATAATGGATTGATGTAAAATTATTGTCACGAATGAGAGGCTGGTTTGGATATATATTTGTAATATTATAATGTAACTGAAACTTAATTAAACCTTAAAGGAACCAGGAAATAGAATTTTTTTTAAATATTACTAAAAACCCTTGAAATTGCATCTTTGGGTTTCAATTAATCTCATTTTAAGTTTTCGTTTTGCAATTGTTACCCATTTTTGATGCTTTTTTGGTTTTTATGCTAATGCTATTTGCATATTCATGAGCAAAACTATGATGTCATCCAAGGCACTGAATCTCAATGTTGCACTGATTTGTGCACAGATTTTTAACCACTGCTATGACAGATTTTATTTTCTTTGGCAATTTATTGCTGTGTAAGTATGTGGCAATAATCCAGCAAAAATCCTTTTCTCAGAAATGTTCCCAGATAGCAAATTTGGGGTTCACAATTTGAACATTGAAAACATGCATCCTGAACCATGTTTTCCTGGATTTACATCAAAGCAAAAGCGCCCTCACTTGTCCAGAAATGCTTGATCAATTTTTAATGTTTGAAAAAAAAGTGCACCGTTCAGTTCATGTAACTCAAAAAAGATGTCAATCTTCATACTTTGCATGGAAGAAGAGTACAGATATACACAAAAAGTGATTCTAAGAAAAATCATTTCCTGGTTCCTTTCAATATATGTAAATGATACAAATAGTCATCAGCACTTGGATTTGCGAAGTTCCACGTTTTGTGTAGCTAATTAAAGGCATGGTGTCACTGGGAGCTCTACACCACTCGTTTTCCCCTGCTGGGGGAGTTGCATAAGCTGATTATGAAGCAACACTGAAAGCCGTCGAATTCATAAAGGAAGCGTGGTTAGTAACTGTAAAGAAAGGGTTGGGCCCAGGTGCAAGGTTGGGGTCACCGTGTTTAGTTAAATGAGTGGTGAACACGTTGGAGACTGAGCAAGAGCGATGGTTTTGACAACGCGGAAATGGTCGTGGTTCTTGGGTTTTTACTTCTAGGCTCAGAACAATATCTTATAGAACAATCATATAAGGAAGTTAGTTAAGAGTGTGAAAGGTCCCCTCTAGACTGACTTTTTGAGACCAATGAATGTGTTATCTTTTTGAAAATATACACAAATAATGGCAATTCGCATGACACGTACATTGCACCCTGCACATGGTTACATCCCAAACTGTGTGATTCAGTCAATGCTTAGGAATAGCGCAGGGTCAAGTGCGATCTAACGAAGGATTGCGTCCTTATGACCCCCAACTGGAGTTTGACATCTCATACATGACAACTTTTTAGGGGCCGTGCGTTGCTGGCGTCTCCATGGTGTCTCTGAAGCTGTTTTGGTTAGTTTAAGTTAGTAACAATGAATGTGCCACAGGTTTTCTCGAGCCTATCGAAGTAAACAAACCTTGCCTCTGAGGACGCATTAACGCACAACCTCTATGAGCTTCGAGCTGGACCACGAGAGGGCGCACTTTTCTTAGCAACAGCGGCTTTTTGATCGGAACTGAATTGTCTGAACGATTAGGAAATGCACGCGTTACGATAGCATCGCTACCGACAAAATGAACATTCCCGACCAACATGGCTCTTTTCAACCGATGAGGGTGTGCTTCTGCTCTAGGCAGATAGAGGTTGGAAGACCCTAACTGCATAAACGTTTTGATTAGTCATGCACGAAGGGGTCTAATTTGCGTGCACAGTAAAGAGCAAAATAAAGGGATTAAATAGCTGCACGAATGGCAACAATTACATGTAGTAGCCCCCCATGAAACAATTTGAAACCCCTCTGGATCCGCCCCTGGCATATCTACCTTTTCTGGAGGTGACTCTATTGTGTATGCCTTTTGACTGGTTTCGCGTGCGTCGTCTGGTGGTGCTTGGAACATGCTGAGGGAAACATGCCCTTGCTCACGAGCACCAACTTCGAAGACTGGAGAGCTGATTAATAGCTTGTGGATTGACCTGTCAAAGGCAAAATAAAAATGACAGGTTTGCAAAGGGTACTTGCTTAATGTCAAACCCCTGGTACGGCCTGGCGTGCGGTGTCCGGCAATCAACTGAACTGTGAGTGAATGATGTTTATCTCTGGTAACACGGATGCTAATATTGCCTTTCCACTTTAAAGGCGCCTCTTAAGATTAGTTAAAGGGAAATATGGACTGGCTGCGTAGCACCGTGATCAGAATATTGACAAGAATATAATATAAAATTGGTGCTCTAGATTATGTGATTGCCGAGTTTTCGGTAACTGCATGAGTACCTTCTTCAGGGCTTCTTGTCAGTACTTTTTTTAGACCGGTTGGAATCCATGTCTGTTTGCACCATTCGCTGTTGTATAATTTCAGTGAACACTCTCCGCAACTTAACACATGCGCAGTCGACGTGTGAGTGAACTCGTGAGAGTGAGATAACGTGTGCATGAGGAAAGACGCCTTTAGACGTCATTTCGCTGTTAAAGTTATCTTGACCATCAAGATCAAGCATGCCGCACAAAACGGTTGGAGGGTTTTTGGGGGGGCTGTGGGTAAATTAGCTGAGCTTTTAGATCACATTCGCGAAAACCAAAGAATACATATTTGAAAAATTGAATTGAAATTTCATTTTATCTTTAAGGCAGACAGCAGCAAAGTCAATAATGGCGCTCCGGGTGCCTTGAACAGGCTTGTGATAACTGCTTCCAGGCCTATATGCCGTTGGTAGATGCTCTTTTGACACTATTTTGCCACCGTTGGCTATTTAGATTTTTAAAAAAATTGTACTTGTTTCTCTTTGTTGGTAGAACTACGGTACAGAAAATTTTGCTAGTGGTCAACCCAGACGTAGCATAACTAAGAATAGATGTTGATTAGCGTCATCTTAAGGTTCAAGGTCTGAATGAAATGAACCAATATGAATTTCCCAAGAGTTACAGATCGCAACTGCTGCTTTTATTCTGTCCATACTTGCAAAGTGTGCGTGAATAATTGCTCCAGGAGGAAAAATTCCTTCCTGATCGAAACACAAGAGATCTTGTGGCCACTGCCTTGACTCTCTAGTGAAAATCAGTGCGCCCTCTGTTGAGAGTACATGTAGTCTGTTTTTTGAAAGCAAGTATGCCATGACTTTGCTTAGGATTTGCCTTGAATTTTTTACATCATGAAGCAGTTTGTTCGGACAGATAAGAGACAGGCGTTGCGGTCTGGCAATGTAGAAGCTTTGAGAAGGGATTGCCCATCTAGAACATCGTTAACGGTTGGGGAGGTGTTTCTGCATGAGTTTCCAATGTCGGAGTGTCATTAAAATAGCCCCCTAAAATGTCAGCCATCTTTTTGTTTGTTGGGATTAAAATTTTATCCTCGTTTTCCTGCAGGGACAATTCCAGGTTGCTTGATCATATTTTTCCTTCCCAGGCCCAAGGGGGTGGGGAGTATACCCATACTGACTCAGTTGCTCTCAGTTGACCGTTGCGCTGGATATTATCACCCTTTTCAGTGGTCGATTACCAGCCCTCACCATCACACACAATCATGGACTCTCCCCGTCATCCTTACACGTACATCCTTAGCAAGCCCGACAGCAATTTGAAGTGACAGTGGCCAGTCATTTTATGACTGAAATAACCTTCCTAACAAAAATATAACCCGGAGGCCCTCAGTAGTTGGACTTAATACTGGCCTAGGCCGAGGCTGCCGTAACACGTTCACCCATACTGCACTGCGAATTTCTCTTCATGGATAGTAAAAAAAAACCTCACAACCCCCTTGATTTCCACTAATGGGTCGACCATAAATTCACCCGCTGGTGACTTCGCACTGCGATGCGGCAGGTGCGTTTTACGATCCCTGCCGCGCCCAAGGCCGGGTCAACCTATGGCTGCATTGGGGAACTTTTATCCAGACGAGTGTCTTTGATTATGCCGAGCCGATTACAGTACACCACCAGTGTGGTGTAGTTTTATGCTTATATTTTCATTAACTGCGTGACGGCATGATTTTTCTATTTACGTAATTTCCCTTGAGAGTCTGTATTCTGCAGGCTACCTTTAATCACTTGTTTAACTCCAACCAACAAGCACTTGATTGAATTTGTCTGCTTATTTTGAGTTATCATCAATGGATTTCCCTCCAGATGTAGTCCCCCGCCTTTTAGAGCGTAACCATAGTGCATTAGGTCAACAATGAGAGCATGGCATATCGGAACAATTTTTGCAATGCAGCTGTGTTTGAAATAATTGAAAAGGAAGTGACTTCAGTCTCGCTTATGTGAAAACAATCTGCAAGAAATCAGGGAGTGAAAATTGTAGCCAATTTCAATGTCAAATCGCCGACAAAAATAAATATACCAAAATAAATTCCAGGCCATAGGCCTATCATATTTGTTTTTATTGAGGGCTACAGTGTCTTCACCGAACCTCTCCTTTTTAACAGCAACGAAGTCCTCCTTTCTCAGCCGGGGGGAAAAACAGTGTGACATGCATGAGGAATTGCGGGAACGTACTCAGTATTCACTCAGCGATTAGATGTGTGTTGTGGTTCACACTTGATGCCTATACTAAACCTCCCTAATCGCAATCTCCGTCCAAATGACACTGGAAGGTGCCTCAGCTGCGATTGCTCTCGAAAGGTCACCGGAACTAACAAGATGTTTAATGAAGGCGAAGATTAGACGAGGACAATAATTGGCAAGCGAAAACCTAATTAGAAAGAAACCCAATAGTGAAAAGTCCTTTGAGGCATTTGCAAAAGCATAAACTTTAACAATTTTTCTCATGACAAATGATGTGGATGTTTAAGAAATGATTTTTTTCTTAACATGCAGTCTTAAAAAACTGGCTTTCTGTTATAGGTCTATAGCATCATTTATTACTGTACGTTGTTAGCCTTCTGTAAAAAACTCTGCTTTCATTTCTCTGACATGTTCGATTGTTCACAATTAATAAACAGAAAGAAATTCTGAAGCTTCACCTCACATTCTCAGCCCAGCTCCAATGGAAAAAAAAATAATCAGCATTTATTTTTATCTGATTTGAAAGACAGTAATTGCACTTCTTTCCTCTGTACAATTGGATAATTCTTACTGGGTGTTGTTTTCCTTTCATTTTGTCCCCTGTCTATGCTCTGTCCTTTATGCCCTACGTAACACTTTTGGGCCATAGCACAGCATTGTAGGGAAAAAAAAAGTTTTCGTTTTCTTTTTTCTCTTTCAGTTTTTTTCGCTGAATGGAATAATGCATATTTAATTCAACACGATCACCTTTGTAAAGATACACAAGTAATTTCTCATAAAATGTTGTTACTAACCGTCAATCTGTCACCAGAAGCTCAGTTGGTAAACTACTAGCATGAATAAATTATCCGGGTTGAGCTTATATATATTGATATGGGGGGAAGCATGACGTCAGCAGTTACCTGGCGTGAACCCAGCTCTGTTGACTCAGCTTGTCAGCACCAAAACACGCGGTCTTTGATTTTCGCTCGCGGAAACCAGAAGTTCAAGGTTTGGAGATTCATAGATTTTTTTCCTCCTTGTTTTATCGTCCGAGACAGAGAGCTGGAGAGCGAGGGGTTTATATTTAGCAGCAGTGGGTGCATGATTGCCCTTAATAAAATGACCGGAGCAATATTTATTTCACACGTTGATATTTGAGTCAAAATATAAGAAATGGTAAGGTTCAAATGGAGAAAAAAGTCAGTCGTGGTGGGAATAGAAATAATCAGAAGCATTTTACATCTTCAGTGGCAATTGAATTTCAAACCTCTCAGATCACAGCGGGGCTTGCCTTGTTAAAAACCAAACTTTGTAAATGTTGATATTCTCTTACGGAAGATGCTATGCCATTCCATCAATTTAAACGAATTTGAAAAAAATCAAAATTTGAATTAATGTCCCCGGGATAAACGTGGCCCCTCCCTTGCAATTGCTTCGTGTACTTCCAGCCGTCCTTGATGTGTGTGTGCTTCACCATCACTGCCCTGTCCTCTCCCCACGTCGACACGTTTTTGCTGCGAAGAAAAAAGTTCACACCAAACTGGAAAAAGAAACTAGACTTGCCGCTGCTAACGGTGAAACTTGAGTATTTAGTTGCAGTCTGACCAAGCGGGATGCTGGGAGCAAGGCCTGTCAGGTGTTGGGTTTCATCAGGCCATGTCGCTACGTCTAATTTAGTTTTGTTTGATTTGGAAAATGAGCGGGACTGCGTATATCCCCGGCAAACAGACGAATGTCCGGCTGTAATCACCGCAACAAGGGAGGAATACGCTATGGGTCGAATTTAGTTTGAGACATCAAGCGCTGGATGGTCTTCTTTACTGAGTGTTGAAGTATGGGGAGCGGGTTCACATCCCACCATTACTCAATCCATTTTGCAGCATCAAGATCTCGGGTGTTCTGGATGAATGAGATTTAAATTTGAGCGTGGATCCAAATTTTGGAGATGAAGTACACGAGTTTCAACATGAGGCTTATTTACATAGTTACTTGTGAATTCCAAAACCAGTAGCGACATACAAACCTCGAAGGACGCACTGAGAAAGCTGTGTCTCCCAGAACGGCATGAATTCGAAGAGTTCCCTGAAAATGAGCGCAGGTTGTGAGCGGTGTTGGCGTCATATTGTGTGAATGGACACCGTGAAATGTTGAAATAACACCATGTATTCAAATAATACTCCGTGCTGTTGTAAATAACATCTACTGGTGTTGAATAGATGCCATGAGGTACAAGTATATGGGATCATGGTGGTTAGAACCACTCCTCAAATACACTATAAAATGCAATTTGAACTAACGGTGCAACCGCTGAATTAATGTCTCTTCAGTTTGAGAGAAGAAGCTGGAATTATTTACGGGCTGGTAACAACGTAAATGTCAAGCGTGTCAAACCTATCCTCATAGACGTGACCAGTATTAATCCAGGTACTCCTTTACAAAGAAAAAGACTCCTACACGACTGATTTTTGTTTTCGGTTACTACCCAAACGTTCAAGTTCAAGGTAACACCGAGCAGCACTGGCAATGGGACGAAAAGGTAAGTGGTTTCGCCCTCAAGAGGGTACCGTATCAAATTGCTATGTACGAAATACTTTACAAATTACTTTGTAACTCTATCTTTTCATATAAAGTATTTTAAGGGGATTTTAAGCATAAATCATGTTTCAAGGTTTAAAATGATTTCATGTTACGTTCAAAAATTTTTACAAGTGTTTGGATATAAGACGTACTGGATTTTAATTTTTAATTTATTTGGCATTTGAATTTGTTGTTTAATCTTTTTTGCCGTGTCTTAAATTTACGTTTTTGTGTATTTTTGTGCAAACTGAAAAATAGAATTTCATTCTGGCATGGTAACTAAATTAATTTTGAGTCCGTTTTCAAGCAATCGTTTTTTCTTCCCTCTTCAATTTTTTGAGAGGAGTTTCTTGTACATGCACTTAAGTATTACTGCACCAACTAATATGTGCTTGTTTATCGTTTTTATTTCAACCAAAAGCCTTTGTACACATCTGAAATACACGCACTTTTTACCAATGATTTTTCCAAGTGCAGTTGCAACGTTGAGCAGCGGGATAATTCTTCTAAAGTCTACAGATGACATACTTAGTTACATGATTATTTTGTCATATTTGGTACCGCGCACTTCTTATGTCAATAGCAATGGATGCGGGCATCAGAGTACCGTGCTGCACGACCAGATGTAGCTTAGAGGTTACCGCTTCAAGCGGTTGGGGGCGCTGTTTATATTCCATCGCCAGAGCTGTTTAGTTGCGACATGAGCATTCAATTAATTGTTGGAACCAAAATTGTGTATGATGCGTCAGTGCACATGGACAATTACCACACAACAGCTGCATGCTGTACTGCACACATACTAAACGACCATTTTGGCTCCTATGTCTGCAGTTGGCACAACACTCTATTTATACAGCTCTGTGTATGGCTTTCCCAACACTAAGTACACAGGCTTGGTATCCAAGAATGAACACTTGAGTCTGAGATTGATGATGATTAAGCACAAATTCCTGCAACTCACCAACTAAGAAAATTTGGGTTCGAATGATTTTTTTTAGGGGAACTATTAATTATACATTGCATTTTGTTCAAAAGATACATGTACATTTGAGACCTTTTCCAGACATTTCCTTAAATTCTACACTGAATTTCAGGCTCTAACTTTCAGCCTCATTCGTCATTTTTATTCATTTTTGAGAGGGAAGATCCTGGGAGTTATATTAAGACTCATTCCCCAGTCAAGATGTGAAATGCGTAAATATATCTCCTATTCCCTGGTGATCTACACCTATTTGAAGAATTGGCTTTTGTCGAGATCTGCAGACTTGAATGGATTTACTTTTGTGTGGGTCCTGTCAATCTGTCTGACTTATATCCAATAACACCCAGCTAACTTGAATTCAGGTAACACAGTACTGCCAGTGTCTGATAACAGAATGGATGGATGAAAACGTTCGACACACCTTAATCTTTTTTCTTTCTGTTTTGCATTTGGAATAAAATCAAACTTCTGCAAACCTTATAATTATTTTTTTGTTTTTTTGTTTACGGAGGCTCTCCGAGCTTCAGGTGCAGGGTAATACCCTCGTGACTATCACCAAATACTCGGCGATGTGTGGACAATTTTAAAGTACTAATCCATATACAATCAGGCACGCTCGGTCAGGAAGAGTTTGAACAACATTCTGAGAGTGGCGTTAGTGCGAGCACTTGTCGAGAACACAATTTTCTCCCCTCCTAGACTTGTTTTTGTGATTTGGAGAAGAAAGCGGAAACGCTCTCAATGGATTCGGTGACATGCCTGAAAGCAACACCAGCCGGGTACCGGTGAGATACCCAGTCGATACAATGTAATTAACCCGACGTTCCTCCCGGTGTTGACCGCCGAGCGAGCGGCGGTGCCGGCAACCAGCGACCGAGGGGGAAAAAGTCGATAGCGAGCAAATTAAATTTGCTGGTTGTGTGTAATGACGCTACTAACGGAGTGTCGTGCCATTTGGTGTGGTTATATGTGCCGTGGCCAGTTCGCAGTGATGCGCTCGGCAGAGACCTAAATCTTCTCGCTCGTCCACACTGCATCACTCACACACAAGCAACCCGGACTCCATTAAGGGCAAACATCGGAAAGAGGACAGCCATCTGAAGCCATTTTCTTCCAGCAGAGAAACAGGGGTAATCGAGTTAGAATACAAATTACTACCGTTTGTTTCCACTGTTTGTCTGCATGTACGCTGCTTGCAATTTGTGATATGCATCTGGTCGGCATTATGTGAGGAGCCGGCCGAGAGGGAACAATTTGTTCTGTAAACGGTAAGCGTTTTGTAATTATTAATATTCAACCTGATTGAATGAATGAACGCTGTTTTACGTCGAGAAGCAGGATGAGTCAAGACTGTGTTTAAAACCAAAACGTTGTCTTTTAACGGTTTCATGGAGTTGTGTGACTCATGGTGTTTTTCATGATGCAGCATACATGTAGACATCTCGAATGTGATCTGGTCGTGCATCAGTGTATTGTAATGATAGTATAAGAAACACTGAATAGTGGATTTTAATAGTAATTAGAGCAGAAAATCTCCTGATGCTTGAAAATTCATCGGGATCATCATTTTCTGGGAATTTTATTACATCTGAATATTTCAAGGGTAAAGAGCTAGTAGACAGGGTTGGCATGTTAAAAACAGCATGTAGATTGACATATCAGAGTGGACAACGGAGTCAGTACATTGTGTTCAACAGACACCTACCATATGTGTTTGGTAAAAGGTGGCTCACTTCAGATCAATCAAAACTTTGACAGGACAGGACAGAAACATGAGACTGGAGCTCAAATTTATGGATGGCTGTGCTACTTCAGTCGATTAAAAAAGACAGTTTGGATCTTTAGCAATAATCCACAGTGGACACAATTTGCCTGTAAAGGCGCTTCGACGCGGTGTCTGTTCTGTTTGGAGGAATAGGCCTAAGCATTTTGTTAGAGCATTTTCAGATTATATCACCAGTCGCAAAATAATGATTTAAAACAAATTTCTCAGTAAAATGTGTAAGTATAAAATAACTCACCCTGCTTGCATAATGTCATGTCTGACAAAATCCAACTTCTCGCAAAATGTAGAAATAATATCCAGCAAAGTTTAGCAACCTTTCCCTTAATGCACCCGAAACCCCTTTTCCTGTAGTAATTATGCTAAGCCTATTAGCTTCCTAAGCGAATAGTGTGGCTAGCCACATACACTATAAGCAGAACAGATTGGACATAGAGTGAGTAATACAGTCATGTAACATTTAATTTAATATTTGTCTGCGATTGGTACTAAAGTATTTAGCACCAAGCACTACGAGCCGTATGTGCATATATTTATCTGATGGGAATCCAACTTACACGCAGACATTGGGTGAGTGCTCTGCATAGTAATCTTAACATCTGATAAATTCTGAAAATATCAAATTTTAAATCAAACCAAAATCATTGCTTTCCCTCGGCAATGAAAAATATGTATAAAATACACATCTATCCAATAAAATTAAAAAGCCTCGGGAAAATTTGAACCATTTTGTTCTTAGTGTAGAGGTCGAAGATTTAATTTTGTAAACGTCACAAGATCTTCAAGACCTTCTTGGAATGTCTTCACGCTTTTAAATCGTTTGTTTGCCAGAGCGTTTATAGTCTTTCTGTGGCTTTAAGCTTGGCGCTCGAATCAATCAAATTGAGCTTTCAATATGGTGCTTAATATTTACTACCTCGAGCGGAAATGCCTGAAGTTTTATTGCAGCGCTTTCTTCATAATATTACATGTAAGATCATGACCCCTGATTATAATGAAGGTGTAACGTTTCTTAGAGGTTATTTTAATTTGCGAAATATTTAAGATCAAGCCATCGCCACTCATTCACTTAAACACGTTTTGAAAGCCGTAATACCTTTTTCAACATGTTCCAGACTATGGTAATTTAAATCACGAAATTAGCAATTATTCTGCTTCAGTTGTCCATGTAAACCCGGAAAAGGATGAGCTTAGCCTCATCAGATGGTGTGTTGAAAGATACTTACAGCTGGTGTAAAAATTAATGAAATTGGCTGCTCTGTGATCCTTTTCCGAGGTTTAATAATTGAAATCCCGGTTGACCATGCCACACACCGCTTATTCAAATTCTTGAGATACGTCCATGTACTGGTGCTTATTTATATTTTGTCCCGGCGCGGCATTTAGCGATCGTCAATAAGCGATCTACTCGTCAGTGACTCAGCACGACATCGGCTGTCATTCCTGAACGGGTAAATTACCCATCTGCTCACACTGTCTGTGGGGACTTGACATAAAAATGTTCCCCGCTTGAAGCGACGGAGGCACAGCCGACCGTCACATTCTCTCATGTTGCAGGGGGGTGGCCGCATGTGTCGCACAAGCCGCATGATCATACCCACTGCGAGGCCAGCCCTCCCTTTGCACGCAATCATCTTTGAATTGTTCGCATTCTGGTTTTATGCCAAGCTTAGATGGCTTGTCATTTCCATCATTCGTTGTGATGTCTGCTGTCATTAGCATTTGATCACTTAAGAGCATTTACCTCCGTTAACCACTGCGTTGTTTTTCCACTCCTGTTGTCATATCTTTCAAATGATCCTTGTTCCCGCCACAGTAATAGGCTTCAACATTACCAAAGAGAACATGTCTACTGTACTCTGAGTGATTTCGGTGTACTTTACTGTAAACAATATTTTAAATTAAACTTTGGAAACGCGGAACGTAGTCAAAAACCTTGTATTCGAAATTATTAATTATGCCACACGCTGTGTTTGGACGTTTTGATAACTGATTCAAATTGACGCATGATTTCAGAAATACTATGATTATTAATATGAAAATTATGCGTTGCTTTGCGCATCAGAGGAGCACAAAATGTTAGAGGCAAGTCTCTCGATACAGACGTTTTTACACTGCAAACACTGTGATGTTAAAATCAACTCTTTTTGGTGTTATCAGATGACCACTTTAACACCGCTGGTGTTACTTTGCACACCTATAAGTGTTACAGTGCACTGGAGGGTATTAAAAGTAACACCAAATAACACCAACATTTTTAACAGCAGTGAAAAGTGTTGGCGTAGTCCTCTGATAAATTTAACACCCCAGTTTGTGCAAAAGCTTTTAAGAAGTCATTGCACACGATATTTATCAGCGGCTTAAGACGCTCAACAATGCTGGCATATTTGGCATCAACGTCAACATCTTATTTTCATTCTTGGGCTAAGAGGATTTTCTCCGGATAACTGCTGCTGCTTCATCTGATCGTTCACTAGTGAAGCAGACGAGAATAATGACAGCATGAAGCCAGTGATGAGAGATGGTTTTTTATAATAACTAGACCAGTGAGCCATGCAAATAGCAGTGCATTATATTACATTCCATCTTTCTGAATTACCACTCCTCATTTGAGTTCTTACGTCCATAAATCCGATCAACAGTTGCATACTGCAGTCAACCGATAGAACACTTATTTCGTCAGGAATGCATGGGCCTATAAACAGTCACTGTCGTCGTCATTAACTCGCCCTTTTTTATCTCCACTGTTGATACGATCATCAACAATGCCACCCATCTATTTTTCTCAACATTTGTGAGCAGTACCAACATTATTATCCCGTGCAACATAACTTGTCAGAGTCATTGTCGATCGACGCGATCGTTGTTGGTCACAAACCAGATTAGTTCCTCTTTATCTTCTCATCGCTACCATACACGAGCACCACCACCTCCCCCTTGCATTTCTACATTATAATAATTTAACCATTCGCATTACCATTGACGTGTTTTGTTTCAAAGGTGCATTTCAGACAGCTTTAAAATCAAAATATCATCACTTAATAATTTCTTTTAAAACAGAACAAAAAACCAAACAAAGAAAATTTTGGCTTCTCTTTAAACGTCTTCTTGCTGCGTTATGATGCATTAGTTATGAACTGCCATTCAATAAACTCATATCAATTCCTCTTCTTTTGAATCCGTAAACTCAGAGTTAACTAGCAATAGCATGGTTTAGTTTATACCAAAAATGGCTCCGAGACAACTCGATCGTTCTCCGTGCAAGGTCAATGACTCAGAGCCATTCTGAACCAATGGATTTGCTATGTTTCCGATCAATGATTCCTTACATTTATTGACCCTGTCATGAATGTCAGGATTGTTCTCGATCATATTACTGCAATTCATTCAATTAATTGACCGACTCACACCCGTGTGATTCACTGGTGTTCACTTACCCCCTGGTAATCGGTATCATGAAGGAAAAACACTGGATGGATTTGTCTTTGTTAGTCATAAGTATAGGGACCTAACTGTATCGACGTTTGAAAAACTGACTAATTTTGAAGGACAGTCTGAGAAATAGCTTGATGACGATGTGAATGGATTGAAGATAGTTCGTTATTGTTTCAGCGTTATTTATCAGCGAGGTAATGGAGCCTCGTGCGAAGGAACCAACATTTTCACCGAAAAAAATGCATGCTTTGGATTTCTAAAGAGAGGCATGTAGGAGAACAGATTTGCAATGTTTTATGAATTATGCCCTACTTGACAGGATTTTGTTAAACTTTTACAATCCATGGAGAAATAAGAACACTGTCATTGCTACTTGCTACCTTGGATAATACGAAATCCTGTCTTGTGCGAAATTTCTTCTTCTTAATTGTTAATGGCTTTATACAATTAACGAACAACCAATGACTGGAGCAAACATCAACTGACCAACAGATTGATCATGCAACAATTAAACCACCAACCAACAAACAAAACCAACCGATAGTCAGCAAGTAACGCCCACCGCTTCCAATGCCGGTTTGTAAAAAGTGCTAAGGGTCGAATGCCCCGTAGGCTCAACGCAATCAGGTTACTTGCAGAGCATACAATTAAGGTTTCCGATAAACTTCTGCAAAAGCCCCAAGCAATACCTCCCTTTAGAACACTCCGTCAGTAGCATGACAGAATGCGAAGAGCATTCGACTAGTTTTGTAAAAAGTGCAGAGGCCCTGTCTTTGCGTGTTTTTACTTTTCCATTCGCTTTCGTCCTTAGACAACCAGTGAACGGGTCACACGCAAGCAAAAACAAAAGAGCAAGTATACTACCAAACTTTTCAAGATACTTAGACAAGATATTATTCTGTATAGTACTGTACTACATTTGAAACAAACCAGCAAACTTAAAATCTAATTAGAAAGAAAACAAACCAAACGACCAAAAACCAAACAAAAACAAATGATAAAGTATATTAATCCTTGGGTATTCTGTATAATATTTTGAATCTGTTCCAATCGTGAATTGATGGCCAGCGTTTTTAAAAGAGGCTTACATTAAATTCACGCGAAACAATGGGAGTAAGGATCTGAAGATAGCAATGTTAAATTGTTCAACACAACCGTTGAACTCTACAACAATACTTGTGACAGGAACAGATCCGATAAACTGAAAAAGTACAAACGGCAACACACCATCACCATAATCGTGACGGTCACACGATCCTGCCTGCAAAACGGCAGTATTAATTGCCTTTCCCTTTGCCAGCGTCATACATCCCGCGGTTTTTCAGTTTGTCCGTAGTAGGGGGCGTCCATCCTACCCCACCCCTCGTCACGGATGTATATCCCCCACATGCAATCGACCATTTTCCCCTGCACAGCTAGACGCTGAATCGATGAGATTAAATGACTCACGTGAGGCTGGTCATTAGGCGAGGAGGGTGTGAAACTGATCCTAAGAAAACATGTCAATAAAATGGCCGCCGCATGCAAAAACAACACTGAATTGTTTTCTCATTCCTCCATGGCATTATCTTTCACTGTCCATCCACGTGAGTTTGTGCTGGCTTTACTGATGGTAAGTCGGCAGCAGCCATTTCGGTGGTATTACGTATTTGTAATGCGTTCGATTGATTAGATCAGATAAGCATATCACAGTCGAAACAACTCAAATTTTACAATACTTAAGTGATACCTATTCAGTGATACCAATTATACCTATATACGAAAACAGACACGGATAGGCCTATGGAAGTGAGCTAAAGACAGCATAAGGAGTTGGACAGCACAATGAAACCGGTAGCCCTCGGGTGGTCAGGAGAGCACTGCGCAGGCGCTATTTCAACTTTACAAATTGACACTTGAAAGATTGTTGCAATAACCCCCTACCGTACCCAACAGTAGATGCACCTCGGTATTGTTTGCATCTTATCCTGAAAGAGATCTTTATCCTCTTTTACAACGCAAGAGGACCTTCAAGTGACATAAATAAAGACTCCAGATTTGTCCTTGCATTTACCCCTGAATTGCAGGGCGAAACCGCGTGGGGTCGAGGCATTGTCTGGGGCTGTTGATGCTACTCTCACCACGACAAAAGTAGGAAGCACTCAAAAAAGCATCTGACGAATACCTTACAAGATTTACCTTTGTTGCTATTCCGCTAATAACAGGAATCCACATCTAAGCCTCGACCATGGTGATCAGCGAATGATTATTGCGGCTCTCGGCTCTCAGCCGGAGTAGTGTTACATTTGGACCCCCATTAAAATGGACTCCTTGATCATACTTCGCAGGGCTCTGACAAAAAAAACATGAAACGAGAGAAAAGGCAAGGCTAGTTTTAAGGGCAGAGTGCCTTTGACTATATATCTTCTGCGTATTTATAGCTCGAGATATTGAAGATTGGATAGTTTAAACGCACGTACAAAGAAACTCCACATTCGTTCAAATTTTGCACTTCGGTACGGATTCCACTTCTTGGTTTTTGACATAAACATATTATTAAAAATCTCCGAAGAATTTCAGGAATTCCAAAAATTGGAATTTCAAGGATGCGGAGAGAATGGCATTCCTTATTGCACTGATGTTTAAAATGTAATCATTCACTGATAATTTATTTCACTTGTCAGGATTTCTGAGTAGTTCTTATTGCAGGAAAGAAAATGAACATTTCTGTGATTTTTGTTTCAAGTTGAGAGGCCATACCGAAGAAACATAGGAAGAGAAATGATTTATTGGCGATGCAGGGAAAGTACATTTCTAAAACAAAATCCAAATCGAGTAGGTAATCTGGTAGAAATGTTTAAACTGTAAAAACTGATTAGTACAATTCCAATTACCTGACTAAAGTCCGTTTTTAATATAAGCCTCTCGATAAATGTGTTTTGCGAAAAACAGTGTCCCATCTTTAAAAATCATTGATAAGTGGCACATTATGCTTGTTACGACAAGATGCTGACTGTCACGTGACCCCAGTTGTCCGCCGAAACAACAAATTCTTCCTGCTTTATCTTCAATATAATGTTTAAAGTTTAATGTACTTCCGGGAGTTACCAAGGAAAACAAGAAAAAAATGTTTGATGTGTTGTTAATCATGAAGAAACTTAAAGGTAAAAACAACGTTTAGAGTTTCAACACTTTTTTGTACCCACTTTTCCACACGTTTTACCCATGACATGTTTATAATCAAAATGTGTTTAGGACTGTGTTTATGCGCTAAACGCTTTTCCGAGGTACATGTTCAGCTTTTTAAAATGTTAGCATTTCAAAACATTCCTAAACCATAACGCTAAACATGTTGCGGTTAAACATGTCAAAAAAGTGGGTACCCCCAAAAAATGTGTTTAGAAATGTGTATATTATTCTAAGCGTTGTTTTTACAGTGTAAAACCAATTTAAACCTCATAACCCCCGTATGGAAGGTTTACGTGGTTGTGCTTGCCTTCAGCCAGACGAAAATCATAACCTGCTCACAGTGTTGTCAGCTTAGAACGTAACACACGGTCAACCATTTTGTGTTTGCTTTTCCTGGCTGTGTGTTTTGTGCATCACTATGGCCACAGCAGCGTCCAATCACACGTTGATGAGCCAAGCTGTCTACACACTGATGAGAGTTAAATCCGTCATTTAAATCACAATAGCCCCATGGCACAATAGGACCAAACGCCCTGCCCCTTTCGGTCCCTTCTTCTCTAATTAGCTACGAACCGTTTGTCATTGTGCGGCGTAGCGATATTCGATAACCTGCGGTACACTTTAACAACAGCTTGCGTGGCCAGACTAGTCAGCGATAACCGTTATTTGTATAAAGGTGCAACTCTCAAAAACGGTCTAACGGAATGATAAATACAATGGAAATCAGACAGGAATTCGTGAGTAGCCTCTGATTATTGTTGATTTTTTGTTAACTGAGTTTAAAGACTGAATTTGAAGCGGTCTCAGTATTTGCTTGGGACGTGTGTTGGATCGGAAAGTCTAAAGAAGCAAATCGGATTTATTTTCATGTGGAGAGGCTAACATTGTGTAAGAGTAAACCAGATGCTTGTCCACAATTTTAAATTTGCAGTGGATATCTCTTACCTAGACTGCCAAAAAGTTCACTTACTTTGTAGATTGATGTTAGTACATTTTGCTCATGAATGTATCTTCTTTGCATCTTTTGGTGTATTGTATAAAAATCGCCTCAAAGGATGACTATTATTAGCGAAATGCACAGTCTGTCTTTCGTGTTTTTCACGCTCGTTTTTGTTTGCTTAGGTGTCAATTTTTCAGTGTTTTGTGACCGTGTCATGAACTAGAAAGCTAGTACCTGGCGAGAAAATTCCCAACACTAGTGCCGTTGGCAATATTCCTGGGAAGCTTCCATTTCGTGGATTGATCGAAATGTATCTTCTTACAGTTTAAAAGTTCAGCATAAATTAATATGGCTTTGCTTCATTGCTGTGTCATGGTTTAGGCATGGTATATTGACACTGCCCTCATACAGTGTAACACGAATGGAAAGGTGTAATTTATTCTGTCTCGATATTTCAATTCAGTGGCAAAATGTGAGCACTGATACAACATTTGATAAAATTTCATTCAAGACTACGTAAAATGGAATCATCGGGTAAAAATATTCCTTTGGACCTTTCTTCCCCTTTCTGGAGAGTGTGTTTTAGCGACCCTGCTACGCCTGTCGTACATTTTAAATGTTGATGCTTAGAAGTTACTCTTGAAGCTATATTTGGCAGTGACTGGGGTATTCGGTGCGTAGTTTGACGTGTTTATTTTAATAAAATTCAGAGGAAACGCTGGATGCATGCACTGTGCCGTAAACATACTCCCGATTGTCTCATAAGAGGTTGCATGTTCACAGCACGACAGTGTTGTTACACCCACGAAGGTCACGATAACGTGGACACTGCACCCTCGAATCAAAGTTGTGACAGTCTCCAAAATAGCGAGTTGAGAAAGAGGACAGAATGTCCTCGGAGAAAATATGGAGAACGAGTTCCACATCCGTGACCTTTATTATTCATGCTGAGGTTCCGTGCCTACGGGGTTTATATGGCAACATCTGCAACTCCGCTGGTATACAAGGATTCAAACATGACTGCGCAAACAGCTACATATAGTCAGAGCGTTGTACTATGCACAGCTGATATCGATCGCTCGTAAACTCAAGGAACGGTTTGCTTTTTTTCTCAACTCATTTTCCATAGTCGTTTCAGTAGAACGGTTTATTCTCAACCGTGCCAACGGTGTAGTTTGTAATATGGCACAGCGGGATGACAGCAAGGTCACTGATTCATTCGGGTGAAAGAGTGCATGTGTTGCGGCTCGATCATGCCTGGGTCTTTGAAGTCGCACAGGCTTTTATAGCATATGAGATATTAAGTCAGTGTGTTGTCAAATGTAAAACTTGCACATGCATAATTATTAAGTCCAATAAATTGATAAATTGTCGTTTTTGTTTAAAATTGTAGTTTTGTTTGCATCATCATTTGTTTATTAAATACTTCAAATGGATACAAATGTCAGAAACTTGAGTTGCCCTGATAGCTTGTACATTTCTTTCACAAAACGACATATACTCTTTCGTAGTCATCATAGAAGTATTTTTAATGTAGCAGCATAGATGCGTCCCCTTGGCGATTTCTCTCTAGGTTCTTGACTGGCGTAGGTTTCCTACGTTTAACTGCTGCACTGTTAAAGCTGAGGGTTAAAGGGAAACCATGAACTCCTAAAATTTTCTTTTTTTCCTTATAAAACATCTGTATATAGTTTTGGGTAACTGAGGTAAGCCTATGTACAAAAATAATAATAAAACCTGAATCAGACCACGGTCCGGTGCCCCAACAGCAAAGTTAGTCCCCACATTAAAGGAAAGTGCTTTTCACTGCAGATTGAAATTCGGAGTGCAGTCTCTCGTTCTTTTTATTTGACGGTTGATGAAGATGTTTTGCTCCCCGACAAAATCGATACTCAATCGATTAGCATCTTACCCCGCTGGTCCCCCAACACCACATCCATGCACTGACCGTGGTTGCAGTTGGCTCCCGCGTACTGCCATCCCTCCCCAACTCCCGAACAAGCAGAATCAGTTCCCAACGTCTACAGGGGGAAATCAGTCAGTCACTCAGTCCCTGAGAATTGCCGCCATAATACCCTGTCATTATTCACATTCTTAGCAGCTGATCCCTCTAAAGGTCTTCCTGTTTCTCCCGTGCTCGCTCTTTACCAGATTCCTGGGCCTGCAACCCGCTGAGGTCAGATGCGCAGGACGCTATCACAGCCTTTCCTCATGAACAAATGTCAGCACAGCGCTAGGACAAGGTGACACCGTCTTGAAACAACAAACATGGATGCTATATCGTTTTGTGCACCACTGGCGGTGCTACTACACGTAATGTTTTCCATCTTTGCGCAAGGTAAGGGAAATCCACTTTCACAGAAGAGGGTTTTTAGGTGAAATCATGGAAAAGAATTTGGGAAGTTGTAAGATAAGAACTGGATCCTGTTTGATATTTGACCAATTTTTAACTCTGTAACGCCACTGATAATTTTACTACATATGGAATATCGTGGAGATTTTTTCATGTTGTGAATTGACCGAACTTTGCAAAGTTTCTGTTTACCAAAGATCTTCATTTGTTACTTTTCGACACACTAAATCATTCATATTATGAAATCTCTGAATATAATATAACATTGAAATAATGGTTACTTTCAATGTAAAACTTGGGTAAAATAACTTGATCCATGTGTTGTGGAGAGTCAGGGTATCGATAGGCTATCAAGAAACCATTACAGATGTAAATCATTTTAATAAAGATTGTCGCGAAAAGAATATATTGGTAATCTCCAGCACTCATTGGCAATTTTAATTCGTAGTTCTAATTTAAACATTTTTCAAGACATATGAATCAAACAGTTGCCAAAATATTTGACTTACTCAAGCACTTTACAGATTTCTATCAGGAAAAGATAAGATGAATTTTTAACTCTTTGGCTTGTGTATCAATTTCAATTTCTCAAGATGGTTTCCTGTTGACGTCAGAGAGATGACATCATAAACTTGCCAATGCTCGGGGTATAATGCTTTTAAAACAGCGTTGGTTTTGAAATAGACAGGAACATCTGCTTTTAACTATCACTATACCTAAGTTGAAGTCTTTTAAAATATCAGAATTTCAAGTTGTTTGGAATTGCTTTAAGAATACTCTTATTGGGTCTTCCATTTTATAGCCATTCATTAAAATATTAAGACACTGCCTTATATTTTTGTAGCTTTATTTGATTACTTGTTTCAAACCATTTTTCCTTAACAGCTAAAATTGGCTGCAAAACCCTATGTTGTTTAAATCGAAACTCCTAATATTATAACCTCTAGCAGAAGCACCCCCCCTCATCTGTTGAAAAGAGCCGCGTAGGTCACGTTCAATTTGTTGGTAGCACAGCAACTATGATGCATGCATTTCCCAATCGTTCGTGAACCTGCAAAGTTCAGTTCCGACCAAAGGAACCTCCGTTGCTCAGCAGAAAATAGCACCCTCTCTTTGTCCAACTCGAGGCCCATAGCGTGAGGGTCAATCAATTTCATTGAAAACTCATGTATCCCGATGACAAATATTTTCAGGCTGTGCAAAAAGATATCTGAAGCGTAATGAAAGCCAGGCTGCCTTTATGATTCTGTACGCATAGATGTTAATACAGTCTTTTTCAATGCTGTACATCGTACGCGAACACGACAGGGATGGAGTCAAATTTTAGACACCGGTTTGATCAGTGAGGGGATTAATACTTGGTTTATTTTTACCCTGTTGCTGCGTCGCAAAATATTGTGTCGTCAGGTTAATGACACGGCATTACTCCAGTTTAATAATGACATCTGGATTCAATGAAATAACAATCAAGCACCACTTAAGACAGACTGCAGCCTAATTTTCGTTTGATGTAGAGCGCTACTGCTCGCCGTGTGCCATTGGTACCGCAATTAACGTACCAGAAGTGCATTCTTACATTGGATAACGTAGAGATAGGCTTATGGCAACTGGCTGCATTTGAAAGTATTTACGTCGCGGACCATCAAACCATGACATTGAAATGAGAGGCATGGCCTGTTGACACACCACCCAAATGTAGATATTTTCCTATTCAACTTTGTGTTTCTGCGTCACAGTTTACAACAATCGCTTGGTTTTAACATTGGACTAAGATTGCGCAACGCATGGTTTAATACTAACCAGAAATAGATCTCATGTCACTTTAATAAGTTAAACAGGTTCCACCCATGTCTATGCCTTATTGTTATTTTTTACTGTCGTCAGTAGTGATTTTTTTGATTGGAGGTCAACGAAATTAAAGAAGCCAGATCTGTTAAAAAATGAAGAAAGCGTAAATAGTGAATAACAGGCGTGAATCCAGGGAGTGACTTTGGGCCCAACTGCTCTGCCCCCCCCCCAACAAAAACGTAAAATGGACAAATAACAGTTGATGTATTTAAAACTTTGTTATTTAATGAAATGAAAAGACGGCATCATACCATATGAATGAAGGAAAATCATTAACAATATAGTCTGCAACAATTAGATATAAAAATAAATCTGACGGGCTGGACCCTTCCGCTGGAAACAAATTCCAGGATCCACCCTGGATAACCATCAAAGATGCCAGCAAAGTTCCTTTTGACAAGAATGATTTTCCATTTGGTTAGATGATTATTTTCCCGCATGGACAGTACAAAACGGGGTTATATAGGAACGAGTTCGTGGATGCTTTCGGGAATTTGGTCAATTTGAAGCATTTAAACTATTGTACCGAGATCTGAGGGAAATGATATAATGCCTGAGTTATTCCTGTATACTCCACAATGTTCACAGGGGTTGAATTATGTGGATATGTCATCAGTCTTATCCCAGGAATTTCACCAATACAATCGAGGGAGCATTTCTATTCGCTGACTGTGATAGTGTGGTCGTAATTGAGTATGGTATCAAGTGGCTTATCAACATATATCTGAATCGAAAGAGTCTGTAAATTGAATGAATGAATGCAGTAGAAATATGTCAAATACGATATCACTGACAATCAGCCATTTAGCTATTCAGTGAACAAAGTACACATGTCTTGTACTTGTGAATCATCGAAGCATAAACCCACACGTACGTTTATCGGTCGATGAGAGCAGTGGAACTACCAGCTATTTCTGTGGAACCAAAGAATAGATGACAACGCACTTCACATATTACCAAAAAGCATACAAATAGGTCCAAGTTCTCTGATTATGATTGTAATCTGAACACAATTGAGAAATCTCATTGTTCAATTTTGCAGCACGCTAATTGTTAATTGCCTATCAAGTTCCGGGATTAGAATCTACCTATGCGCATTTGGATTACTGTACCGTGTTATGCACCACTATTAGGATGCAGCAGCTAGCCTCATTGATTATTTGTACTCATTCGTTCAGTGTGACTTTATCTAAGACTAAACAGCCCCGTAGTAGCTGCCTGGTTCACATAAGACGGTGAAAATATTAAATCACAAGGTAATGTAAAGATTAACCAGGGATAGCAGAAGTTAGATTTCTCAGTAATTCCTAAAAGTGTCAATTTTTTCTCGACTTGTCCAGGCAATATCTTTTTTGAAAAATTGGTGCATAGAATGGAAGATAAAAGAGTATCATTATTTTGACATGATGTTTTTAATATCGTTTGTCAATCGCCATATAATATTCGCGTTTTGTCTCATTTTATGTTAATCACCACTTTTAACACCAAACAGCCGTCGTGTGGAATCACCATCGCTTGATGAAATCCGACGCTCTATCAAGTTCATGTTGACAGCTGGTTAGTTTGTCGTCCGTCATTGGGGAGGCCAGCCCGATTAGGTGAAACAGTAATTGGGCGCGTGTACGCGGTAAGATTAATCAGCCAGACGCGGTGGTAAACTCCGTGTACTTTTCCCTGCAAGACCTGTCCGGGTGGGTTTTTTTTTTCTGATCTGACACCAGTTTGTCACATCTACGGAGAGGCATGGGGTTCTTCATGCACCACCGCTCGCTTTCCTGATGGTGGCACCACGGTCACGTGGGCCTACACGTCAGCCAGGACGAGGTTTTATTTTCTCCCCCGTCGCCAAACTTAACGGAAGCGCTGATCAAGTCTCGCTGTGCACCTCCGTCTTAAACTTTAACCCCTTGAGGCCTCGTTCCCCGTTTCCATTTCCTGCCGTGGGGCAGCTTAGCTGATGTCGTCTGTCAAGTCATCTGCGTCCCATGCTTGAACTAGCATACTTCTGGGTTTTGAGTAATTTTCGGACAGTAACAATAACTGTCCGAAAATTAGATTTGCGCCCATACTTATGCGCCAATTGATAAAGTACCTGGAATCACTAAATCACGAATGCCACAGAACATCTTGGAGACGGGACTGTCAATTTTAAGCTTATAAACAGCGCTAATACACAGTCTTTAATTGTGCCCGATCTTTACGTCAGTAGATATGAACACACCCTGAAGTACAAAGTATGTGACGTGGAAAACCCGCAATGATGAGCTGATTGCTGGATGGATCTCGACGATAATGAAATGTAATTCACTGTCAAAACACTCTGATAACTAAGTCCTTCCTTCTTTATATAGAAAACGTTTTACGTCACAAAAGTGAGAAGAGAGGGAATTTCTTGGGGTCGATAGAGCTTAGGTGCAATAATCGAATAGCGCATGCTGCTATGGGATGGTGCATGCTCTCCAAGGATCCACTATGATAATGTTCTCGCCACATTAAGGGACAGGAGTTCCCTCGCGATCTCCCAGTTGGTTAATTATATTACGAAACCCCGGAGGCAGTGGCCCTGATCTAAATTTAAGACTCCATAATAGCTCCAGATATCTGGTCATGAAATACTGGGAGAAAAAAATGAATCGTAGTAAAGATTGGCGATGCAACGTTGACGCGGGACAGTGAAAAAAAAAGAAGATACAGCTCTGCCGATGAGTGTTTGTAAAATTAGTGATTCATCTTTGCAGAAAGCATCCCATTTTATCTTTCCTGTGAAAAAAAATCAATATATTTTGAGCAAATAGGATCCATGGATTGTATTAGCCTGTAATTCTACGTCACAGTCAGAGTCATTAGTTTGTAACACTAGAATTAAATGGTGATTAATGACACTGCAGTTAACGGCTGAAAGTCGCGACTTCTAAATGGATAGATGTGACGTGTGTGAAACCATAGAGCTGGGTTGTAGCTCTATGGTGAAACCAACTGCGATGCAGTGGAAAAAAGTACAAGCCAAATCCCGAGGGGTCCCAGTAATATTTGCATTGAGTTCAGTGTCTGAAATTCGTGATATTTTAAAGGTTAAAATAAGGGGAGAAACAAACAAAACGATTCGATCGTAACGGAATGTAACAACAACAACGTTTTGAGTTTTCAACATCACACAGGTGAAAACATTTTTGCCTTTTTTAAAACATGGGCAGTTCTGGGTATGAACTCAGAGGTCAGATGATGGCAGGGAGGAGGTATGGAGTTAATCTCACTGTGATAAATTAACCATTGTACGTGATGATCTTTGATTTGGATTTAATGTAAATACAGAACTTCCAATATTTACATGTATATGAGAAATTCCAAGAGCGGCCCAAATACTGCTTGTTATAAGGGATCTGAATCACTAATTGGAATCACAAGTTAAAGGATAGAAGTTTTGACAGTGGAACGTACTGGTATATATATTATATTTCAAAGCAAGGGTATTGGCCGATGTGACATTGTAATATGCGATCTTAGGTAACGCTGTTTAATCTACTGCTGTATTTTTCCGCCGACACTCAAGTTTTGAAAATCACATACATGTACCCTGAATTGGTATCGGTCTTGGGAAATTCTGTTGTTACAATAACCCATCGAATTAAAGAATTATTATTTCACACGTCCATTGCAAAAAACACATTTCTGTTTTGTTCTATCAAAGCTCACAGAGCTCGTTCATCTGCACCTGGCAAATACTTGGATTTTTGCTTCAAAGCGCCAGTCATCGATCATAATATGGGCGTGTGTATTGTAAAATGCCGAGCCGACGCTGCCTGATACTGTTCATTATGTTTTTCTCCAACCGGATGTTAAGTCAGGTGTGTGCAGCTTTAACATAACAAACCGCAAGCTGCGCATCACTTGCATGTTCCGTCAAAGTCATCCCTACCGTGCGTCCTTCAATGTTCAAAATAAAATGCTTGTCTGGGCCATAAAGCAGACTCAGAATGATATAATGTCGCTTCGAATTAATCGACCGCGATAAGGAAGACGAGCTAGCCGAAAGTGAAACCATCTCAAAATTCCGTGATCAGGGCGAAGCGAGGTTCACTGGAATCTGAAGCATGCGGCCGAGGGAGTTTTTTTCAAACATTCGTTAGCTGATATTTTTTCCAAGGCACCATCGTGTGAGGAATTTTAGAGTGGAAAGGCTTTGGGCCAAGAATTGCTTCTTCTGCCAGACACCGATGTGCATGGTTGGACCAATTAAGCAAAGCTCCCTCTAACCCCCGGCTAAACAATGCAACGAAATGGTTACGAAACAGATGCAGCATACACCTGACGTTGCAAGAAATGAACTGTATTGATGCTTGAGCCAGGTTAACACGTCTTCTCGTTACTAAATAAATACCAAACCCTGTACTTTATGACAGATATCTTATGACTAGCAAAACAAGATGCGAAATGTTTGATCCAGGGGCTTCATTCACGAGGTGGCCACGTTCGATTGAGCAACCTGATTGAGTTTTTTTTCACCGTTGGAGACAAAGGTTTGACTTCACTTTGAGATTTTTTTTTAATCATTTCACACATCTTAAATTGCTGAAAAGCAATTACGGGGATCACTTTGCTTTCGATTAAAGATATCCTACTCATGAATAGTCTTAAACTGCGGGCTGTACTGCGTGTCTTGGTTTCATGTACTGTTTTAAGCCACAATTCCATGTTGAGCACCGACAAAGATGAACCAAATGTTGGCCCTGCAGGATGTAAGCCCACGAGGGGGGATTCTGATGGTCATCACTCAGCACGAATTAATGTCCGGTCTATACATAATTAGCAGGAGCTGTATATCGCAATCCCTCACATCCAGACAGCCTTTACATAATCCTGTAGTATACATGAACATGTATCAATAATTCCTGCACTGAGTCTGGCATTCTTTATGTAGACACAGATATGGCAGTTATCCATAAGGATATAATCTTTCCAGTCTTACGCACTTACATTCCCTAGCTGATAACGTAAAAAAAAATAATTGTACAAAGTATAGACGCCATAAATCCTCAAATAATGAAAAAAAAAAGAAACACAGCTGGGTGCAATATATCGGAGACGCGGGGAGTATTATAATGTAAGTGGAACATCCATGACGGCTGTAATGATTTTTTCAACGCTGTCATGTTCATTTCTATAGCTGTCGTGTGAATTTTATGAATTTGTGTGTAGAACGAAAAGTTTAAGTCCGAAAGATGCAGCCAACACTGCAAAAACTGTGTTATTTAAGCCGTTAGACTGATCTGAAACACTTACGCTATCGGATCGTAGACAGATTTAAATGCTTGAAGTGTTCCCCGTTTGCATGGATGATATTAATTTGACATTGGGAACCAAATCAATTTGACATTGATGTGTAGGATTTGGGAACCACAGTTTTAGCATCTAAACATGTTGACAAAGTGACAGCAAGATCGCATTTAATTGCTGAGCACAGATTTTAGAGTGCACTTTTACATAGATATCCGATGATAAGATGTTAACAAATTTAGCCAGCAGTGGTTGATTCTTGGAATTGAAATAGTAATCAAATGCTTTTTTAATTGAGGTTGATGTCGATGAGTGCCACGGGTAGCTCAGCGCATTCACAACCACCGGGTAATCTACTTAACAAGTACATCTCACCAACTCGATCAGATCCGAAATTCAAATCAGTTGCAGACAGACTTGTTAGAGCTGCATTAGGCTTGACTCTTAGATTTGTAAACTTTCATTCTATATACTGTATAATTGTGTCTTCTACGTACAGGAATATCTCCACAATTAGCTTCTGTATTATGATACATACTAATTTTGGCAAGGTGCGCATTGATGGGTTGTAATTTGTTAAATGGACACTGATTTAGACCATGCCTGGGTATTTGCCAAGCACTAATTGTATCCTCGTGGTAAATATCGTCTGTGTCCAATTCACATCCCCGTGTTGTTCATTAGAGGTGAAGAGAACGACACCTATCAAGCGCGAAGGTGTGGACAGATACATCGGACGTGCGTTGTAACACACGATGTAATTTAGGGTTAGTGCCAAGTTACACAGGGCTTTAGGGCCTAATCTGCGGGCAGATCGATGCGTCGTGTGATGAGCAATTGCATTCACACCGCTCAAGGACGGCCTTGTCCGAGCTTGAAACAAAAGAGAGTAAAGATGTGGTTCAATTATACCCAGGACTGTCCCATTGGAAACCTGTCGGTGAAAATATATATCGTAAAGTCTCGATCTTTAAGCCCAAGGCTGGAGACTAATTGATCATCGCATTTATTAAACATTTCAGTCAACAGTTAAAGGTATTATTTTGCGGGCACCATTCGGACTCACTCACTCGAACCTTCAAATCACGATCCGTTGTCAATAACGGACATTAGCGCATACGAATACTAAAGTTAATCTTACTCTGTGCCTTAACAAAAGATGCACATTCACGAAATTCAATTATGCATTCAGAGTGACATAAAAATTACCCGTGCCCCCTTTAGATAATTAACTTGCGTTGAAACGCTTAAACCCGATACTCAGTGGGAACAAATCGCGTATCGCGCCTTAGTTTGTGTCAGTGTCGCAGACACTATGAGATAGCATGCCCTTAAGTAACGCTAGATGCGAAATGTGACCTGTGACACCATTTCTGTTGAATTTTATGAAATCCACCCCACACGGTAGACGGTATCATATAATCAAATTCTCTCTACATCTGTTGGTCATTGCCGGCGAATGTTCTACATACCCGTCATTTGCAACACGAATGATAACCTCTTATAGAAAACTGTCGCTGCAGTATACCCATACATTCCGTTGATTTTTATGTTTTTTAATTAAAGATAAATTTGGCTAAGTTAGCTGATTTAATTTTAAGACATGAAAATGACAGGAAAGAGTTCCACAACACTTGATGCCCCTGTGCACAAACCTATGAGACCTGTTTTTCTTAGTAAATGCCTTAGAATTTGCTTAGCTAAATTTCACATTTTTGGACATTTTATCACTTTCTGATGGCTGTTGTAACATTTTAAAGGAAACTTAGTGGTGTCCTTATATGGAACTCTAATAACACATACACAATATTCAGAGTTAAGCAGACATATTCAAATATACACGGCTTTAGGGGTTTCCTACTTCCCTGATGTATTTTCGTAAACTGTTCTGTCTCGTTTTCAAATGCAGTTATTTAACATTATTACAAACAACGCTTTTTGGATTCTTTTGTTTGCTTTGTAAACTTAAGAGGCTTTGATACGGTTCGAAATGCAAATATTGGAGTGTATTCCTTCTAGATTCGTTTAAAGACCCGTGTTTTGCCCCAGAATTATCCACCCCGCGTTGTTTCTCTTGCTTGCACTCAAGGCATTCTGTGCCTCTCAGTGTTCGCTGCAGCCTCAGCGAGGAGTATGCAGATGCATAAACTGATGAGATGCGGACCGCGCACTTGAAAGAGACCCGCTTCATTGATGTCACGTGCATGTTGTGGATCACATGATTAATGACAACGCCCTCTCTCCTGCCAGCTTTTCAATCAGTGCCATCATAATAAACGCCAGGGAGCAAGTCTCTGTCTCCCTACACAGCACCATGCGGTCTAAACATTTCTGTGATGGCACCTAAACAAAGAAGGCAAACGTGCCGAACTCAGATCCGCTTAATCCATTCCCGCAAATTAGAAAGCACCGAGCAATTCCGTTTAGCCGCAAACCAGCACCTCGCCGGAAAGCATCGGGCGTATACGTACAGGAAAGCAAAGTCGCGCTCACTGCCCGTCAGTGATTTGCGCACGCAAACATTACATGAAAGTGGACTCGCGCGAGAACATGTGATCCCAGTAATTAAATTTCTGCGAAAGCTGTGGGTCGACGGAGTGCAGTTATTACTGCGCTGTGGCAATGTCAGGCGGGGCCGGGAGCCAGTGAAAACCAGTTTCCGCTCATTAGGGGTTTTCATTAGAGGACATGTCAGAATGGAAAGTAACCATGCCATTTGGGAATTGATTCCATTCTTTAGGGGTGGTAGTACGTGTTTCTTTGGTCATTATGACCTTTATCACATTTCTCTAAACCTTGCTTTCTTAACACGGTCTTTCTAACAGAATTTCTTAAGGCGATTTAGAAACACGTATAAAGCCATAAACCGTAGTTTTAAATTAGACTCGTGCAGTATGATATACTTCGTACACTATGGTTTCCTAAAAATTTGTCTGTTTTCTGTCAAAGGTTTATGTGTGCGTGTATAGGATGTTTAAAAAAAATGTAATCCTACCTCAAAAGGTTAATACTGAAAAGCAGTTAATACAATCGATAAATAATTAAACAAATACAATTGTTATTCTTCCGGGCGTATGCATCACTGACCACCATTGTCTTTTAAAATGCCATTTTACATAGAGGTTGGGATACTTTCATATCACACAACATCTTGCTGAGGATACCGTGCACCATAAGGAAAAGTACAAAGCGAAGACTCAGTTTAATTCCAATTGTTCATCTCAGTTGTGAATAAAGCATTTTCCAGCGTGATTATTCCATTTGCCCTCCGTTGCTAAGAATATGCAAACGTTCGTTTCCCCATTGTATGCACATTTGGACATAAACGACACAAATCGTCCCGACTTGTTTGGCTGCATGAGAGTGGACATTTAGCGATATCCAGCGGCTAGCCACCGATGCATACTAAAAATGGCTATCACTGGGCCGCTCTGCAGTGGTTTCTAGGGTCAGGAGCTGACGCGTTATGTCCGGTCACAGCCACAAGTTTTCGGACGCGGCCTAAGACATATAATGATGACTGTTTAAATGTTCACTTTCTTTTCGGAGCTTGGTGAATCTCATCCCCACCTAGCTTCTATCACTCTAAAAAGTGGCTTAGAGTTTAAGCAGTTATTTTTGTTCATTTTTAAACATGTTTAAATAAGGAATGTGTTTAAATGCTAACCAGATTTCAACAAGCTAAACATTTACCATGAAAAAGCGCTTAGCATTTAAACACGTTCCTAAACGCATTTAAGCAAACGTGTCTAGTTTAACTGTGTTTTTTTAAGGGTTTAAAAAGCGTTTAAACTCTAAACGTTATTTTTACAGCATGACGTCATTATGTCTTAGGTCTACTGAAATTTTGTCTATCAGAGTAGGATTTTACAAACGTTTAAATTTTACACAAGAAAATGGCATAATTTTGTATTTCGGTGCACGTACCATTTCAAGAGTTACTTTCTGCCATAGATTTATGTTTGGTATTCAGACACTGTTCACACTCTCATCATTGCATGTAATTCGTCGTTCACAGGCCATGTTTACTTTATTGTTTCGTTGTGATGTTCCACAGTCACATAGCATAATGAATTTAAAGGTTCTGGAATTTAGATTTTTTGGGTACAACCTACGCTGAATGACAGTAGAGTCGAAACGAATTCCATTTGACGATGTGGTAAGGTGAAACGATCGTGTGCATCCCACCTTTGCTGAGCTGAAAAAACACAGTATTAAAGGAACCAGGAAATGGATTTTTCTTGGAATCTTTTTTTTTTTGTATCTCTGTACTCTTCTTCCATGTATGAAGACTGTTTGACATCTTTTTTGAGTTACGTGAACTGAACGGTGCACTTTTCCAAACATTAAAAATTGACCAAACGTTTCTGGACAAGTGAGGGCGCTTTTGCTTTGATGTAAATCCAGGAAAACATGGTTCAGGATGCATGTTTTCAATGTTCAAATTGTGAACCCCAAATTTGCTATCAGGGAACATTTCTGAGAAAAGGATTTTTGCTGGATTATTGCCATATACTTACACAGCAATAAATTGCCAAAGAAAATAAAATCTGCCGTAGCAGTGGTAAAAAAATCTAGAAATTTTCTGTGCACAAATCAGTGCAACATTGAGATTCAGTGCCTTGAATGACATCATAGTTCTGGTCATGAATATGGAAATTGTATTAGCATAAAACCAAAAAGCATCGAAATATGGGTTAAAATTGCACAACAAAAATTTAAAATGAGTTTTTAAAACCTGAAGATGCAATTTCAAAGGTTTTTAGTAAAATTTATAAAAATCTTTCTATTTCCTGGTTCCTTTAAAGCATACGAATAATAACGAAATCCTTCTGATTGTGACGGTAAAATTATGAGCCTGTACCCCCTGAACCCGGGAGCTGTCAAACGAAAGGTATGCCTGCAATGTAGCCTGGCCGTCGCCCACGCGTCATGCGATAGTACGACGCCATTATGGACCATGTCTTGTTTTCTGATGCATCTCCCGCTTCGATTTCGTCATTAGAATGCTGTAATGCAAATGCGCTTGAAGTCTAGTTTGGTCTAGAACTGTTCCAGTGTGGTGAGATGCGGATTTCTAGAGGGAACACGTCCAAGCGTAGATAAACACAACTACGAAGTGAGGATGGACAACAGAAGAATGAACATGTACTGCATTTGAAGTTAGCAGGGTTTTTCGTTCTGTTGAAGGTTTTCCGTTTTAAAATCTCTCTCCTAAAATATTGAAAATACGCGTTCTGTTTAATGGGCGTTTTGTTTAAAAATTGATAGCTGTCTTTTCACCCATGGAGAATTTTTTAAATTTATTTACTTCGGTATAAAGGAAAAATGAATTTTAAGTACAGCAAGAGTCATTCTTCCAGTCCCCCCCCCCAAAAAAGGAAAACGGAATCTGCCCCCATTAGAACTTATCCCTTGAATGTCGTATGGCCACTTGACATATCTCCACTGACAATATCTCTGTCACCCTTAGCCAGAGTGTAAATTTCGTTCAAAGCACGAGGGAAAACTTGAATGCTAGACATTAACTTTCCTGGAATCTAACGATCTCCAAAATCATATTAAAAATTCCGTATTAGTTCTTTTTAGAGCCCCTCAAATCGTACGAAACACTTTCAAAAAATCCATTATACAACAGGGAGTATACCAAACTAGTGCATTAATGCTTGGGAATGGAAATTGTCTGCGGCATACTTTGTCAAACAATGCCTAATGTTTGCTGAGTTGGATGTTCAATCTAAGTTATTAAAACCACGGATCCCGTGAATTTGATAGTGATGGTTCGCTGCTTTAAGACAGTTGTCCATAACGCGGGCAGCTGGTTCAAAAATAAAAACATTTCAAGTATAACAACTTCAGATGTTAAGAGTAAAGGACTTTCGGTAACATTTGGGATGGACGACGTAGAGCAAATGGAGAGATCCAGAATAACTAAGCAGCTGACAACAGAGGATTGAATGCTCTCGATGCCGTGCTTCCGTCCAATTATCTTCACCTCAACTGAAATATCTCCAACACGATGCTCCCCGGTTGGACATCCGCAGACGGGCCTGAAACGGGATATGAGAGCGCTGTCATCACCCCAGTGGGTCCCAGCCGGGACGCGGTGAAGCAAAGATCAACTGTTTAAAGTACAATCGAGGAGCAAGGACGACGTTTGGACGCAGAGAGCTAATGGACACGCGCAAATATTTCAGCCTTATTACGGAGATCTCAGGGATAAGCCTGAAAATACGTTCACCATTCCGTCTGATAATTTGGTTATATTCAAGAGGGGCATCGGTGCACTGCATAATTAAACTGAACTTGTCCCGTCTAAAATTATGTAATGGAAATGGATTTGCCCGTTTTAACAATCATCAGGCGTGACCGATTTTTGGCCAAAATCTAGTAAGGTATATTATGAAATTACATAGTGTACATCATAGGTCTATTCTGGGCGTACGTGTACAATAAGTAGCCTACAAAAAAAATACATCTTGAAAAAAGTAGCCTACAATTGTACATCACAAAACGCGTGCGCATGTCATTTATTCTCTGTAGTGAGGTTCAGAGAAACGAGATGAAAGCTTTTTGGGACATTCTTGTCAATTTAAGATGTAATTTCAAGCAGGACACCCTAACCAGTGAATAGTGTCCGTATGGATGCCCCTGGCTCCACGCACATTCAGTAAGTGACGAATTTCTCTTTAAATCACTTCGGTCCGTCAGAGCAGCGAGTTACCTCTTCTCCTGCGTCAGTATTGGAGCTGTTACTTCAGATTTGAACCATCCGATACAGGCTTCCGGGGGAGAGAAAGGAGGTCCTTTCTTGCATATGTTCTGCTTCGGTTTCCTGAGGGGCTCCATAAGTATATACTCGGCGATGGAGCGCCTCTCTGTCTGGAAATGTCAGAATTAACATGATGCTGTTTATATGTAGTGTGTTGGCCGGGCCCTCCTTGTGGTTTGGTTTGAAATAACGCTCCTCAGTCAGTCCGCAAGAACATTATACTAAAGGTTGTTAGTGGCTCTTATACGGCCAATCAGTCGTATTGAGAGACACGTTATCTAAGGCACTCTTACACCGCACAATATTACTTGACTGTTCCGTCATGGTGAATGTCCCGCACGTTCACGGCTCAGAGTAGAAACAACACAAAGAATCCAAACCTTAAGCACAGGTTTTGTGACGAATGATGACACCAATCTTTTGTTGCTTCCAGGTACACGTGCTTTCACGAAATTCAAAGATTTACCCTTGTTTAATTTTTTTTTACTTTCTTCAGCTCGTTTCTTCTGTTACACTGTCCACGTGTTAAAATCTAATTAAAACATTAGATCTTTAGATAGGCCTATACTCAGTGCATGGTCAGTAATTTCAAAACAGGATTGCGCTGAGATCAAAAGTCATTTCCATTTAGAAATTATCCCTTGCCTACAGACGCCATCGGGAGGATACGACTGCGTCTTCAGAATTATAATTCCCAATTTGGAAGCGCGGGAGAATTTTTTTCCCTTTGGCGCTCGGGGGCAGACTTTCTGGAGAGGATTCCTCCTTTCACTTACCTCTAGAAGGATTCTCTGATCAAACAAAGTCAAGTGTGTTGATTCGGTGGTTAAAGTCACCGCGTCCTCCCATTTCCATGAATAATGTTTGATCTTGAAGATAAATTGCCCTTCTCAGAAGTGCCCATTGGTCGAAGAGTATAGCTCGATCTTGCGCCGATCTATTTTTCCCCACCGAAGGGGAGAGATATTCTTCCCGCTCACTTGAAGGAGATATTGGCCCACTTTTGGTGATGACCTCTGCAGACTTGAGAAGAGGCCTTCTCGGGGGAAGGGGGGTCTGATCAAGTCATGCATTCTGCATTTTGTGTGGGAGTTCGGGATAAGCCTTTTGCGAGTTAAATTGGAATAAAATCTGGTACACCGAGTTCTTTAAATTCACTTCAACATAATTTGAATTCTTCATACTAAAGACACCATTGCTATACCTCGTTATTCGGGGCAAGCTTTTCCTTTGTTCCATAAGAGACGCCTTGTCTCAATACACTGTTTTCAAAGGATAAGAAGGGCACAAAGGAACCAGTCCATTCCAGAGATGGTGATCACTATGCAAAAGCTTGCCCCGAATCACGAGGTATAGTAACAATGTCTTTAGTCTGGGAAATTCAAATTGCAACGTTTATGTGAAATCAGATAACTCAGTGTACCAGATTTTATTTCTGTTTAACTCGCAAAAGGTTTATTGGACATAGCAAGGCATTTGCACAATTTGAAGTGAACTGCACCGCAAAGTTGATATATAAATGACTAAATTTGATGACCCTTCACGTCCCAACTGTCACTTTTCTTCTGTTGAGTGTTTAAAGATTTCCACCTCATTTCATACCCCCCAAGCATAAACTGTTCTCACTTATGCCCATCCCTGTGTACAATTGATTGTGTACTCTTAATTTGTAGTTGAGGGAGATGTGGTCATTTCTTGCAGTATTTCGTCAGTTCAAGTAGGCCTACACCATACAACGTGTAATGTGGCGATACATCGACGCATGGCCACATCTAAGAACTTACCGAATCAATGCCCAGAGAAACGGAACAAGAAAATCGATAGAATTTGGTCCGGGCCAAATGTCAGATTTCACCTTTAATTTGCCACCGCAAGAAATGAGCGGCGCGTGACCGTATGTGTGTACACCAGGCAATATCAGGCAGGCATTAGGGCTAGCAAATTATTCATACGCCTTGCCGCACGTCGCCGCATCCGACGGAATACCAACCGGTCTTGAACCACTCATAGACGCCAGGGTGAAGCTATGCTTCTTGCCCACGGGGTACACCCCATCCCGACTCCATCTCCTCTACCATGGCGATCCCCTGTCCCGAGTACTCTGCCCCTCGGCCTGCCCACTCGATAACGGCATTCATTAATGTAATCAAATCCTGGAATGAGGTGGCAAATGGACGGGTACCCAGACTGGGCCCCCGGCTCCTTTGATTCAAGTCATGGACGCGAGGCCAGACCTGTGTCCCGTCTGAGAGAAAACAACATGTATCAATGTTATCTCGACGACGAAAGCTGATCTTGCCCCTTTTCAGACCTGGTGGAGGTTGCTTGTTTTAAAGTAACAAAAACTGTTAGGAAAGCTTTTAACTCTTGTGTGATATAATGATGGCAACTGAGAAATTAAATTACAAAAGAATTCTGAATCAAAGAGCAACACAGTATAAACTTCAGCTTTATATTCTAAAATGAGTCTACATTATCGATTTGAAATGAAGCTTTTTTCAAACAGTAACATTTTATTTTAATCTTTAATAGAATTTTATAATTGCCTCGTATCATTGCTAACAAAAATTCAATACACATGTCTCGGTTACCACAACGTAGAGTGAATCAACTTCATTATTTGTCAACAAACTAATTCGGTAATTATTGAACGTTTGCAAAGGGGTTGTGTTTTCCGCTGTCACTTTCTGAGAATAAAGTACAGACAAGAACTGTTTCGGCTGGTCCACATACCAAAACAGCTATTGAACGCAACGGCCTCTCTCAACCCGGCAAAGCTGAAGGCACAGTGAATTCCCCTAGTCAATGCTCGGATGTTTCTTTCAAACTGATTAAAACTATCGAGGATTTTGTTAAGACTGATTCGTTTTGAAGGCATTACTTGTCTGGCATTTGAATTATTTATGAATGGCTACCATTTCGCTGCCATTGTGCGAAAACCGCAACTTCCAACCGCCCCTATATTCCATCTCAGCGCGATATAATTCGTTGTGGTTGAAACCACACACTTGAGCCGTCATGTCAATTTGCCGTGGTCATATCGCATTGTGACAGCTACCGTAATAATCCAGATGAGCAGGGAAACAGGGCCCGCTTCGCCTAAAGCGTTTGCCGGGGATTTCTTTGGAAATCCAAGTCGATCCTTCGTCTTTATGCACATTGGCCGTTGTGTAAATTGTTCCGGCCAGAGGTGTTAAATGCGTGTTATGTATGAAGTGCAAACACACAGTATGCAATATCTCGTTTGTTGTGGTGGAACTATCTATTATTGCTGTGAACGGTAATACGCTTTAAAAATAAGTAGTGTGCAATCTTTAATGTGAAGGGGTTAGGTTTCACCATAAAAATTGATCAAGATTACAAATTATACAAACAAGTGCTTCTTGTCTGAGTCTGAAAGAGACACGATCGGATTAGAAGTGTTCGGAACAAATTTGTTTACAGCAATCAACATTTTGGAGAACGTAAAAGAAGAGAAGCCAAAAGACGCCATTTCATGCAAAAAAGAGAAAAAATATATTGCTGTGTCGAATCCATATTTGACTCTTTCACAACCCTTCCATGTGCAGACTTTTCCCACCCGAAGCAACAACGTATTTGTATAAAGACAGAAGTGATATCATTACTATAATGCAGTAACAGTAGACTTGATGCCAGTCTGCCTTGCCGTTCAAATCATGATAGATCTTAGACGCATTGCCTGTGCGGTTTAAGTGATGTCATCATATTTTTAAATATATATATTGAAATATCGAAAGCACAAAAAACAGGACTGCTATTCGAGGGGACAGACAACTCGAACAGCAAATTAAACCATATCAATTTTCTCAATGATCACATCGGGCCTTGTTGATTCACTGACGTCCGTATAATTTGAATTCATATGCTGCTTTGCTTTTCGTCTGCGGAAGCTCAACATTCCTATTCACTTTTAAATTAAAAAACACAATGCACAATACCTCCTCCAAACAAACTTTTTTTTACCTTTATACCTTCTCAAGGATCCTCCTTTAAGGCCCCGGCCAGCGGTATCATCGGCACACAAATGTGACAACTGCCCTAACAGGAGCCCATAGTGGATAGCCGTTGGCTCGCTCGGAGCTCTTTCACCCTTTAACAGGTCTTGTTTTTTTGTCCTGCAGGGTGTCCACACACCCTTCTTACCCAGTAGTCGGTTTATGGTACCGTTTTAGTCGGCGACCGCTATGGTGTTCCACAATGTGCCAGCTGTTACCTGCAGCAGGTTTTAAAACCTTACCTGACCTAAGAGAACCTTCTTACACCTATCCTATTCCCAGGTTGCCTTGCGTCCGAGGCCGAGGAAAGGCTTTTTAACACACTGTTCACGGGCTACAATCGGCTCATCCGTCCAGTCAGAAACAACACGGAAACGCTAGTGGTCGACTTCGGACTGACAATGTCCCAACTCATCGACGTAGTAAGTTCAAATGTCAACATTATTTACAACCTCATTTTCAACTGAGGTTTTTCAACCGAAAGCGTGTGCCAACTGAGGACTAGTCGCGCCCTCAATTGTTTACACCATGTGGGGAATGCCATGTTAAAGGATGGCATGTCCTCTGGCGCGAATAATACACGAGCTGTGTGTTTGTGAGCCATTTAGATAAAAGGCATTTCAAAAAACTTGTTGTATGTACCTCCCTGCCTGTGGTGAAAAACTGAAATGCTCTCTTGAAAAAAAAATCTCGTCAAAACAATCAGCAAGTTTCTAGAAGCCGAAATCCCCTCCAAATCATTCTGTCAACCCTTCATATTCCTTTCCCATTGCGAGGTATTCTGCTGGTAAATCCTATTTGAATAAAGTATTATAACAAATTTATGCACTGAATATTTTTTGAAAATGGGCGTAATGACAAATGGGACGATAAAGTAGACCTTGCGGGTCCATTGACAAAGTACGGGCTCACTGACGCTTCTGGAAAATTGCTGTAGACGACGTTTGAACTGTTACCTGCAGCTTCGAACCGTCTTCATCTGAATTTATCCACGATTGGGCCACTATCTTGTTTCCAAAACACTGTTTCTTGGGCATTCGTATAAAAAACTGTTTTTAATATTTTTGTTTCTTTTCTGCAACTGCAGGATGAGAAAAATCAAATAATGACAACGAACGTGTGGCTTAAACAGGTTCGTATTCTCTGCCTTTAAGCCTTGAATACTTTTATCGTTGTGCGTTTCTTTGAATACCAAGACGGACAGGACTGAAATTTCCACTGGACCTAATTCAAAGCAGCAGATCTGTCAACTATGCTTTTAATGCGGTTATTGTTGGTCTGCTCAACATACACAGTTATGAACACATTGTAAATAACCAATGATAATCATTAACAGTAATTTTGAGGTCAGGTTGTACATATATTTTTTACCTTCCATGAGAAGACCTCCTATCCTTTTCTTTTCCTTTGCTGTTTCAATATTTGGTTAACTTTTAAAGTGGTTCACTCTCACAGTGGTGATGTTGAACCTCATTGGACCTTGTTAAATTGAAACAAAAGCATTTAGGTTTCCATGTCAATTTAGAGTTACCCAAAACACCAATATGATGCACTTTTGCAGTTATGATAACCAAATTTCATGTTGAATTTTCCAGCCGTTTGGTAAAGTTTGTCAAAAAATTCTGTCGTGTAAATGTTGGTAATATGTTAGCTGTATATGTTTTGCACAGCAATGGAACGACTACAAGCTAACTTGGAATCCAGACGATTATGACGGTATCAGTATTCTTCGAGTCCCAGCCCTTATGATTTGGCTTCCAGATATTGTTCTTTACAACAAGTAAGTCCAGGCTACATTATAACTTGCTTGACTGAGTGCAGCATGTCTGCGGGCCAAGCGAGACTTGCTCGGGGGGGGGCGTTTCCTATTTTTTGTATTAAAAAATTTAACATTGCTTCAAAGAGTGACCCTAAAACAGTTACCGCTTAAAAAGGTGAACAATCTTGGGCGGTCACTTTCTGCATCAGAACATCGTCGTTTCATTCAATTAGAAAATAAGCAGTCTTGGGAGAGGTTTTTTTAGCCCATAATGATCGTTCTATTTGTTAAATTAAAGAGGTAAGAAAATATTCTATCCAACGTCCGTGACGGTACAGTCGCAACTGCAGCTTCCCTATTCGCCACTTACTGTGAAAACCAGTCAGACGTGACAAAAGGTGGCGAAGTAAGGGGCCTTGCGACTTTACTGTCATGGACAATAGAAGGATTGGGATTGACAGAGTTTGGCTCTTAAACAAATTGGAGTGCCGAATTCACGACGTGTGGTGTTGATTCTACATCGTGCTATATTGAGTTTCATAATTATGCAGTATTGGGTCATTGCCGTGAGGTGTCAACGTGCAGTGTTGGCATAGAATTTGCAACATCCAACATTGTTCCATCATCATGTGGTGTGGAATTAAAAAAGTTTGGTGTTAAATAGACACCGTTTAATGTTGAATTCCCACCATGTGGATGAATCAGCACCATCCGTTGCCGAATAGGTACTGCCGATATACGTGGTAGTGAATTAACATAGTGATGAATCTATACAGGACTATAAGGACTGTATATCCCGCCCACACAGGCCAATTATATATCGTTGACTTCATTCACTTTGACATCTGAGAGCCTAAAGAGCGTAGCCCTGTCTACCTTCGTTCCCTTATAAGTCTTAAGCACTCATCACATTTGCACATGCTACCCCAGTAATGTCAAGTGTTAAATCCGGTAACCAGACTGTACAGAAATGAAGCCGTTTGCACAACGTCTTGTGTAAACACAATGTAGGTGCATGACACTTCAAACGCCGATTTCCGTCAAGATGTTTTCTTGAAAACCAGATTAAATCTTTCTATAATGGACTGGAAAAGCTCGATGGGTTCTTTTTTATTCGAATAAGCAGTGTCCTATAATTCGTGCAAGATACTTTGAATTTATTTTTTTATTCGTTTCTTTGCTCATTTTGTTTTTGCAATCTGTAGTGCTGACGGAAAATACGAAGTGACTTTAATGACTAAAGCTCTTGTGTATTCCGATGGGACAATATATTGGCTTCCACCGGCCATCTACAAAAGTTCGTGTAAAATAGATGTGCGGTACTTCCCCTTTGACGAGCAAGAGTGCATCATGAAGTTTGGCTCCTGGACTTATGACGGCCTGCTGATTGACTTGATGCCCCTGGGCGGGCCTGACGTGGACCTGGAAGACTACTGGCCGAGCGGCGAGTGGTATATCATCGGTACGCCTGGTACCAAGAACACGGTGAAGTACCCCTGCTGTGACGAGATCTACACGGACATCACTTTCAACATGATCATCCGCAGGAAGCCGTTGTTCTACACGGTCAACTTGATCCTGCCCTGTGTGCTCATCTCCTTCCTGACGGTGTTGGTGTTTTATCTCCCCTCGGACTCCGGCGAGAAGATCACGCTGTGCATCTCGGTGCTACTGGCGCTGACTGTGTTCCTGCTACTGATCGCCGAGATCATTCCCCCTACCTCCTTGCTCATCCCGCTCATCGGCCGGTATCTTCTCTTCACAATGGTCTTGGTCACCCTGTCCATTGTCATCACTGTCATCGTCCTCAATATCCACTACCGGGCTCCCAGCACGCACATCATGCAACCCTGGGTACGCCGCGTCTTTCTGGAAATCCTGCCTCCCCTTTTGTACATGAAGCGCCCGCAACGGTACCCCAGCAAGGTGAACAAAAACACGCAGAGAGACCCCAATTACTTCGAGCTGAAAGAAGTCGTCCACAAGGACGCAGACTCGACTCGGAGTAACGGTCGGGACATTTACGACAACCATCATCCAGGCTTCAAGCTCAGGACGCTATCGGACGACGTGGCTGGTAGTGATGGCGAATCCACCAAATCTTCCGGCGGTACCCGTTATTCGAAGGAGTTTAAACAAGCCGTTGACGGCGTGCGGTTTATTGCGACACACTTCAAAACCGAAGAAGATTACAGCAGGGTAGGTAGTACATTTTTTTCCCTGTGCGCAATGCCTTTGCTAATTTTCCTTCCAAATACCATGAAAGTTTCTTCTATTTTTTGCTTTAAAAACTTTATGCAGAAGTCTAAGAGGGTCTTTTCAGTCTGGTTGGCTTAGTGGTTCTTTCCTCGCCTTCGCCTCTGCGGCCTGGGTTCAATTCCCTGCTCGGTCCACATGTGGAGTGGGTTTTCAATCCCACCTGATTCCGTGGGTTTTTACCCATAATATTCTCCTGGATTTACCCTCCCACCTCTAAAACTGTAACTGCTTCTCACTGTCTCCTCTCCACAGAGCGGGCAAATGCGGGTGGTTGTCAGAGACTCCCTTGTTTACCATTGACTCACGTTGTAAATCTGAGGGCCTCCATGGAAAGCAGTGTTGGGCACTGATCGCAGCTTACTATCATCAAAAGATGACATAAACAAAGAAAAAACATGACTTTTGTCAGAAAAGTATGAGCCAAAACGTGTCCAACTGTTCGTGCAGAGGCTAATGGGGAATATACCTGTGTGGTACCAGTGACGTCATAAACCAAAAGGATGTCATTGCACTGACGCAAACATTACTTCATGTCACTTAATGAAAGAAAATTACCATCAGCTACTGAGCGTTGGTAGATTGTTTGTTAGTTATTTTTGTTTTTTGTCATGTTGTTCAATGTAAACTAGTGTTCCTAATGAGGACCTTTACGCATGCCCAGAACAATATAGTCTACAACGCAACTTCTCAACGCTTTGTGATGTTCATTAGCATAAACTTTTAGCCCGCCAAATTGTGGGTATATTTCTCAGTAATTGAGACTGCAAAAATTCATTGTATGCAATGACAGAGGATCCATGATCGCCTTCTGCGATGTTTTCCCCTAGTCACCTTTCAGTTACTTATGACTTTTTGATATGGTGTGTCTACCCAAGGTCGTCAGACAGGCTATAAATGTTACACATTTTAATGGTCTTTAGGATTGCAAGGGTTGTACATTCTTGGCTTGCGTGTACACGTTTGCAAACCGCCGCTGACCTCATTCAAAGAGCCCCCATGCATGAAATTCAGCGGAGGTCTTGACAAACATAGCGTGACGAGTGTTCTCAATTTGTGATTTCTTTGCAGATGACAGATGATTGGAAATACGTTGCCACGGTGATTGACCGGATCTTCCTATGGGTGTTCCTCATCTGTGTCATATGTGGTACCAGCGGTATCATCCTATCCGCACCCCTTATATTCGAGGAGGTCAAGGAACAACAACGCGCGTAGCCAGGCTTTTGTTTGCCACATTCGCGCTTTTCCTTTTTATGGTCAAGGTTACATGAAAACACTTCAAGGATGATTGTCGATTGGGTAATGTTTGAAAAAAATCCCTCACAGAATCCAAAATGACAAACTAACATCTCTATTCGCCGAACCTCGCCAAAGCGCGCGTGTACAACAGCGTTTAGAGTTTCAACAAATGTGAAGGGAAACAATTTTCACCTTCTACATTTTCGTCGTGCCGATTCCTTTCAATCAGTGCTCCAATTTTAGCGACCCTCGGCTGTGCCACTTGCTATACAGGACAATTAACAGATATCGGATTGGAGGATTTGCGGTGCACTTTTACTTGGGTGGTGAGGCAAGAGTCCTGCCAAAGGAAGTAAGCATTAGACCAGCAAGACAGCGTAACAAGTTCCGACCGACTTGGATATTTTACTCCATGTGTATCCTAGAGTTGATCGGACGAGGATTTGTTTTGTGTGTGAAGCGTCGCTTTTGTTTGTGGTACCACAGCATAACCGACGGTAACAGATTTCAGCGACAGCCCTTGCTATCTAGGAAGTCAGAAGAGCAAAACTGATCCGACAAAAGGACGGAAGAGCTTTTGGCTCCAGAAATGAAGGTCGATTTGAAACCACCAACCACGGGATTAAGCCGCACAAACTTGTACATAATACGACAGACTTGGTGCTTATGCCACACACTGCTGTTCGCTTCTTGTAGGGAACTACGAAACTATACGAGGATCGGAATTTTTTGTTTCTTCCAACGGTGGTAAAAAACCGTCAACGAGTTGTGTAAGATAATTGAATTAAATTACATGCTTTTGGACTACAATTGACCGATTTTAACTTTGATAAAAGTTACTTGGAGTATTTTGTTCTTTCAAATAATTTTTAATGGATGAAAAGGCGTTGAGTGGAGGATTGCGCTCAAATTGTAAGTTCCGCAGGTGGAGTTCGACTGCACGGTAGTTCAGTCTGAAGATGGGGGCGCTGGAGTCGTGGTGGCGCTTTTCATACAGAATGGCGGCCATTGGAGAAACCGTTTCACCTGAATGCCCCTGTATGCCAGTCGAATCCACAGGAGGATCTTGTAAACAGCGCCGTCATTCGTTGCATTTTGTCTCACTGCTGGTGGTTTTCACATGGTGATTCGTACAAAGGTTAGCCAAAAATTAAGCAGAATTTGATGTTGGTGTTGTGACTACCTTATCTTTGTTGTCCTGACTTCACTGCAAGAAAGCTGTGTATTAGGGTCAGGCGACTGATATTTTCAGAGGGCTTAACTAGTGATTTTTGTTTCAATTTAAACGTCTTGTAAATAAACCCTAAAATAACAGCAGACATTGTTAGATTTTTTAATGTATAAAGATGACTTTGCAATATGAGTGAATTATTATAGAGTGGCAGGACCCACGGTTCACTTTTGTAGTTGTAAAATTTCTAATAATCCGGTATTTTTGGCAGGCCTGGTTTTTTGGGTTCCAGTGCAGATCTCTCTGTCAGCCTCGAGCGACACTGTGGCAAATAAGCAATTAAGCATGAAAGCAGTATACATATTTTTCATGGAGAGTTGGACAGTCACATTTAAAAAAAAAAGTATTCATTTGTCTTGTTGCAGACATGTTCTTAGGCCTTTCCTTGGCAAGTCTTTCGGATGGAATTAAAGTATTTATTCTGTGAATGTTTATCGGTTTTTGTAAATACGCAGGGGGAGTATACCGATTGGTGAAATGGAGGACCGCTGCGGCGTCTATTTGTAATACTGATTATCATTTCAAAAATAATGACGGTGGTGATACGGGTTTGAAGGGCAGTCGGTTCATTTATGTAAAACAGCTACATATAGGCTACTGATGCATTTCATACTACCATAAACTATCATTCATACAGTGTACTATATTGCATGTAAAAGCGTATGTATTCTGCTAAATAAACTGTTTTTCCTGATGTCGCTGGAGAGACGGGTAAGGCGATCGCTTGCAGTGCGCGTCCTAACAAACTACAGCTAGATTCCTGGTATATGAGGTTTCCAGTCTGTGTCTGAGACTTTCTTGTTTAAATTGAGTCGTTTCCTGTTTCATTACCAGGTGTCGCCAAGGCTCATGTTATGAAACGTGGTCCATTATTTACGAACCGTCTGCTCTAAACCGTAGAGAGGGTTGCCGACAAGGATCAAAAGGTGTCTCATCAGTGAAAGGAGGGGGGGTCAGTTGTTCTCACAGAGAATTTTCACCGCTCTTAGAAAATGCAAGCAGAGCATTTTACCGGGTCATCATTCACGGACTGGATATTACAATGAGCCCGGTGCACACTATAACAATAAGCCAGCTTACGTTCTTTTTTGTTCAAACACTGCAACAAGCGCTTTCCTCCTCTTCCCTTTTCCCTGTCCTTAAAAGTTTCAGGGGAATCAGTTCTTCGGTGAAAATCACACTGACAGAAAAATACTTGCTTTTAATATGTTCCCATAGTTTGAAATGTGGAGACAGATGAAATATCACCTGGGGGCATTTGTGTGAGTTCCGTTTGTGCAGCCGTTCCTATCAGAAAGTTCCAACGGATGCAGAATGTTTTTAAGTTTTGTTTAAATGACCTTCCAAATCTTCTGTAAGTAAACATTAATGTGTTTCGTGGCGACTTTTTTGAAAAAAAAATCAGGGTAGATCCAGGATTTACCAAAGGGATTGGGGCCGTGAAATACAGCAGCAATGTTATACTGCCCGCGAGCGTGTAGCGCCATGACGGTGTGGGGTCCAAGGCCTGCTTAGGGGCCCAGGGAAAGTTTGGATTCGATGCGCTCTGTGGTGCGATTCAGGCAGTATGAGCTAGCTTCGTCTTACCCTTTCCTCTTTTTCTTCTCTTTTTATGTATTTATTTTTTGGTGAAAGGGAAGGGGGCGTGCTTCTCCACGCCCCCTGGATCCTCCCCCCGGTAGATTGACAAAATGTCCAGCTTTTTTTCATACGTCACTGTCTGAAGTCGAACGAAGGTTTACATAAAGGAATTTTGTTGATAAGCAGAGGGATCTGGCTAGTGGAGGAGGTCATTGTCCTATGCCGCTTTGAGTCACAGCTCAACCCAATATGGAATATTCGGGCAGTCTGATAGTGAGTTTAAAAATAAGGTGACGCCAATACACCTTTTTGTCACCTTTTACTCACCGTTACTCATCTGTATGAGTACATTTGCCCGTTGGTGATATTTTCACTTTTTGCTTGGATTTGGATATTTCATCTCAGAAGTTTAACTGTATTGACAAAACACTTGGCTCTGAGAACTGTCAAAATGTGGGAGTTGCATTCAATCTGATTCCCTACAGTCCTTTTAAACGACAAGATTAAGTTTCTCATCCAGACGGCTGCACGGTAAAGAGGTCAGTCATTTGTCGAAAATGAAAAGCTCAGAGCTATAGCACCAATGACACTCTCTTTACGTTTTTATCTAGTCAATAATATGTCAGCGACTTCATCTAAACGAAAAGTATGTGATATTTACTGATGAGTTGTTAAGGATGTTTCTTTGATCTTTGAACAAGAAACTATCTCCAATCACCGTGCATCCAATGCAAGCAATACTCCTGGTTTCTTAGAACATTAAAATACACCTTTGAGCATTGCTGTAGTCGAACCTGAAAGACACGTCTCTACGGATAAGCGGATGAATGCAGATATTCGATACCATGCAAGCAGTGTTTGTTAAGTTCAGTTGTTCGGCCTGTCCCAATAAAGACTGCAGAGATTCGAAAAATATGTCTCAGCAGCGGGAGGCAATCAGTGTTTTCGAACTGATTTGTATATTTCCAGATTGATTCGTGTAATGGTTGGTGTTTATTGCCCTTGTTTACTTGCTTTCATCTGTTTTTGACTGCCAGTCTCTTCAGACCAGGACAATGCCTGAAAATTTAACTTAATCTTTTAAATTCATGTGTTTACTTTACACGAAGCATGCGCCTTTGAGTTTGAACACCGGTTGAATTGTATACAACCGCCGGTCGGCTATTAATAATTTGTTTTATATCGATAACAAATACTTCTACGTCAGTTGACAATGATAGGGTGAAGAAACTTATGACGGATACCAAAATCGGAGGAAAGTTTATGGACCTTCTTACTAATAAATTCATCATGCACACATGCGCACAAATGGCTTTGGCGGCCAGAAGTGTATGTGGGCTATTGAAAATGTACAGGGGTGCGATTTTGACCATTTTCTCTCAGGTTTTCCGGCTTTGTTAAGTTTTTTCTTCAGAAAATCCCACTTGTTTTTGCAATTAGTTTCTAATCTAAGTGATATTTTTAGTGCTCTGTAAAAACACTGTACGATCGTGATTTTTCCTGTGCGCACAAGATTGCCGTTTCTAACCCGATCACCTATCGGGCTGTTTTATAGCAAAAACGATTTAGTGCGATTTTCTGAAGAAAAAATGAGCAGAGCCCAAAAAACCTGAGAGAAAAATGATCCCAATAGCACCCCTGTACATTTTCAATGGCACTTACCGCCAAGGCCATTGGTGCGCATGCGTGTACAATTACGAATTGATTAGTGAAAAGGTCTGTTTTAAGGGAAAAGGCAGATCCTTGAATGGACTGGAGGCGTTGCCCTTTTTAAAGTTCTGATTATAATCAAAATTATGATAATACTTGTTAGGACATCTTTGGTAAAACCCAAAACTAGCTTCAAAACACTTATTCTCAGTGCTCTGTCATTCTGCATATACCAAATCAGTATTCTGGAACCACAGTTTTAGCAGGTCTATAGGCCTAAAAGCAGTTAATCAGGTAAAATGATCAACAGTTGATAGGCAAAGGTACAGAAAAGAAACAAATACCGAATATCTCGACGTGAACTATTAATGGAAATTTTATTGACGGTAAAGTTGATTGTTACTGTTTTTCCCTTTTCTTCTCCTTGTATTATTTGATATTTAAAATGGTGACCTGGATGTCCATAGGTGCCATTGGACACGGGTTGTCAAGTTTGATTACTACTATTAAATACTTCCATAAGAATGTTGCTCCAAAAAGCAAATAAAGGGAGATAAATAATGTTTTTCTGGTCATTTTTTGTGTTTCAAAAGTATTTTACTTTGATACTGAGAGTCGAGGTTTTTCTACTGTTTGAGGTAAATATATAAATTCACTTGCCCTGTTTTACTCTGGAGGTGAAATAACGTAATCACCCCCAAGGAATTGCCCACAGGGTACATTTTGTACGGAGGGTGTTGTTGACATTGCACTCAGAATGTGCCTGGAGACCCCCCCCCACCATTGCGTAAAGTTATTAAATAGAGTCTAAGTGAACAGCTGTCTTCAAACAATTGTCACTAAATCAACGTACTTTAACATGTTTCATGCCACTAGCAGCAGTTTTCATGCACTGGAAGCTATACGAACTCCGGTTATAACACACATTTATTGCGGTAGTCTGACAAGTGTGATGGGTATAATATGCGGCGCGTATGCCATGCTTACGACGGGCGGAGGAAACACCTAGACTTAAGCCGTATGCACGTATATACGCACGGGCATATTTCGTGCTTTCGGACTTCATGGATGGCCTTCACTTTTGAGGGTTGATTCCCCTGACTTGCCAGCCTTTACATTCAAATCGTGTAGGTCCAATAGCCGTCATCATGACCAAAGCCCTGTCAAGTCGGTACAGGTGCAGAAGGTGAGTTCAAGCAATTGTACTTTTGGTGCACATGTCTTACAGTTGAAAAAAAATTGCGCCTGCCATTTAGTTTACGGCCAATTTCGGGCGCAGCATTTGCTTATATTTAGACACACACTTAAAGAAACAATACAGCAAAAAAACAAAAATCACTCTTTAAAATCTATTGATGTTATAGGCGACAACATTACCGCGGTATACTTAAAACACATCTAACAAGAAGTAATTCCACCAGGGAAATTTACCTCTACAACTCTTAATTAGCTTCAAATCTTAAAACAATTGTGATATTTAAACATGCTATTGCAAATAAAGCATTATTAAAACGTTCTCAAAAGTCCACGTACACCGTATTCCGCCACTCTTTCACGAAGAGGCGAGCCGCATATGCTCTTATGCAGGAATGCCATTGTCAAGAGATGCTATCTGCAACATATATAGCACGGCAAAGCGCCCTATACTTAATTTCAATGGATCAACAATCCTCGTCCACTTACCTATGAACAATGCCAATGGGGTGAAAAACATTTTAATGTGAATCTTCAATATAATATCAAGCAAAAGCTAAGTCCCTTTTCAGATAAAAACTTGTCTGATTGGTTAAATAAACAGACATTAGTACAGGACATATTGATAGACAAGATTCGACCCTTCCACATTTTTGCGAGTGAGCTCAAAACATTTCCTTCCTTATGCCTATTACTTTGAATACTTTGAAATTTTACATGCACAAATGCGAACCTTTTAAGTGCTAAAAACATTCCGAGTTGTGCACAGGGCCCTTAATGGCTACTTACGGAGCCACACTGAGGACATACATGTATAGACCTGAAAAGCGAGAATGGTCTTAAACTTTTCAGGAAAACTTGCAATAAGCATGAGTTTACAAAAATTGGGCAGAAATCCCATCACAGCTAAGTAATCAATGCCGATATTAATCTTTAGTTTATACATTAGTTCATAGAATATACTACAAAGAAACAAAAACTTGCACATTGAACTGTTTGACCTGCAAAATACCCAAACCGTGCCTGCACTTACTACTGTACAATATATAGAACATATTCCTTTATACAAGTACAACACCAATTACATCGAATGTACATCCAGTGGTCAGTCACCTTAATTAAAGCAACGTCATGGTATTCCATATAATTTAGACAACACAAAACACTGATTCAATAGGATGCATACAAGTGCCCGTCAATTAGCAAAATGTCATTGAAACATCAAATATATATAGTTTTATAAAACACACTGGAAATAGTCATTGTGTATTTTTCTACCCAGTATACCACTAAAACGTACCTCGTCACACCTGAATCAAACGCTTTCTTATTCATAATTTGCATTAACACTACGGGCCTTTGTTCACTGTTGTATTTGTAGGCTGTTTTCTTTTCTTCCCGTAGGTTTCATAAATACTGCCATGACTGAATGTAACAGGTGCCTTACGAGAGGCTTTTTCCCCCAATGACCAATGTTCTGGTAAAAAGGTCCAACGATGTATCTTGACCTGTACTGACCAGAGACTGAAATCATGCATAACAAACCCAGACTCGTTTCTAGAAAGAACTGTCATACCTAAGTGGGTCATTTTTTTAGTTACATACTTAAACTTACTTATGGTCTCAAAATGTTAGATAATGTATCTTAAATCTAGCACACTGCTCTAGGGATGCCAAGAAATTGTTATAAAATGTTCCTATGCGGTCATCCAAAATAAACCCACTTAAACCTGTTTCCCCTTTGCTATTTCTGGGTAGTACCAAGTATTACATGTTACTTTATTATTCAGTACCCAACACACAACAAGGCAAAATATTGTTTGTCTCGACGAGAAATTATCTTTTATTTATAACCTTCAGGGTACGCTATAACTTCATAATCAATACTTTCTCTGCAACTTGAACGTCGCTGCTTTATTGAGAACATCTGATTGGAAATCGTGCTGAAAGACCGTACAAAAATAGCCCAAGACAACTCATAATCTCCAAGCATCTTAATTCCTTCTCTTTTACTGTATATCTTCTGCAGGTTTCTCATCCCTTTACAATGGTTTCATGAAAAACAGACAGCCAGTTACGTTTCCCTCTAACCTCGGTTTCACGCCAAAATTGCTGTGAAAATGATTTAAACCGTTTACCGTGTCCTCAGCTGGTCCCCTAACAATATCCATAATATACTAACACAGCAGAAATCCCAGCAAATTCTCAAAGAACTGTCATTCTTTCCCTGCTTGGACCTTCCCAAAATGGTGTCATCCAGGGAGCTGCGAACCTGCACCATTGACTGTAGCGGCACAGGTATATGCTGTTCTTCAAAATGCCTGAATAAACAATCTTGGTGTCGTGCATGTCTCTACTGTGTAAAGGAAGTAGGACATGGCCCAAGTGAAAGACATTCTCTTCATTTCGAGCCACCATGGCACGTAAGCGATGGCTCTCGTTTTCCCCAGCCCTCATTTTCCGAAATTCGGTGCGGTGCACAGGAGGATAAACGTGACGAGGAGAGTAGCGATGCTGAAAACGACGAGGCAGAGCCGGTCCACCACCATGGCCGCGAACTTCCAGTCGGATATCACCTCGTCCTCGGTCTCCTTTTTCCGGTACCTGTTGGTAAGGAACCGCAGTTCCTCCAGAATAGGTCCCTTGTTGGTGCAGCCTGTGCAGCCCTTGTGGTCCACGCTCAGCATCGGCTCCACCTCGGCCCCGTCGCCGCCGGTGCCCGTCGCGTAGTTGGCGTACTTCACCCCAATGGCGTCTGTGGAGTTCAGGTAGCCGTGGCAGTTCCCCGTCCGGATGCCGTTGCGGGTGGCTTTCTCCCCCAGCCCCGTGGCGCGGTTGCGCAGCGGGGATCGCTCCATCAGCTCAAAGTCCTTCTTCGGTTTGCCGGTCACGTGCTTAGAGTAACAGGGATTGGCGATTTCCCGGCCCGGGCGAGTCATGCGCAGTATCCACGGCAGGTAATCAAGTAAGATGCAATGAAGCTGAGGACGAAACGGAACGACATAAAATGGAGGGCAATACGAACTTCCTTATGAAGCATACAATCAAATGTGAAAGGTATACATTATTCTGGGTATCTGTAGTTGTGCAAATGCGCTACAGATTCCTTTCAAAACGGTTTCTGGGCTATATCAATGAGCGCTGTATTCACATAGGAGCATTCTTTCATTTCACAATAATTATTCCATTCCCAAATACAATATAATTACTCTTCTACACCACCCGAATCATTCCCTTTTCTACTACAAATGACGTTTTACATCGGCGATCTTAAATGAGGATGTTTATGGTCCTTCCCAATTAAAGATACGTTAATAATTTAGTATAAAATTATTTATGATTATGATTACTGAAAGAGAGTTCCAATGAGACCCTACTCGGAAAAAGGTGCCATCAAGTAAAATCAAGGGAAATGGCCAGTGTCTCCTACCCATCCATGCATGCTATGCGTATTAGGGTTGCGGAAGTGCAGGTTCAAACTGATGACAGTGCAGACGACGGAGAGCGCCACCAAGACCAGCACACACGTGAAGTATTTAGCTGAAAGGATACAAACAGCATAATAAACACATTATTGAATTTGCAACAAAGAAATCACCAACTTACAGCCTAGAAAAAGTGGCAATGTGTGTCATCTTAGCAGGAACCGGTATCATCGAAATGCAACAAATTACGTCGGATTGTCTTTTCCATAACCCTACAAACCTAAATACGAAATTCATCAATATACACATTGAAATCTGATTTCTCCAAACAAAAAACTGTTAATACTCAATTCATTTCCAAAGGTTTAATTTAAAAAGTCATACGTTTCAATGTTTATGTTTATCCTGTTGAATTTTTTTAAATGCCATGCCTAGGTGACACTGCAGCAACGTAGTCATAAACTTAGCATGCGCACGCATTTCCGCTAATCACAGCACCCAATCTGTCGAGCCGGTAGCCAGATTAAAGCGTATAAAATATGGCCGTTTCACAATAGCGCGCCACCAAGAGTTTGCAACGCGTTGGCCAATCACAATGCGCTAAATTTGTCGACCCAATGTGCGTTTGGAAAGGGTCAACAAATTTCGCGCGTTTTGATCGGCCAACGTGTGGCAAACTCTTGGTGGCGCACTACTGTGAATCGCCCGTATTGTGCGTTCGTTTCTCACCGATCAGTGGAATTACGAAAGACGTTTCGGGCATGGCCGAGGCTACTATCATCATGAAGACTGTCAGTGACAGTAAGATGGTAACACCTGCGGAAAAATGACAAACAACAAAACAATGTTGGCGTTTATTGCAGTGGAATATACATGTATGAATTGTTAACACCATTATGGGAGAGTTTCCTCAGCACTACAATGTCTAATTGCCTGATCTTTAAAGGTTTTGCCCCTGGCTCACTATGATTCCATGGTAATGACAATTGGGGAATTGACGTGTGACTTACTTGTTGCATGTGTCAATGGAAAAAGTCACTGAAAACAGTTGAGGCTAGCCAAACTGGTTCATTTCTGCACAGTTTCAAGGGCAGTTGCAGTAGGCTGGCTATTTTGCACTCAGCCTTGTTAATTAACGAACAACTACCTAGCATAAGATGCATCAAATTAGGTACGATGCCGCGGTAAACAAACCAACCCAAACTTGGTGGGTCCCTGTAATGCATGGTTCTTGTTTCATAAAGACTACGTGCTGCAACTGAAAAAAAAAGAAGCCAGCAATAGGAAGGACATGACAAGGATCTCCAATTCTCAGGCTATAGAGCGATTCCCTGACGGCCATTGCTGCGGAGTCCCCGCCACTCAGGTGCGCATTCCTAAAATGGACGAGCGCGTGATTTTTGGTCAGCAGTGCGCTCCCAATTACGGAAGGCGAAGCATTCTCTTTTGTTCACGCGCGTGGGTAACACCGCAGGAATTAATCGTTCCTGATTCTTGTCATCGGATCGGTCTATCTATAGGGGTAGCAAACGTGTTTGCTACCACCAAGGGTCCGGTAGGAAACCACGCCTAGTTCTTCAAAACAGGCAGTGTTTACCGAAAGACAATTTCTCCCCGCTGTCTGGTGGAAGACTGAAACTGAGCACCGTCAGCATGGAGATAAGCACGCACGGGATGAGGACATTGACGAAGTAGTAGAGGGAACGTCGACGGATGTGGAGTTTAAAGGTAACCGCGACGTAAGTTGTACTCTCAAATGGTTCAACTTCCCTCACCGCCCACATACCTTTGGAAAATTTATAAAAAAACAAACCAACAATTGATAATGAGTCTCTAATGACACAGTCAACTAGTACAATTTCTCAATAGTAAGATGTAATGTTACTTAGTTCAAATTGTGCTGAGCAATGAAAGGCGGAGTGTAAGGGTACGACTGTCCCTCCTGCCCCCCCCCAATGCTACCATTGTTACCAGTTTTGCAGAATTGAAAGTGCCGACAGACATGGTACTTTCACCTTCCAATGAGGAGGTGAGGATTTTGGGGGGCAAATTTAAGAGAAAACACGGGAATCTAAAAAAGTCCGACTTTGCAGCGTGGTTCTTTACAACGGATTTTCTGCAGAAGCGTATTTAGGACACAACCAATAACATTTTGCCCCATTAATTCGCCTGGGTGAAATAATGTGTCGCTCTGGAGGATTACTACTTCGCCCGGTCAAATCAGTGGGCAGATAATTTTAGTCATGTCCTAAATGCGCTTCCGTAGATTTCAGAAGTCTGCACTCTTGCCAAAGATGCCATGATCAGATAAACTTTGTGGTTAATGCCAAACGCATAATGCATAAATGCTTAGACTTGTTGGTAGTCTGCTCACTTAGCATCTCCCACTCCCCGTTCTCTGTCATGGAGTCAGTGAAAGAGCTGTCGTTCTTGGAGATGAGGTCCAACGCGAAGCCGTCGTAGGTCCAAGAGCTGAACTTGAGCGTGCAGATCTGCTCGTCGAAAGGGAAATATTCGACGTTGATTTGGCAGGTGCTGCGGAGGATCCCCGGTGGAATCCAGACGCAGTAGCCAGACGAGTTGATCAACACGTTGGTGTGGTAGGTCGCGTCAAAGCCATCATCAGCACTGCGTCATAGGCAGAGCAAGAAATCAAAGAAGCATTTATATCACCATGCCACATTCCTTTGGTCCTCTTACATGCCAATCCACAACTTGAAGCTGACAGTGTCTTCTCAGTGAGGTAAGTTAACAGCAACGGGTAATTAGAACCCGTCAGTTCCCATATTTTTTCCACACACCTAGGGGGTGGATTAATGATCATCACGATTAACTATCATAGGAGAGACGTCACTGTACATTTTAAATTGATCGTGGAAACAAATAAGTAATAGACATTTTAGATAATAACGGAAGAGGGCGCACTGCTGGTGGTCTGAACAGGCTTTATTTGGAACCTGACTGGTCCCCGTCTCCGCCCGTCCCAATAATAAATTATAGGGACCGGCTCATGTTACACTTCTGATTGGCCCTAGTATGTACGCACAGTAAACTGTACGCATCTGTTGTCAGAGTTTTGAATACTATTCCATGTGTGTCGATAACATGAAGAGCAGCGCGCATCGTACAGGACTGCCACCTTTGTGCAGTTCACGAAATGGCACGTCCATGGTTGTACATTTTTTCGAGTTGAATGTTTCTGATCATGTTTTGTGTCAATGTGATCAATAATTCTCTTTCCATTTACCACACGTGCAAGCAGTGTACACTGAATTTTTGTTCATCTGTGTAGAGGAACGTGGAAAATGTTCGATTCACACTGATTGCGTATTGCATTGACGGAACACGTCCTGAAATGAACATTTTCCAAATGTACACAAACTAGGAAGAATTCCTGTAGACCTTGTCACCTGCTTACAGTTGCTATACCTTCGTTGTTCGATGGACTTTGTGGAGTCTCCCAAACAATTTCCACTCTCGTCTGGTCACTAAACCTTTCTGCCAAACCAAACGCCACGCAGAAATAACATCATGTGGCTGATTTAACGGCAAATGACAAGATTTTGATGTTTAAATCCAGTTGACATCAGTTTGCACTATTTTCTGCATGTTGCAAATGGTAAGCTTTTTCATACTGTCCCCCTAAACTCTGTGCCGAAAAGCAATTTCTTTGTATTTGCAGTCTGTTTTGCCCGTGATATCCTCTAGGATTTGGGGTCAACTTTAACAATGAAATATTGATAATGACGTAAATATAGCTCTTCTTTGAAAGAGCCTTTGATTTGATATAAGCTGTAACAAAATTAATGGCTGGTGATACTTATAAAATGAATCAGGTGAATATTAACATCTCCCTATAGATAAATGTTTTGAAACAATATTGAGTTTTTAATGTTTCATTCGATATTCCATTCCAAATAGGCCAATATGAATGTACCGAAGAGTTTTGTGTTTCATTCTGAAAGCACTACATAACCTGTGTCAAGACCCTCAGCTTCATTATAATATACGGCTGTCTCCGGATAAACATGCTACATCTTTAATTTGACACGCATCTGCACAGGTCCCCTGGGAACAAGAGTGTGATTTTTTTCTTGGAGCAAGGTAACATATATTCAAATTGGCTCGTGCCCTTACAATCTACCCGCAGACTTGTCACAGAATATGTCTACAGAGTGGCTCCATGAAAAATGGCGTTTTCTCTTATTCAAAGAAGAAAACCTGCGTTCATTAAACCACTGATTTCCACATTGGCATTTGTTCACCAGTCGGGGTGTGGCACTGTACAGGGTGTCCCAGAAAAAAACCACCAAACCCTGAGGAAAGGGGTTAATATGCCCAGGCAATGACATATGATTATAATGTATAAGGATCTCCGAGAAGTAGAAGCAGTATTTTTTCTAATGATAACTTGATGGTATCCCTCCTGTCATGCATGACTGAATACCATTGTCTTGAAAATGGGGCATCCGAACTCAGGTGTAACACTTTGGATGCGTTCCAGGAGCCATTGAGCAAACTCCGTCTCCTCCTGAGGTCTCCACGCAAAAGTTGGTATTCGGTATGGATGGAACTGCAGGTCTAACTTCGTTATGCGGTTAAACGAAGAATGGGACAGTCCAAGTCCATCCCTCCTGCAACTGGTTCCCTTTGGCTCTTCGACAAGTTGCTGTCGAACTGCAACAATGTTTCCAGGAGTTCGCTCTGTGCGCCTCCTTCCCGAATGACCCTTATTCAAATTAAGGCTAGTCCCATGTTCTCGGCATTCGCGCACATTTTACCAGATGGTCGACTTTGCCGGTGGATCCCTACCAGGGAAGGCTTCCCTAAAATGCAGCTTGGGTGGCTTGAAAGCTCTTGTTTTCAAGTCACGACAAACACTCTTTGCTCTTCGGTAAGTTGCACCATGTTGCAGACTTGCTGTCCTGCTTCGAACACTTTTCAACACTGCACTGGCCTACCTCGGGGCAAGCCAACACATATAAACCAGATTATTGCATAACTTGAAAGTGACAAAAGGCAATTTTCCCTCTGTAACATGACCTTTTTTCTCACTTTCAACCAGGACAAGCATGACAGAGGACAACCTCATTCACTGGTTTATCCAAAGTGTTACAC
>NW_019091536.1:757215-879249 GCF_001949145.1 Acanthaster planci | reverse complement strand
TGATCATATCTCATGGTTTGGGCATATTAACCCTTTTCCTCAGGGTTTGGTTTTTTCTGGGACACCCTGTATAACATTATCACTAGACTTGCCTCTAGTCTATGCTTTGTATCTCCCATGTACAAGTACTCCTCTATGGCATCAACTGCATCAAAATCTGTAATAAGGACTGTATCTAGGCAAGTCTACTAAGATTCTCTACAATCTTTGGTGCAGCACGTAAGCCTCGTCTTCCCTCTTCAGTTCGCCTTCCGTGGCCTTAGGGGTGGGGCAGATATGACAAAGCGGTAACTTAAATCCCCTGGCTGGGAGTGGATATGTTTTCTTAAGCTGACAGGCAAGCGGGGTGTCGAGTATCCGCGGAAGAACCCACCTGCCGCAAAAAAGGCTGCCAGTTACGGATGCAAACAATCTCCGATTCGCGGTACTTTTTAGCGTCCTCGGGATGCTGTATTGGACGTTTGTGTTGTAAACAGTATTTTCGGGGTTCGACATGATGATGGCGATTGCCTTGATTATTGGTTTTTCTCGAGTAGGACATCCTATCCGACGAGGATATTCTCATCCGGGAAGTAGAACTAATCTGAGCGGTCCTTCAGATCGTGCGTCATGCTACTGGTTTGTTGTTCTGTCATCAGCAATAAAGACGGCGTTCATTACAGCGGTCTTTTACATCAGATGAAACTTTAAGCCCTAGACTAAACTACCAGTGAAGCTATCTCGTGATTCGTCTGTGGTCGTCACACGAGTTTTTGAAAATCTTGTAGTTCGCTATTTGTCAGATAAAGGTCCACTGAGCAAGGGCGCTACGCAAGAGAGGTGCACAATTCATTTTAGGTAGGGTCGTGTCTTTTCATTCATTACCCGTGTCCAGAAATGGTTTCCTTCCAGGCCCTTAACAATTTCAGTATTAATCTGACTCAACAACAACACTTTAAATCTACCATGACATGGGCAGACCAAAACAACTCAAGCCGTTTATATTCAGGATGAGGGTCCACAGAGCGTAGGCCGTACCAACAAGAATAACAAAAATAACTTATTAAACGTTTTTCGTTAGTTTCCTCTCCTGGATGTTCTGTGCTTCCATCTCGGCCGGAAAATTCTAACGACTACTATTTTGGGCATCAGGGTGTCTTCTTTCATAAATGTTTCGTCTGATATTGTCATCAAGATATGAAGTATGTAGTCTGTAGTCAACTAGTCCCACCAGTTTATACATTTCTTATTGATGCACAAAAACAGAAAGAGCATATCGATCATAAAAAACGTTCTCAACTGTTCAAAGTCGTTCAAAACCGTCGTTTTCTCCTCGAATAAAACAAACAAGGGCTATATACCTGATTAATTAAGAAATTAAATAACCATTCATACTGAATTTTTCAAACAGAAAATAGGAGAAAAATATATCATCCAGGATTCGAACCAGACATCCTCACATACTCAATAATAATTTCTTTCCTTTACTCACTACTCGTAAGCCATCTCGATAAACCTCCTTTTTACCTGTTATAATATATTACCGGCACCCTTGCTAGTGTGACATGTTGCTGCAACAGCAGTGAAGAGTTGGAATGGGTGCATTAGTAGCTCTCTTTTACATTAAGGCCCCAAATGTTCAACCACCACAAGGTCATTGTGAAATACTCAGAATGCGAAGGCAAACCTGTTGTAGAGGAGCACATCTGGCGTCCAAAGATGGCTTGGCGGAAGCCGAATATTCTTGACACCGCCGTAGTGTGACTGGTTCCAGGCTAGGGTTGGGTCAGTCCACCCCTGAGATAAAAGGCAGGATACAAGCCATTTGAGAAGGGGGTTTAAGGTTCGGCTTCTTTTGAAATTGCATGGGACCCCGTATGGATGCCATGCGGATGGGTCAAATATACACAACCTGCGTGTTGCTACCAACAGCATAATCCCAACGTCCCTTGTAACCATCTCACAAGTCAATATTCTTTCGCTTCACGACTTGTGTGTCAGAGGAACGGTATGTCATCACAATACTACTTCGAGCATGCACATAACTATCACCACTGCAATCGCTGCATGTCATCCTCCTCACTGTCAGTAATGCACGCCCTCTTCCCATCCTTGAGGCCTCTGTTCCTCGCTCCCCAAGCCGGTCGGAATTTGTGAAGGTGACATAAGCAGTTCTGTGCTGTTTGGAAACCATATAACTGAACCCATTGGGTACCCCCTTCAGAAAATAAGGTTTCAATTTTCATACCGGCTGGCTGCAGTTACCCCACTGCTGAGCACAATTTATCACCAACGTTATCATTGCTTATGTCCTTATAGCATGGGCAGTGCACAAGCCTTGTTTCCTCCCAACTCAGCCCAGAGTTGAACGGCCACAGCCACCAGGTAAGCCGTCAAGAAATGCCTCCCATAGCAGGCATTGAGGCCTGCCAGACCCGCCATTGACCTTGATCACCATGTATCCTTTGGATTTACCCAGATACAATGTTGATCACTTTGCCATCAGGAGGAGAACTATGCCCGCAATTCACGGCAGCTGCACCGGCCAGCGATCCAGTGTTTCTTGCCAGTAAACGCATCGTGTGCACGAGGAGCGCTCTTAAGTGATGCCTTAAGATTTTACACACCCAAAAAAGATGACGTATTTTGAATAACAATATCGGCTTAGAGGGTGAGACCTCATGCCCGCACCACATATCTTTCCTACCCAAGCTCTGCTTTATGCTTATCACGCACCATGTAGTACTCGACTACGATGGCACCAGGTGAAATGCTTTAGGCATTGCGAACACTTTCATCGTGAAGTAACAACAGCCGTTCGTTTTGCCGGAAAGGAATACATGGCAAAAAGCTTGTAGTTTATCTATAATACTCATATTTCCTCTTCAACATATCGCTTTAATAAAGAAATCTGGTTTGTATCCCATTTAGCGAAATACGTCTCTCATAATCGAAAGCCCATCAAAATTGAAGGTGGATAAACCGCGTACTACGCACCGCGCACATAACACCTCTTGCCGTGCGCAGAAAATGCCGTTAAAGAGGCAACACGTACGTGCGGCATCTCCGTAGCCTGAGGTCATAATAACGATGCTCGTCTGATAAGACGAGAATCAATCTTCTGCCATAGATTAGCATAGCCTTGCTTGTAAATATAGGGATTTTTTAAAGAGCAATACTAAATTACTCAAACAAGTGAGGTCACTTAATATGAAAACACTTCGTGAGAATAAGACATGAAACAAACTGATAAGGTCACGTGCACAAACCAAGGGTACTGCAAGATGCCAATAACGGATGGGTAACATTATATGTGTACTGTCAGGGAAGATACATGGGGTGTACTCAATGAAACCATAAGTTATATGAGACCAAGGGAAAGAAACGCTACGTTATGGAATAACGCCGGATTGGCATGTACTTACATAGTTGAGCCATGCGTTGATGATCAGAATCTGGTCCTTCTCATACTGTACGAGGAAGAAAAAAGCAATGAATTCTGTTACAAGAATTTGAGTATGCTGTTTCTAATTATTCCTTGGCCAGGGTATAACTCCATTTTCAGGGTAAACATCGGACGAAACCGAGCGTATGCTTACACGAGGAAGCCATTGGCCCCTTTTTAATCCCGGGGCCCTCGGTCTAGTATTCAGAAGAAAAAACGTCCAAGAATGAATCAATTGTACGATAGCTGGCACAATGTTTCCGCCATTACTGTGTGGAGACTTCCGTGACCAGATGCGTCCATAGAATCAGCGTCTCTTGAAAAAATCACAACTTAAAGTGTACCAGATGTTCGTCCCGATTCTGCCACCATCTGAAATGTTTGCCCTTGGAAAATTTAAAGTAAAATCGACATCAAAGTTCAACCTATCTAGAAAGTCAGTTCCCTGAAGTCTTGAAGGAACCTCACTTCACATTATCGAGTGAAAATTTAAAAGTTAAAGCTTATGAAACGACCTGATTCATGTTGTGTTAACCCATCTCTAAAGACTTCTGCGATTCGTGACGCTTTCGATGCATGATTCCTCTTGGAATGAGAAACTATTTTCAAGGATAAAAGTGCAGTGGCACTAGGCGCGCTTTATAACCAGGCCGTGTCTCGTTATTCCACAACAACCATCTTTTGCCTCTTGTCGTTCACGTTACACACCCCAGTAAGCTTGATTAGCTAACTAGTAAGCTTGATTAATCAACTAATGCTCGGAAAGCAGCCAAGTTCGACGAAACTTAACGCTTGGTCGAAACTAACATTTTAGTTACTCCTTCTTGAGTCACCACTGATGATTGTGTGCCTTTTGACTCGGTTAAGCATATCCTATGCCCCTTTGTTTTAACTAAATTTGGATTCCGTTTATTTGTGTTCAAATTCAAGAAAACTTTCACGACTGCAGGTCGTCACACAAACGCCGTACATGATATAAGTTATTAAACATTAAATAATGCAGTCATGAATGGCGTGGTGCTCATCAAGTTGACAACCATCTCGCTATCCGCTGATACACGCCAATAAATGTCAACGATAGTCGGCCGGCCGATCCAATCAACATGTCGGGTCTGATTTGCAGTGGGCGACTGGAAGCTTTCACTCATTACCCGCCGTGCGACATTCGAACGGATCTACATTCTTTCGACACGTGAAATATGAAGATAATAATGTCGAAGACCATTTCAGTATTGCAATTATAATTGCTGATCTTATCAACAAAATGAATTCCACGCGCGTGCGTCACTTGAGTGGTAGGAAAGGACATCTAGAATTCAGGAGGGGGGTCGTTTCATCAGCAAAACTCCCAACGTATTCTTTTGTAATTTATGTAAACTGTGGAACCTATCTGGATTTAGCATTCTTACTGGCTGTACATGGGCCCACTCCCTGAGAATAACAGGGAATGTTGTACACTATTGTACATGAAATTGGTAACTGCCGTTTTGGGGGACAGTGTATTAAGTACTGAACTGAGTTGAGACGAACTGTTTGAGCCGGTTCGCAACCGCCCTGCATGAAGGTAAGAAGCATTGACCTCAAGGATCAAGGAGAAAATGAACTACAAGCGAAATTTCTGTGAAAAAAACGGTATATATCAGACAAAGACATTCCAAGATTACTGTTATAATGTTAGCTACTGTGACAGCTTCTGAAGCTCTATTAATGTGATATGCACCAGTTTTTTTATGTTTCTGAAATGTTTCTCAATACTTCGTTTCTGTATATAAAGACAGGGACTAAATTATGATAGCGAGGGTTCTTTTATCAAGATTGGAAACACCATCCGAGAGTACTGATTGAAACATCGAAAGTGTACTCCTCTTCATTGTCTCTAAGCCTCCGTCTTATACCACTCAAAGTATAGGTCTTTCAACAAACCTCCCGCTGTAATCCCTTCATATGTGCCTTAAGCCATGCGTTTTGGCTGCCTGTTTTTATGACTTGTAACAGACAACTGTCTTTTTGCCAAATCCAAGATGGCGACTGCGTGATAAAAGCCCAGCCGACGTCCTTGGCAGCGCAATCAAGCGATCATCGACACCATAATCGCGTCAGATAAAATCCCCGATCAAAGACAGAGAGCGACAGTCTCAAATCCCTTCTCAGTCTCTAAGAACTTGTTGACGGAAAGAGTATTGACTTTCATGCGGGAGGGCCTGTGATTTTGTGACCGAATAAGATGAGGGCTGCTTCCCGCCAAAAAAGTGCATTCGTCGAGAAAAATTCAAAAGCGAGGTGGACGAACACACAAATATACCAGTCCTCCATAGTATTGAGTCAATACCTACTGTACTTTTAATAAAACCGTCTTATATTGCAGCAGTGTACGCCGTGCAACCACGATAATTTCCCGAAGTTTTGAGTTTACTTCCAGAAATTATTAAACGTGCTACGGTTTCAAGGTACCGGTATTTTTCAACAGAAAGATTTCTACATGAAGCCAAAAGTGAAACACGACAGTGAAAACGAAACAACGTTTAGAGTTTCAACACTTTTTCCCACCCACTTTTTCCACACGTTCAACCCAAGACATGTTTATTAAAATGTGTTTAGGAATGCGTTTAAACGCTTAATGCTTTTCCGTGGTACATGTTTAGCTTTTTGAAATCCGCTTAGAATTTCAACGCATTCCTAACCGCTTAACACTAAACATGTTGCAGTTCAACCTGTCAAAAAGGTAGGTAGAAAAAAGTGTTTAGCGTTGTTTTTACATTGTAAGTGGGCACAATAAGCAGTATTGTGTCATACCGGCTGTAAGTTTTAAAAAATTAAATCAATATCCAGGTTAATCCATAATTAGAACAAACTCCCACCGGCTCCGTACCGTCTAAACTCTTTACTGAATTTCGTATTGTGGTCACTTCACTCTGACCATCTGGAAAGTGCTGTGACTGTGGGCCTGTCATTATTGAATTCTTTCGGGTCTGTTTTGGAGCATTGAGATGGAGGTCTTCAGGGCCCAGCATACTTACCACATTCATGATCTGCTGGAGCATCATGCCAATCTCCACGGTAAGGGGCAGATCCTGCTGGTCGGCTGGTAAGGTCAAGGCGCGGTGCGGGAACCGTTCACTGTCCAGCAGCCGACTGACCAGCTGGCGCTCGTGCCATCCAACTTGGGACTGATCTGTGTCTAGTGGGAGATGGGGAGAGGAAAGTGTGTGGTGTGAGGGAGGAGGCTCGGCAAGAAAGAAAAAAGACATGCAGAGCGTGTCATCAGCCTTTTAGAAGTACATGTATGGCGGACACAATAGGAGGGCGCCGTTTGAAGTGGTAAATTTGGAGCAAACGCAAAAGATTTTACCCAAACCAAATAGCGCCCTCCTATTGTGTCCGCCATACCTCTGAAAGGCTAATGGAGGGCGTGCATGGGGAGCAAGACAGGTATTGAAACAGTTAAACAAGGGGAAAGGCGAAGCACATCGTACACGGAGAACTGGGGATACAGGCTTTCAGGGGCAAATATTTTTCTGGGCAAGTACAATCAAGGGACTGTTTTCGGCCCTGTAGACATTAAGTTCATTCATTGTCCCTACCCTATAGGCCTATGGCTTTTAATTTGCGGGCTAACGTGCGTTCATTTAGGAAGGTGGGTTTTCGATGGCGCGCAGACGAGCAGGAGGGTGTGGAATGATATCCAATCCGTCTGGAAACCAATATAAGGCACCAAAAACTTTTTTTTACAAAAATTGTAAAAGTATGTCTTATTTTCTCATCTCAAGACAACGTTACCCTTCTTTCATTAATAGTTTTTTCTCAGCCATACGATGAGCATTTTGTTTGGCGAAAATGTGTATACAGGGGTCCATGTTGTTCCTTCATCAGCTTGGCTATATACATATACATATGCTCTATTGTCAAAACTAGATGGGGACAAAACATAAAGTTACAATCGTCTTATCCAGCACTGACTGACCCAAATTCGCAAATGAGATTTCTCCCATGGCCTCGAAATATCCATGATTATCCCAGACATATGAACCAAATACGTACATGCCGCAATACACAGAAAACTGTTTCATGGTTTATTATGTACAGGTAATGTACAACCAAACGAAAACTTGGAAACCATTAATAAACAAGAATGTGCTTATACAGAGGCCTAATTACATAATTATTATTGAGAGCAAGACTCTAAATTCCTCTGTGGAGTACGCCTACACCTTGGTTGAGTGATGTCGGTGTTAACACTTCGCGCTGTATTCTAATAACTGCCTGCTTGCTCTACTACGCATTCTTGTAAAAGATCCTTGGCAACACATAAGAAAATCACCAGCCTGAGTTTGTATTTCGGTAACTGCAAAAAATGGAACAATTTTCAGTGCAAAAGGCACACTACTGCATGTGCACTGCAAAAAAAGTGGTGTCATTAACGACCTATCCTTATTCCTTGTATACTAAGTCTAATCCCCGACCGTTATTACAGGGGTTTACCTTAACAAAATGGGTTTTGCAGTATTGCCTATTGAGAGAAGGGAGCAGAATTCATTTCTACTTAATTAATTTATATAAGATCTTGTATAAATAGTCAGTTCTCGGCAAATCCACCAGAATTGTATTCGAAGCGCAAAATGTGTAACAGCCACACGAAATTGAGTTGGGTGTCACGTGACGTGGACTGTGTTAAAATTTGACGGCGCAGATTATCATATCACGGTTAATTTGAACGGCAAGCTTCACAGGGCACCGTCGCATGCACACCCCCAGATGAATGACCTAACCGCACCAGACACCCTCCGTAGACCAGCGTCTCGAATGTACTTGACATTCGAAGGGCTTAATTTAGGCTGCGCAGAGGGGGTAATAAAAGCTGACAGAATCGCTATAAATCACTTCCCCCGTGTGCTTCCAGAAAATTCGTTCTCGTGACGAATTTGGCTAACGGGTTGGTGTGGTCTTCGATCACAGACCAAGGAAACGGTTTCGAGGGGAATATTCCATTTTTATTTTCTTTTTTGGCAAAAGGTGTGCTTTTGTTAAGGTTTGTCAACGTTAACGTTCTAAATAGCTTAGGATATCAACAAAGACGCACGCCTGTCGATGTTTCTCGTGTCGTTTTAAAAAAGCTGAAGTTAACTTAACATGTAATTAAATTGAAATAATTATTTAATACATTTAAAATTGTACCCAGGAATAATGCTGTAACTATTTCATGTGATTTACAGTAAATTTCTTTCATTTTATATTTATTGTGACAAATCCATGATACATTCTCCTTCTGGAGAAAGCCATCCCTACAGCAAATTCTATCAACCTTAGAGAAAAATGAACGATGTTTTGTTTTCCTTTTTACCAAACATAGCCTACGTGTAGCTGGTCAACGTTACGAAAGATACATGTAGCTGGAGTGCCTGAGAAATTGAAGGGAAGTCGATCAATTCAATCGAGTTCAAATGTTAATCAAAATTTGGACAAGTTTTTTTGATTATTGTATCCATACTGATGGACTCAAACATTCACAGAGCCATTTCCTCACCCAACCAAAAATGGTCCGATTTTATCTTACTCCCAAGTGGCCTACGACAGACTGAAAAGGTCGTTATTGAAACATGTTTTAAACGGAAACTTGTGCGGAAATTGCTTGAAATTTAAACACTGTAGCACCCAAACTGGGTTTTATAAATAGAAGTAAACGAAACGTAGCCTGTCTCTATAAAATATTTCTTTCATGCTCAGAGTAAGGGCATATTAATGAGTGTTTGCAAAAACTGCATTTTTGCCGCAATGATCTTTTCACACTTAGACAACGTAAGTGAACGTCTGCCTTGCTTTGAGAAATGCAGGAATTTAAATAGTGGATTACGTAGGTGTCCCAGAGCCCCTTCAAGGGCCGGCCAAATATCATGACATGACGGGTAAGGTGTACATCTGCATGTCTACTAATCTCTTCGTTCGTTGCACCAAAGCATGCGCAATTATTGTTGTCTAGCACGTGGTCCAAAATTTGCAATCTGTCGAATATCAGAGCCGGTCCTACCCTGTGGTATTTCTGTGAAAAAATGCATTTGTGCGATTGTGAACGCAAGCTTGCAGATATCTAACCCGTGATTTTGCAGCTTTTCTGTTAATTCTACTGAAGTCAACAACTGAACATTTTCACAATCCACAGTTTCATTACTAGTGCAAACATCGGGAATGAAAATCCACGGCGCTTTTAATCATTGGACAGTCTGCACAGTGCAATTCAAATTTCGCTCGGCCCAAATGTCTTATGACGACAGATTTTTTTTCTCGTAACTTTGTCGTGCTGTGAGCAGCGTTTGTTCATCCTCTGATGACTCCGCCCGTTCGGTTCAGGGCTAAAAAGTATTTTGGGAAGTTCGTTCGGCGAACTGAATTCTCACAAACGTAGGCTAAATCCGATACATTGCTTTTTTTACCCGCCCACTTCACCAGCGACGAGGCAATAAGTGAGTTAGACTAATCGACCGCACTCTTGTTTTCCAACATCACCTTATCTGCCCCCTAGCCAAACCCCTCCCATCCGAAAGCTCCGTGTCAGTCGATACAGTCTGGCCTCCAGGTGAGGTACCTGTTTTCCAGTAGTTGCACCAGTGCCTGACATGCTTATCGTGATACTTCATTAGCCTAATGGCTCTGAGGCTGGGATGCGACCGCCCAAGGATATGGTCGAACTTCGGAGTTCGACCAAATAATTCCACATTTGCTTATGGAGTAACATGTAATTTTTTTGTTCGAGAGGAAATACACCTTAAATTAAAACGATTTTATAAAACATAATCCTAATTAGAATTACCAAATTGTCTGGTATTCTTGTTTTTTGATGTTTTCTCTTCAATGAGTGCGGATACAAGGTAACAAAACGGTGCAAGTACATCATTACTTAACTAGACAAATACGTAGTGTTGACGCATCTATGTTGAGACAAAAATAATACAAAGCGTGTATAATATCTTGAGAACTAGAAAAGAAAATCGCAATGTTGTGGGACTGTCAAGAACCTGTGAAAAGGGCTTGAGATTTTGGTACAGGTGTGTCCGCTAGCTAGGGGTTAATCAGGAACTTTGCTGGAGATAAAGTATACACGACTACATCACATTTTATGCTATACACTACTTCAAAGTTTGAATATATCAAACCAATGACAGAGAATACCGCCTAAAATGGCTGGCACTCCCGCGGAGGCGAACTTGTTGAATTCAGTGGTAACAAGCCTTGGGAATGAGAGATTTGAGTGTGGCTAACGTGGCACTTATACAACTGCAAACTTCAAACGGATGTAAATTTTTACAGTGTTTTTTGCCAGTTCACTACGTGGGAATGAAAATGATCCCTTTAATTAGATCACATATTCATGTGTCATGGTTATGAATCTGTCGTTATGTACAACATACTGTCGTACTGACAAACAATCGAAATGGCAGTAACGCGCATGCATGATCAATAGAGAAGCTATGAAAACCTTGGCATATTACCTCGACACATTTTTGGCTGACAGATTTTTATATCAAGTTACCGCCAGAGACTGGATAAAAGGGTCTTTGAGACCACACATTTATTGCATTCTCCGTTCCTTTACTACTTCGGGGTTCCGGTCTACCTTGGTATCGATCAAATAAAGTAGGCTAAAGATCCAAAAGAGGTCAAGCTGTGTTCGTTGGCGATGTTACAGATCCATTAATACGGTCAGATCGATTCAACATCAACTCGGAATTGTGACAGAATTTCTCAGAAGACAAATAATCGTGCATTAGGGCCCCACTACAGGCACTCAAAACAATGTGCCGCCTTTAACAGGAGCGCTGCAAACTTTCGTGCATCATCTTCTGCGTTATCCACCCTAATTTTGTTCAACAGGATCACATCACATCTCACACGGGAGTCTGGCCAAGCTTTGGACGACACTTGAGATGTTTCAGATTGGAGGGCCCGCCACCCTTCCAAAAAAGCTCGTGATTGATTGCCGCGTTATTCGCGCGGACATCACGAGCCAGGTCGCTAGATGGTGGCTCAAGTATTTTAACGAGACAGTCCAGGTTCTGCTGAGGATATCTGAAAATGTCAATTACATTCAGGGGCTGCGCCCCCTTGTAAACAAGAGGATCAGAATGCGAGGAACGTAAGTCCTTGATGAGTTTGATAACAGGCAAATTTAACGGATTTGTATTCTCTCGCCCCAGGATTATCTAATCTTTGCCACTGAACATTCACCGAACGTTTTGCCCTATACACGGATGGTTTCTTAGAATTTCGCTGTTTACAGTCGTAGGGCATCAAAAATCTTTTGTTTGTACTATGCCTTCATGGGCACTCGAGAGGTCTTCTTGCTACCTTTTGGTTTGAGAAATTGAGATCTGATTTACAACATAAATATTGTGGTACGAGCTATGAGGGCAAATTATGCAATGCCATCATCCGCCTCGAGAAGAAGCACTCCCTCTTTGGTGGAAAAGAGCCCCTTCGGTGGGAAATGCTCAATAAGTTGACCGTGACGTGTGCATTTCCTAGTCGTTCGTGAACCAGCGAGGTTCAGTTCCGACCAAAGGAGCCTCCGTTGCTAGGAAAATAGCGCCCTCCCTTGGTCCAGCTCGAGGCTCATAGCCCAGGTTGGACGACATATTCGTCAACTAACGTCCAGAGTATCAATTCGTTCAGTACGCGGAATGCATCAAGATTGCAAGTCTGGTTCCCAGATCCACAGATTCCGACCGTTATGGTGAGCAATCTCTGAAACGTCAGAGAATCTAGCTTAAGTGGTAAGTCTCGGTTAGACAATTTCAGTGGGGATGTTTACGACAGGAGTGCGGAGCCTGGGTTATCTGTAAACGCGTCATCCAAAGACATATACTTATTCTAAACCTATAGCAGTTGGATAATTCCGCATATAAGGAAAATGTGAAGGAAGTTTAATGTTGTATTTACCTCCGTCGAGGAAAAATATGAAAAAAGTATTGTAAAAACTTTCGCTTCGTCGGGATGAATCCACATACCCTGGAAGTCAGTCGTAATGTAATGATGACAGGCTTCCGACCACGGCTATAGGCCTATGACATACCTAAACTCAAGAGTGGATCAGACTGAAGAACAGCGTCGAAACAGTCGCAAAGCAATGATTTTTAAGAGATAATGCAGCAAACCTTGCAAACTATTCTTATTGAGAGTCAGCGTGTATCGCAGGCATGATGGTCACAGAGTCACACAAGACAAGCCCGACAAGATTTATTTAAAACGGCCTGCCCGGGAGGTCAGAACAGGTGCCTCACTATTTACACTTTCTTATGCTCCTTGGTCAAACTATCCTACATCAAAACTGTGTCAGTTAATTGCGAGATATTTTCGGCCCAACTGTGATTCGTAATGTACCTGTAAACCTACACTACTTCAAACACATTCTTATTTCAGTATACTTTGTATTTACAAATATTACAGTGACAATCTGGTACCAGTGGCAAATCCAGGTTGTGGGTCTAGAGGGGCATTTTTTAAAATCTAAAATGACACATGAAAAAACCTGAGCAGTGCAATATTTTCAAATCAATGTTCTCTCGACGATAGTTCACCGTGCGCCAAAAATGCGCCCATGCATGCACCATGACCTTATCAATGCATACACAGCTTGCGCTGTCAATCCTGACATGAAAGGGCGCGTCATTCAGCCACAATTTACAACTGGACGTGGTGCCCGATGAAACATTCGAACTGTTTCGGATGATGACTGACATGTTTGGGTAGCTGTTAGTTTCCTTGTAGATTGTTTCAAGAACAATTCTGAGGTACTTCCGGTTCAGTTGCATTATTTGAAAGCTGGGTGGGAGACAGTTCTACTGAGGACTATAAAGTCTTGCCCTTAAATAATGTGCTGTGTAGTCCTTTCTTCCCTTACTTCAAAAAAGTTGTTAAGCAATAATTTTAGCTTGTAGTGTCGAATTTGAACTCCCGGGCATGCCGTCTTGGTGCGTTGCTCTGCTGCCTCTCACATCATGAACGACAGCATTGGAAAGTCTTTTCAAAGCTCTAGCAGAAAACTTTCGTCACATGAAAAAATGAAATGATATTTGGCGGCTGTTGAGCATTCTACCATCTGCCGATGGAGGGCTAGACGGCATATCAAATGAACCTTCCAGCAGGCTGCAAATCCCAGAATTTGTCTTGGTCGTAGGCAGCGTACACTCGGGATACGATCAAAGGGCGAGATGTAAACGCAGATCGAGACCAAGACGATTTACCCTCAAGAACAACAGTACGTAATCCCCCCGCGCGCAATCGATTTGCAGTCGAAATGAGGCCAGACAAAGATCTATCCTGCATATACCGTTTGTGCGTACCTGTTGAAAACCCTTCTTGCAAAAGTGCGTGACATGAACATATCATTGTTTCGGGCTATGGACACTGAAATCCCTAAATTTCCAGTTCAGTGGCTCCAGTCAGACAATTCTCCCGTGTGTGCCGTTTGATGATTTTCTTTGACAAAGTTAGGTTCTCAGCCAAAAATCAAGATTCTCATGTGTACTGAGTGAGTATTTTCTGTCGGCCTCTGAATGTTGTCCGTGATTGAAAGAGTCAAGGTGTGCCAAATCAGGAGACTCGTACCTGTGTAAAATATATACCCTGACAGTTTCCCTGTATAGTTGTTTTCCACAACAAGTAAATTTTCTTTAAGAGGTATTCATAAATATTTACTGTGTCAAATGTGGTTAAAATGCTTGAAAGTTTGGTCAGGTAACGTTATAACCACTTGACAGTTCTCCCTGTAACCCTGGTGCCATAAGAAACGCAAATATATACAATGAAATTTTGAAATGTGGCCTCCTCAGAGAGTCCATACCTACGTTGCTTTCTATATTAACATCTCTTTTCCTGTTGGGCCATGCCATGGATTAAAAGGAGACACCGATGGCAATCGATGGGGGGGGGAGGACTGAAACCTCCCCTGCCCCCAGCCCGAGGACGATGCCTCCTGCTCATTACTCGAGACAAATGGAAAACTGTATCATAACCTTCGGCTTTCAATTTGCAAACCACCCTCGCCACCATCCGATCCCGACTATGGAAGAAAAAACTGGCCACTGCGCAAATCCAGCGGATTGCGAAAACGAAGAGAAATAAGCGCCACACCGCGCTATAGCAAAGACCAAGGATCGACTTCAAAAACCCTATCAGTTGTAATGGGAAGCCTCATTGAAATTGGGATTTTCCGACTTTAAAACGCGATCTGGAACGGAGACAACACATATGACGTCATTATTCCTAGAGGAGATGGTTCCTACGGAGCCAATTTCATTTATGCAGTGCAACCAAGCTCAAGAACTGTACCAAAGTACCGGTAGTCAAAACGCCGGTACATGCTGTAACTATGTAAACATTACGAGGTACAATGTAGATAACCCTTTTTGAAACCCAAACCACCAATTTCTGTCTGAAATCTTCATACGTCCAGAAGTAACAGGCTGGCATGTAAGTTTACGTTTGGGGTACAGAGACGGAGTATTCTTTGCCAAGTTGACATAATTGACATCTTATGATAGAAACACCACATTGTAATGACTTCTTGGTCTTTTATGCCGCGCAGTATCTTTGGCTCTCAATCACCGAGACTTGTCAGGATATCACAGTTTCATTCATGAAAAGCGGGCCCCAGCGACCCTAGTTTTGCCATATAGCAAAGAATTGACTAAGTATACAGCATGGTGATTCAGACATAATTCGCGCTGTGGCCCATCACGCTGTCTCCACCGATCGATCCGTTCGCCCGCCGGAGTTCCGATTGTAAGTGTGTATAATTTGCCCGTCTTGGTTTCGACTAAATCGAATTTGCGTCGAGGTGGCTGCTTTTCGCATAGGTCAATTTTGCACACCTTGTGGAAACTTTAGTTGTGCTGTCCAAACGGTTTTGGTACGACCATACTAGCAAGGTAATCGGATTTTGCTTGTGTAGGGGATCTTTCGGTTACCTCCACGAATGTTTGCGTTTGTCAAAATTATGCATGCATTCCATTTCTTTTTCTAAAAATATGAGAAATTTTCTTCATAATAATATCTTTCATATTCCTTATACCTGTATTGTACAGCACATCTGAACATTTTAAACAGAATTAACGCATGAAAACGACTAAAAGTTATGTTAAATGCACAAAAAGAATTCAGATGAGTTGAAAAATTATTCATATTTAATGCGGCTAAACACAGTCAAGAACTATTTCGATACGAATTTTGCGTTTGGTCATGCATGAATGTCAGCAAAAACCTATTAGCGGCCAGTAGGGAATGAACAACCGAGAATTGTTACCATTTTCGAACTACGTGTATAATGGTTGTAACTTTAGCAACTGTAGACCCATTGATTAATGTAGAGCGCCATTTCCACCGGTTGCCACACTGCGGTTTGGAGTAAATTCAAATGAATATTTTAGCGGCAGCTTTGTCCTAAATTGCTTACTCACGTTCTGCGGAATTAAAGGGAAGATATCATCATTGTCATTTTTTTGATAATTCAGTGTTTTTACATTACCTGGGTGGTTTTCAACACATGTACTTTGAAGGTTGCTCTTTTCTAAATCCTTAGGTAAGAGCATCACAGTGACTTTAGCGAAAGACAGGCCTGTAGCGAAAGCTTGACCGCCGAGGCGGCCATCATCGGCCATTAACTGGGACGGCCGTTGACCATCCTGCCTCCGTAGACCCCGACAATTAATGTATTCCATACATTTCCTCACGGGGCTCATTCGTTCATTAGCGACTCTACGAATTCAATCTTGCAAGAGGCGTTGCATTATGGATAAGCCACTTGACTTAACTAATATGCAGCCTCATCGAGGTGGTATAGCAACCCTTCCCCAACACGGATCACATCACCCTCCGCCTAGCTAAACACAGATATTGCGAGTGCAGCAATTAAATATCGTTTTGAATCATTAAAATACCCGTGCGCATTTTTAGGACACCCGACCGCAAGTCACGCTTTCCACGAAAAGTTAAATAAGGATGCTGTCCATAGTGAGTGCATTAATTATCTTTGAAAATTAAATCAGATCTTCGGTATTGTAATGAGATAACTGGAAACAATGCAATTGACTCCAGTGCGTTACATAAGATGGATCGTGAAACCAATTTTTGAAAGAAAAATGTGGAGACATAAAATTTTTAAAAGGGGGTTGATTTTTAAACAAGTTCAGATTGTAATTTCAAAAAGACAGTTAGGGAAAAAATTTCATTGGAATTTTTTTGGGGGGGGCTCTCCTTCATAGACCTCTTCAATAATAAATTCATAATTTTGCACGCATGTGCACAAATGGTCTCGGCGGCAAGAGGCTTGTGAGCGGGCCATTGAGCGTATACAGGGGTGTGACTTTGATGATCATTTTCTCTCAGGTTTTCTGGCTTTGTTCATTTTTTTCTGCAGAAAATCCCATTAAATCATTTTTGCTATTAGTTTCTAATTTAAGTGGAATTTTTAGTGCTCTGTAAAAAACTTTATAATCGTTATTTTTCCCATGCACACGAGACCACCATTTCTTAGTATGGCCCCCTTCCATCATAAGTAATATAAATTACATTGTTAGTGTTCTTGGAGCCAACCTGTGCATTTTCTTATTACGGTGTGCGCTGAAATCGCAGAGTATTTGCAGATCTAAGGGAGTCATACACCCCACCCCACCCCCAAAACGGGGGTGGGTTTACACCACAAAGGGAAGCAATTTGGGGACTCTGTTATTTTCCTTCATTCCCCCCCCCCAAACAAGAGAAAAGCCTCCAAATTTAGCCTCACTCCGAGAACACGCAGCCCATACAACGTTAAATGAAGAAATTCCCAAATGTTTCCTGCTCGAAGAATGTTGACCCTTCCCAAAGAGGGGTTCTGGTTCCACCTTTGCTGCCGAGTGAGCGAAAGCAAGCTCAACTGTACAGCCAAAGGTCCTGTTGGTAGGGGTCCTAGCTCCATGTGGCCTCACCAGACAAATAAGATAGAATCTCGGTAATGGGCTTGTGTATAATACGCGTACACTATAGGCCTTTATATACATACGTCTCTCTAATGCAATTTGAACTTGGATGACGGGACGGATTGAGACGGAGGAGAGAGTAGAAATCAGTGACCCGTCAATGCCCCGATCCGATTGGGCCTGTTAATGATCTGGAGGTGCCCGGACGACGACGACGAGCGAGTGGTGAAACAGATCAGATATGAAAAGTCCGTTATTCATAGGCGGCTGGCTAAATTAATAAAAGGGGGAGAAGGGGGAAGGAGGTTGCCGGGGTTGAACCCGTCGAGCAATAGGTGTCTCTAAGCTCGCTGTCCTGACGGCATCGTAAACAAGACTGAAGATGGACGGCAGGTTTCTCACTCTCTCGCGCTTAAAGGGGCCCTTGATGTAATTTGCGTGAATAATTCGTGATGCCCGTCGTTAATTATCGGTCACAGTACAGCGCATGACCTTGGCGTGGTGGTTTGCTTGGCACATATTCCAACGGCCACTGATTGGTGCCCACCTACAGTGAAATCAGATTGGTTCACTTTTGGTATAACACGTGTATGCGTTTACTCAGATCAATTTCCACGACCAAATTCGTTTGTCTTTCTCTTTATTGCTTCATTCCAACATGGCGCACAAGACATGTTTTGAAGGATTTAATTCCTCCACTGATTAAAACTGGACCCACGTGTTTATGGGTTTATCAATCAAGTCTTCATGAAGGGATCAGTGACTCAGTCCGCCGTACCAGTCACACTGGTAAACGAAGCTTGTACACGCAATGGCAAATTTATGACCCAGTAATAAAATTCATGTTGTTTTTGGTTGAGAATGCCGCTCATAAGGAAATATGCGCATGAAATTTCAGGCTTGTTTTGCTTTGAAGAATCCCAAGCAATAATATGCAGGCATACAGTCACTTTCATCCGCCTAAAATTAACAGCTCCTATTGCGGCCATTTCCAGTCCCCGATTTGTCGCAGTGTTTAATAAACCGTAACTTTTCTCTGGAAGATCAGTGGACAAATGAAACAACAGATTATAGCCAACGCCTCAAGGATAATATATTTGGGGTCTTCAGGCAGATTGCCTCGTGAACTCGAAAAGTTTGGTGGTGTCTTTTCCTTTGAACTTGACGGCGTTTAATTCCGACGACCACGCTCGGCTGGCGTGATGAGTTAATTTGCTTTGATTTAGCAAGAGCAGTCGTGATAACCGAGTCACGCCTCGTTGAGAAAAACTCGGCCCCGATTTCTTTGGCTCCTTTCGGAAAATTACAACACACCTCTGACTTCTCCAACCTGGTTCGAGATTAATCATCTTTGCTTCCTTTAACGCTGCGGGCCATGTTTCACTGGCGAACGTAAATTGTAATTATGGGGGGTCTCGTCGGGGCGGTTTTAAAGACAACTGATGCACAATTCCGGTTGTCCTACCAGAAAAAAAGTTATTGATCAGTTATTCTGCACTGGCTCATGGAGGATATTTGCATATTGATTAATTGATTGGAATGATTTGTAAAACAGGAGGTATAGTTCGGTCTAAAAGAACTAATTTGGGGTCTCTACAGAGTTGCTGTGCCCGTCAAACTCAAACACTATCGTGCTACGTCCTAAGAAATCGGGAGAGCGTGGCCAGTCGTGGTGAGATCTTATACATCGTAGTAAGAAATGAATGGGGACTGACAGCAAGGTGGTAGGGTCTTTAAGGACGGGGAGGTAGGGAAAAATTTGGGAGCATGCTCTGAAGTTAGGTAGCAGGGTTGTAGGCCTAGTGGCCTCAAGTGGCAGTGACAGCGTATTAACAACCCAGTAAAGACGGCATACGCGTAATCTTGGCGTATTAGCAACGTAGATCTTTATAGCCGTGGCACAAGCGCAGCTTAATTAGGAAGAATTTGATGGCGTTCCCACCGGAGAATTGATGGGGTTGCAGTGTTTCAGTCAATATATGAAGGAAATGCTCGCAAACGTGACGACAGCTTATTACAGGCATACCCCACACGTTGTACAAACAGAAACAACGTATTACTATCGTATACCCTGATAATGTCGTAGTTCGATCGTATCGAAGTCTTTTACATCGTCAAACGGTCCGATTGCATCTTAGTGGAGTCGGGACTCACATTCAGTTTAATCGTGCCGAGAAAGTAATGCCAACTTCACACACGTGCCAGCAACTTGACAACCTACTCTACGGTCTTGAACGAACAATTTTTCCGCCCAATTTTCCTCGTTTCATCCCGTCCTAGTAAAGGTTTAATGAAATTTTACGACGTAGCCGAGTCTTCCTGGTCGTTGCCAGAGTGTGAAAGGGACATTACCATCTTGCAAAGACCATTCTCGGCATTATTCGATAAAATCTCTTGGAGCTGGAGGCAAATTAAAAATCCAATGTGAAAGAAATAAACTTACCGTTTACAAAATGTGGTTCTCCGCTGTCCTTTGCAAAAGCCACTGTCGGGAAGAAGAAAAAAGATTAACACGGTACTCACACTTTTTGTTTTTTTCTTGAGAAAAGGGGTAGGGCCTATGCATTCTCCGTATTTGGAGGAAGAGAGCGGCTATGTGTCCAGACAAAACCAACAAAATTTCAAAATACTATACGAACGGGAGAAACGTTCGAAAACATACAGTTAAAAAAGCCAATACAATTATAATTGTGTTTTCTTCTGCAGCGCTCTTAGGCTTACGTGCATGGACTTTGCAGCTGAAACAATTTGAAAGATTTGGGTCCCTTATGTGATAGCTGAAAAACAATGCATGTGTAGTCGACCCATCACTATCACAAAGAGTGCGGACAATCCCGGCATAGCTCTCACAACCCCCCCCCCCTTTCGAGTCCATTCTGCGGAAGGCTTGAATGCAATCTGTGTCAAGCTCAGGTCCTCGGTTTTTTTTGGGGGGGGGGCTTGCACTTCAAATTAAATTACCCCAAGACAAAAAAGAAAAAAGGAAGGTCGGTTGTTTAAATATCAACTACAAATTTCAGTCAATTTAGTTGTGGACAGAAAAAGCGCAAGCCTGTTAATCTGTGGCTCCGCGGTTGATGGTGACTAATCATTAGTAGCTCCAAGAGTTGCGATGTTCCTTTCATGTGGAATTTCTCGTACATTACTATTCCAATAATAAAAGCATTTAAAAATCACACGAAAAGGAAAAAGTTTTCATATTGGGGCGAGGAAAATGAATGTGAGAAATCTACGAGCTGAAGGCCCCCCCCCAAAAAAAACAAAATCCAAACGCTTCTTCGGAACCTACATAGCAAAGACAGCGTCCGAAAATGGCAATTATTTCCTCGTTCCCAAAAAGATAGGATCGAACAGTGAAAATCAACTAGTGTGTCGGCCTGGCTGTTCAACCCTGCCCACTGTTGAAGGCAAAGTCGTGCCCTCGCTTTACCACCCTGAGTATGAGCTTGAAAAACACTCTCAAAATTCAAGTTTGACAACTGCAAAAACGGACACTTTCACAGGTAAAAAGAGAAAGGGAAGGACTTGGCTGCTATATTCCAATTCCTATGGAATGTATGGTGTGACTGGTGTCATTTTGCACGGTTGCGACACTTGTCAAACCAGGGCCAAGTTGGAAACGAGTTTATTACTACCTCAAAGGGAGCACATCGCCTTTTTATGAGACAATGTCCGCGTGATTTGAACGCCTTTAATCAAATCAAACACTGTTATTAAATTCCACTAATATCTAAGCATCGGTCAGAAATACAGACTACATGTATATCGTCTCCAGCACTGAATCGAACGACTGACGAAATGCAGGACTTGCAAAGAATGGATTCCATTAACTGTTACAGAAGAATCCGTCAAGTTATACTTTAAGTTCATTACTTACTCCAGCTTCATCATCAACACGAACACAAGGAATACTGGCCCAGGCTTATACCGGAGCACTGGTGACTGGGGCCGGCAGGACACTTAATCCAGCCCTGATCACAACTTCATTTGCAACTTCACGATCATTTTCTGAGGAATCGTCCATCACCGTTCTGTCAAATATCGGACGTTCCTCTCGGCCTACCCTGATTCAGGATTGAGTCCCTATGGAACTAAGCTGGATGAGGCTGGTTTGTGATTCGTTTGAGGGACGATGTTCGAATTTAACCGGTGGTCATTTTCTTCTGACCTTGGGGAAACCACATGAAAACTGTTTGTCTCTCGGCGCCCGTGTAATGTGAATTGATGAACCAGAATTAGCTACGGGAAAGAGGTTGTGATAAATTGGCATCTACTATCCAGTAGGAAACAGAAGTACATTCAGATGGTCTTTATTCCTTTTTCACAGCTCCATGGTTTCACGGAAGATGAAACCAGATCAACATTGGCCTTATGAGCAACTGCTTTTTCTGTGCTGTTAACCAGAGGGAAAACTTATCCAATACAATGCTTTTTTGCTGGCTATATAGTCCGCGGCGCCTCTCAGCCTGGTATATAACAGAACCACGTTCCATTTTGTATTAAACCCATGTCAGACAACAATTTGGTGACGACTGTGAAAACCACCGACCCTGAGTGCTGTCGTTCCCCGACCCATGCCCAAGCCAACCGCAACAAACAAACAAAACAGGAAAAGGCAAAAGAAGGAAGTAATTCTTCTCTCTTGTAACAACATTCCAGTTCACCGTGTTTGCTGTTTTTTTTTCATTCTTTTCAAATGCTTTGTCCAGAATGACTGCTTAATTGTAAAGGTGTTCTTTTCTTATCCTTGACATTGTACGGTGTTGCACGACAGTGTTGCGTGCGCTGTATGGACTAGGTGCCATATAAAGTTCACACTCAATCAACTTTGTCCAAGCAGTTACATAAACTCACTTATCTGTGAGCGACTTCGTGATTATCTCTTGTTTCAGTGGTGTTGCCGTCATCCCTCCTTGACTTTGATCCATCCCAAACGGTAGCCGAAATCAAGCCAGTGAAGAAGCAGACATTTAAGAATGTGCACCTCTTCAGTGCATAATTCAAACCATGTAAAAACACTGCTTGATACCATGCACACGTCGGGAAGGAGAAGGAAGAAGGAAAAAAAAACATCCCACACGCTTCGAGATAAACGTGCATAATCACTCCATCACCGGTCAGGCAAAAGATCTGTTTTGCAGAAGTACGGCCACGCCGAGTTCCTCCATGTTGGTTCCTGTAAGGGAGCACCACGCTCCGTCTCCCCCGAATGCATAATTGGTCTGCATCTGCATTGTACATCGCACTTGATCGCGTTCGGCCTTGGGGTATTTTTTATTCCAGCGGCCGCGGCTACCAAGTGGCGTGGAGGGTGGAACAGTGACACCACCGCCGAGTCAGAGTGACAGATCTCGGTGAAGATGTTGTCGATGCGTTGACCAAAACATCTCAGCTTACGCCAACTTCAAATGGCTGTAATTGGGTTCTTGTTTCACAAAACTCCTCCAACAATAACCGTAAATCTGAATCTCAAATAAGTACACCGTAGACTCCGGAGCACGAAAATTACAAACCAAAACAGTTGAACATTTATGATCAAATTTGATGTATAGTAATAATGGAAAAATTTGGTCCACATAAATTAAATCTTACTTCCTGATTTATTTCTGGAGCTTATAAATTAGGAGAGTCGTGAATAAGTTTCAGAAAGTTTCTCTAGCCAGCTGGCGAGCCATTACAAACGTTAATGTATTATAATGTCTACGCCACTGTAAAAAGATTGGTCATTTTGGGGTTGATATTTTGCCAAATGTTGGTAAAAATGTCAACTTAGCAACCTTTGGGCAAATTCTTCCCAATGTTTGGTCAATGTTTGACCAACAGTGACGGATAATTGACCAAAAATGCGGTAGCGTTAACCAAGGTTGGGCAAATAACAAATGCCCAACACTGTTTCGACCAACGTTTTTTACAGTGATGTGCACACATGGTAGCAGATGTAAGTGGGTAACAATTGTTTAATAACGAAATCCAAAGTGAATTCGAAGTGTGATAGCGTAATGGAGAGAGCAGCTGTTCTCTACGCAAACAACACCATTCGTGCACAATTATAAAGAAAGTACCGGTGCTTTACTTCATAAACACTGCACACTCGGTGCTTGTCTTTACTCGGGTGGGACTCGAACCCACGACCCCCTGCTTACTCGTGCAGAGGTCTTAACCACTCGACCATCGAGCTTGCCGGGGTCGGACGGCCGGTCGAGTTAGATGTAGCTGTGGGTACCGCAAACTATTTTCAAGTTGTACTTTGTGTCGGGGAGATATTAATTTTAATTACGGTTTTGCCCTTACCCGACGAATGTTCATAAACACTGTATACTTGTCCGAGAGCCGGTTAAGGCGTCTGCAGTAGTAAGCAGGAGGTCGTGGGTTCGAGTCCCACCCGAGTAAGCTTGTGAAGCTTTATCGCAACTCTCGGACAAGCACTGAGTATACAGGGTTTATGAGCAAACATCGGGTAAGGGCAAAACCCGTAATTAAAATTAATATCTCTCTGACACAAAGTACATCTTGAAAATACTTTACTTCAGTTCATTAAAAGTGAGTCACTCACCTTGTAAATACGGCAGAACCAAAACTGTTAGAATGGCTGTACATGCCATCATCCTGAAGTTAACGGGTCCTAACATCCTTCAGCAACTCAACTGCTATCTTGCTATCTTAGGTAGACGGACACTCATGTACGACACTTACGCGTGGGCACGCACCGAAGTTAACACATGACGTGCGGCGTAAAATCAGAGCTGTTCTGGCGCTAAATTTCACGAGCTTGTTGCCGGTCTAGATGCAGAGGCGAACTGGGTTAGGTTGCTGGCAGGCTGCCGGTCGGTACCAATTTATAATCTAAGAAAAGTCCGACGCGCGATGCACGCTTACAGCTGTGGCAAATCGGTACATGGACCCAGCAACTACATGTACTAGACCGTCAGCATTGCCACTCGGGGACACATACATATTTTGTATTCATTAGAAAGGCCACTACAATGTTTTGCAGTTACGGGAAGTGGAATGAAGATTATTAAAATTTAATGTAGATACACGTTCGTACCCAAGTGATGATATTCAGTATGAAATGGAGGAAGTTAATTTTGGTTAGCCCCAACTTCTCAAGCAATCGGCGACACTAAGCTCGGGTTGTGAGTTGAGAGCAAAATCAGTCCAGCTTGCCAAGTGCCGATAGCTAACAAGCTGATTTCACTCTGGTTGCCCACGGCCACACGACCGTGTGTACGTATGTGTGCCAGGTACGTTCACGTGCTGCCGGGCCAGAGTTTGCTACCGTTGCAAACGGCTTGAATTTGGCCGATCATCAGCTGTATGTGGCGCAGGGGAAAGTTATGATTGCCGATTTACTAACGATCCGCCTGATGATAGGACTGCGTGAGATGACGTTTTTATTACCGGTACCGCCCAGCATCACGATTCGTCGGGTAAATGAGGTCTCGCATTCCCGATACTTGGGTCCGGAAAATTGCGTAGTGTCGTGTTCAGTAACTCAACCGTGAAGACGCAAATAAGATCATTCAACAACTAGTAACTGCCACCCGTAGAACACTGAACCGCAACTCTCCAACCATAGAGCAAAGAACTGACCAACGGAAACATACATTCCTCCTACGTCGTGGAAGTACCTGCTATCTCGACAGAGAAAGTCCCGTGTTGTGGTCTGGGAACCTGTCTGGCGCAGGCGCGTTCCTCACGGTGTCGCTACATACATATCAACAAAACATAACTAGGCAGGCCCATTTTCCATTTCACTATGTATTTTCGTTAGTCACCCAACGCCCTCACAGGACGCCGAGAAGGGCCAATGCATGATGTAATATTAACAAGCATTCACTGGACAAAATGCATTCGGACAATTCACTGGTAAACACTTCCATGAGTACATGACACGAGTGCACTGAAAGCACATGCTTGGATTAGGACAGCAAGTAACCCATAATGCTTTGCGCGTCCACAGCTATGACATTATCTCCTTCACAACATTATTCACCCTAATTCCCAGTTCTCTGTAAGGGCTGTGGGTGACAAGCGAACCACGTATCTCACCGAGATCACGCACCAAATAAGTTAATTCGAAGAAGGAATACCACTGAAAGCATACTAGCACACTTAAACTGCCGTCAAATTTTCATGTTTGTTAAAGGAAAAGTGCAGTTCCACGTTGGTATTAAGTGGCGTCAATATCAAAGCACCCCCCGCCGGCAACCCAGGCGAAAATGCCTCTAGATTTCCACCAAAAACGTAAATGTAAAATAAAGTTGCCAACAGAGGGCGCAATTAGCGGACCAGCTATGTTTTGCTCCTATCCACCGTCGTCCCAATGCGCTCTTGTGGGGACTGCCATTTCCGATGAGCATTCATAATTGCATAGATTTCTCAACAACATTTAACTCATCCGCAATACTTCGCATTTCCAGACTTCCCTCAAGCTTACTAAATAATTGGGCTGGGTGGGTCCTCAGTTGGAGCTCTTTTAAATCACCAATCACAAACGGAGGAACTGACGTCTACCTAACTAAGCACGCATCCAGAACCAAAATTTCCAGGTTGGGAAAGAGGCTGATCCCGAAAGTGGGCAGAAAGGTCATCAGGCCTATAATCTAGAGAGTATCCCAGCGCTATTGTAAAACTGAAAATTTGCTTTTAGATTTTAGTTTAGTTTTTATATAAACTAAAGGTGGTGCTTTGCCGGTCCCTCGATCATTTTCATAAGTGGGCTCAATTCCCAAAATTGGAAATCTAGAAAGTGGCCACTAGGCCCTAGTTTCATGACATCAAATAACCGAATTGCTCCATGCATTCACTGTATACAAAATGGCAAGTCACAGTTAATCTAAAGAGATAAAACAAAAACGATATTTTCCCCGAGAATGGTTCTGTTGGAATTCCACCCCCCAAGCTTTGAACACAGTTCCATTTTCAAATTCAAATGTACTTACTTTCATCTAGAGTTGATTGTGCAATCTGAGTCGGCGCCAAAGTCAGTTTATCTAGTGGATGGCTGGAGTGTAATGTGCCTAACACTTCATTTGTTTAATTTAATTTGTCAAGATCTCGGGATATAGCCACAGTTGTATCAATATATTTAATAAAAGAAGCAATAAGCAATCCGATCGCATATGTTCTAATCTGTACTTCAGCAAAAGGTATCATAAAAAATACAAGCTGACTTGCCACACATCAGGCATGACGAAGTGTCCGCCTGATAAAACATTACCCCATTAACATTCCTCACGATACTTCAAACATTTATTCAGCTGATGTTCCAGTATTATCGAAGGTCTGCGGCTACAAGACTCCTCAGGCTCTCCAGGGCAGACGTGACTTGAGGGGATGTAATCACATCAGCCAAAGTCCTGGTGTGATTTCCGTTTTTTATCTGATAACCTGAGCCGCTCTTCAGACGAGACGGGCCGAGTGTTATATGTAGGCCATACTTCAAGGCAAAAGGGAAGAATATGGTGCTTATAGAAATTATAGAAAAAGCACAAACTGGGGTTTGAAATAAGAGCAGTGCGAATACCGCGTAACGGATTCATGCTCAACCATAGCCCGCTTCAGTTTTCCACAGTGACAAGAATACACGCCCTAAAGAACTGACTTTCGTTTTCGATGCGCCCCGTTCAATCAGATAGTTCAGAGCATGCAGTTCGAAACAAAATGTCTTACCCCCCAAAAAAAGAAAACCACCACCAACCTCCTTTTTGATGAACAGAGTTTAATGTTAAAATCCGCCACGCAAGGCCTTGTGGCAAAATTACATTTTGTATTTACAACTTGGACTAAAAACATTTACAATTTCAAATATATTATTCCAAAACAATACACAACATCTAATATTATAAATTACTCCATTCAATATGCGAAATGTCCATTAGTGTGCTATGAGCACTCTATTAGGGGAACTATTGGTGAACAAACCTGATAAATGAAAACAAACTGGACCATGGATAACTGATACCAGATGAACAATTCACTATACAAGAATGAGCCAATGAACTAGAACATGAATATTCATACAATATTATGCATGAATGATGCAAACATACTTAGGAATGGTTCTTACAAATGAATATTACATGTATGTATAAATAATTTATACTATTTCCAACCAAAAAAACCAGCCATTTTTCACCTTTATTTCAAAATGAAAATGCCACTGTTAAAAAGCAGCGTCCTAATTTAAGTCAATTCAACTGGGAAAAATGACATTGTTTGAACTATTTCCAGGCATCCTAGAATTCCAACCAATCTAGCAACTCAGTTGCATCACAGCTAGGTGTCCATCATCTTCTGCACACCAAAGCCATTTCTCCCGATCACAAAGTCCACAATGGGTCCGGTCACCTTCGGTAAATCTTTCACGTGAGGAATCTTTGTAATGTCGATATCCTGGAATTTGGGAAAATCTATACCAGTTGGGTAGGGGGAGAAACAGAATATAATTAACAAGTGACAGTGTCCAGGACCTATCTACTGGGAAAGGGCTAATTAGGATTTAATGTCCAAAATCCAAGTTTTCAACTTTTAAGCCTCAGTCAGAAACACCCTTTTGCTTTGTAAAAACTGTCTGTTACCCTTTTCATGATGGGGACATGGTTTCCTTTGAAATCACAGATTTTAACATTTGCAAGCAAGTTTGAGTGTCATTTTTCAATGAATTTGCAAGTTATAATCATTAAGAAGATCTTCATCAAAATATAAAAAACATGAATTGCAGAATAAATGTATCAGTAGTTACTGGTTTGACGTTGCTGCAATAACAGTTTTGAGTGCAATTCTGTCCAAGAGTTCTAAATGTCAGCAAGACGGTGGTTTGAATCGTCAACCAATGAAAGCCAGCCAGTGATTTTTTTCAAACAACATTGAACAGCAGCTGGTTGAATGCTTCTGTAATGAGTGCTGCACCCCCGTTACTTGTCTTCACATGGACAACAAGTTTACATCAATGCTCTGAAGAGGCTCACATACCTGCCGAATCGATTTTGTGGGAATGCCTCCTAGTAGAGTGGTCTTTGCTGTCAGATCTGCATTCTTCAGTTCTGTCTGCACTCCTGTTAAAGAGGCAAGACAAGCATTCAATACATGTACATACTTGCTCTCTCAGGACCCGAGTGAACCTGCCTTCTGAAGCACCTGTGCTTCCCCTCTACGTGCATCATCCTTTTCCCAACTCCTACATCCTGAAAACAACCAGCCCCTCCAAGGCTGACCTTGAGACCAATTCTACATCAGTCAAAAGAACTCAACCAGGAGAATGTCAATTTCGTATGAAATCGTGATTGGCAGACACTACAAATTGCGGGCTCAGCCTGTCGTGAAATCTACGCGATAAAAGCCAGTTTTACTTCATTAACAATTTTTTAAATAATGTTCACAATGAAATCACATTTTCACTCTTGGCGGTGGATGTAGGCAAACAATGGAAGCCTGAAAATTTGACAAACAAAATTAAAGGATTCCATAATTTCCTCAATTCACACATACCTTCTCTGTTCGTGCATTGTTTCATGCTGTGTACCATTGGCTGATTGGGTTCCAGTGGGTGCAACAGCCTGCCTGTCTCCACTGCCAGTTCTTTCGCTGCATGCATCATCCCCTCCCTCAGGCAAGGGATCTCCCATCTCTCCATTCTGTGTCATTGCAGGTGTCGCCCTATCCCTTGGGCTTGCTCCATCTCCTGTTGCAGACTTTGCAGGTGATTTTCTTGGACTTACTGCTGGTGGTTTATCCTCTGGGATTAGGATGCCATGTAGAACTGTGCAGAATGTGAATAAAATGAGATGTTCCAGATCTCAAACTGAGAGGGATAAATATTTCTTAAAGCTGTAAAAAATACTGACAAGAGTGCAACTGCATTATTTACTGACATAGGGCTTCAACTGTATCAAGTTCGTGTTTTGGCTGACGTGAGTACAGCACCTCCCTGTGGTAGTAATTTTTGGGATGGGTGAAAGGTAATATGAGGAAAAGAAAGTGTGAAGACAGTGGCATGCTTTCAGCCAGTCAAATGACAAAATCTAAGGGAGAGGAGATTCATGAAAAACTATCTCTTTATCTTGTTACCTTTTGGGGCATCTTTAGGCAGGAGGAGGTATTTGCCGATGGTGGTCTTGTGGGCACTGTTGTTCTTAAGACAGGCATCTATGAATCCAGCATGGAACACGGTCAAGCAGCCAATCAGATAGTCCTCCGTCTTGAACAAACTGAGGGTACATGGACGAGGTGCCTATCACTACGTGTATTTGACTTGTTCTGGAGAAATCAGTCCATTCTTTTTGTGGGAAAAGGGTGGTTCAGTTTACCCACCGTCAATTTTCTTGATGATCGGTCCCACTGGGATGGCATAATAGTATTTAATTGGAGACTAATGAAGCAGGTGCTCGTTTTTAACTGCAAAATTTTCAGGGAACTGCATATGGAACTTATAAATAATTTCAGCTAACTATTCAGGGGAAACATAACTTTCAAAGAGCGTTTGATGTGTAAGTTATTCCAAGAACCAGAGATTAATGAAAGGTTAAAATGCATTCACAAAAAATCAATTTAATAGCTACGTGATTACATTTTCAATTGAACCAGCTTCCCATGTATGGAATGTTTGACACAGCTGTACCCTTGGCACTCGGCTCATCCCGCATGAGTTGATTGGGTTAAATAAGGAAAGTGGTGAATCCAACTTACTCGAAGTTAGTAAGGGGAGCTGTTGCCCAACTGATGCTGGTTACATTCAAATCAATGTTTTATCACGCTCGTGCAAATAGCAATCACTTTCATGCCCATTCAGTCGAAATCTCAGCGACGTATTGGATGAATACACACACCGTACTGTTTGGTGGCTTTTCTCACCTTTCTGTGTCCCAGTCCTCCACATCTTGACTGAAAATAAACTGTGCATCGGGAATGCTGACTACCTTTCCCCCATGCTTCACTGAAAGCAACATTAACACACATTAAATACTTTTTATCACCTCGTGACCAATTTGTTGGAAATAAGAAAGTGAATTGTTATATAAACTTTGTGGAAAGCCTTCTAAGAGACTCTAGTCAGAAACCATATGTATACACATTTACAATAAGTCATAGTTCGTCTCTATATGTGAAACAAAAACCCTGCACTTTACGTTCAATTAAAAGCCTTTGGGAGAAAGAAATTAGTTTGAAATGGCAGGTTTTGTTCACTATCAGTCTTTTAAATATCAAGCTCTTTTTCTTGCTAATCTTCTGACACATCTTTTTAAAAAATGAACAATCTAACCCCAGAGAGTTCTTCTTCGAGCTGAAACACTTCTTGCAAACCAGGCAGTTAGATTGTTGAAGACTGGTTGCTTGTCCATTCTTACGAAACAAAGAGCTAATGAGCTCCTGAGAGCCGGTTTGACTGTCCAAGGGTTCAGCTGACTTCTGGCTCTGAAGGAAGAAAACTTTGAAAAAAAATTGCCCAGTTAAACAAAATTTCAAAAATTGACGATCCTCTCCTTCGTCTTCCCCTCAGTCAAGTAATTATTTTAGGTCACCTGACTGTCCTGGTGACTGCATACCCTTTGGAGCATCATTCTTTTTAAAGTGTACATTCGATGGGCTTTGTCTTTGATGTACCATTCTCTAAAACCCATCCCTTACCCACAGTTCCGGGGGTAGGCATACCTACCCCTAATGTTGCATGCCCTTGAAATGTGGGATTGAAATGTGGGATTTATCGTTGCATAACGTTAATAAACATAAATCTGAAGTCCAACGACTAAGCTAGACCACGGGGGAAGGACACAGAAGGAATTACAACTCTGGCACTTAAGAGTGCTCAACGATCATCACCGAATCAGACACATAATAGAAAGCATTTCAAGAATGCCTGATTACTCCCCTGCTGCTTAGCCGGACAAGTGGAACCAGTAATATCCATGTGATATTTGCGGTGCTTTACTTGCAATTAAACTACAAGTTATTGCTGTGACCAAGAAATGGAGAGAGAGAAATCCCTGATGTTATACCTACTTTAGCCTTCGTGAATAAACTTTTTTTGTTTTGATACACTGTTCCATTGTCCATGCAAGGTAAATTCTTCTCCCTCCAAAACATCAGATTTCAAAGACTTGGTACAATTTGCCAAAGACTGGCCAATAACATGTTGACCACCACTAGAAAGCTAAGTTTATAAGGAACAAAATGCACGATTTCATCATGCAAGGAGTGATCATGAGATCTTGTAAAATAAAGTTTTGCATAAATGCCGTAAATATAAATGATTCAAATAAAACGACTTGGATATTTATTCCAAAACTAACTCAAGAACAAATTGTTCATGAAGTTCAATGACTGCACATGAACATTTACAGCACATGGCCTAACACAAGCAACTGCCGAACATTCAATTTGACGTTGCTATGAGGTCATACCGAGCACCAACAAATGCACGAATATTTAATTTCCTTTACTTTAGTACACAAAATTTTAAGGATGCAGATTACCAGGGAAAAATTGCTGCCGTGATCATACAGCACAGGGGGGTCTCGTGGTTGTGAAATAGATGGTGCATTGTCAGTGCTCACTGTGCTCTGGCTATGGACATATCGAGCAAGCGAGAAAGATTTGCCAGATGTTATAGCCTAGGCAGTCCAAACTCCTTCTGTGTCCGTTTTCCATGGTTAGGTCATGGAGGAAGGTTACGCCAACAAAATTTGATAGATTGTTTCTCGTCAGGGGTTTTTAAATTTAAATGCAGGTTGGTGCCCCTGTGCACAAACCTATGAGTCAAGTCTGAAAAAACCTTTAGTGTTTTCGAAGTAAACGCTTCCGAATTTTTTAAGTTTCACTTTTCAGAAAATCACTTTCTGACGGCAGTTATTGGGGAAAACTAGTGTTGTCTGATTATGGAAGTCTTTCTCAGGTTTTTTTCATTATTCATTTATTTTTATCATGGAAAATAATACCCTGCCCCGCTAGGCTGACAAGGTGCCCACGGACATTCAGGCTCCAGATTTTTTGTGTTCTGATGATTGAGGCTGCCAGAACATAACTTTCAATGTATTCAAATAATTGGAAGTATGGATTTTCTTCAAGCTTTGCCGATTTGTTTCAAAAATAATGACCAGTGAAATATTTTGACGTGGAGCACAAGTTACCTCAGAACATTCGTAGGAGGAGTGGGGTGGACATCAGACCCCACAGTTCTGGGGGTAGGGCAAAAATCACATGTGGGTGCTGACGAGAAACAAATTAGCCTTAGGCCTAACTGAAGGCCATGAGACTGACCTATAAATGCATTTCAAGGTTGATTCCCTTTGCTTGGATGGGTGCACAATACTTTTTAGGTACATGTAATCACTGTCATGACTGTACCAAAAACCAACATGACCAACTTGTCCAAGTAGGCCTAATGAATAAAGAATAAAACTTTCAACTTAGCCGTCTTAGTAATTGACGGGCCTGTACTTTTTAGGCTAATTTATTGTTTACAGTTTACACTGGTTCAGGTCTATGGCCTAAAAAATAGTACTACTACTTACTAGTACTAGTACTGGCCTAGGCCTAAGTTTTCAAATTTTTCCGGACCCAGGCCTAATTAGCGTGTATGCATGCACACAAAAGCTGGCAAAGATCTACATTACATTTCAGACAAATATTGTCTGTATTCATAAGTATTAGAAAATTTTCTTTTGAAATACCCGCCACGATTTGTGTTGTACACACAGGTGCTACTCGGAGTTCATGGGGGCTGCCATCTTGATTATCCCATCACTCTTTGTATTTCCGACCTTTCAGACAGTAAATATTCCTACTCAACTGAGAAGTACATTTCATTTCTTTCGAATTCTTTGGTCATTTTCCTTGGTAAGATTTAGGTTGCATTTTAATAGGCCACATTTTCAATTTATCTGGAAGTTTGTATCCTCCGATTTGACTAAAGGGAATTCCACCCGCATTTTTTACGCGGATGTGGAAAACATCTTGAGTGCGCACGTCGACCCCTGTGCTGTGGAACCAAGTGCATGTTGGTTACAAAATGGAGAAGAAAAAGACAGAAGAAGTGCCCTTTTTGCCAAAAGGTTGGAGGAGGGAGGAGGTGATAAGAAAATCCGGTCTTTCTGCTGGAAAAACAGATGTTTATTATCACAGGTAAATTAAACATCTTAGTTTTAGCTTGGTTTTATCAAACTCGTTAACTTAACGCTACATACATGCATACGTGATATACGGGTACAGAGTGATACATACTGCACTGTTTAGGCCCGGTCCGGGGACCCGTCGCGGCATCGTCATGATCTGATGATGGGGCTAGTTGACCGCACGGATTAACCTTGCTTGTTGTGGTAGGCCTACTGTTTGGCCATAACCTACCTGGGTAAAGCTTCAGGACTCAGACCAGGGAATTACCAAGTACAGGAATGTTTTTCTAATGCAGATATTAACTGTCTGACTGGAAAACATGATTAAGTTTAGGGTAGGACAAAGTGAACCAATATACAGGTACCAATGCAATTAGTACCACTGGAAAGAGCTTGAAAAATCCTACACAGTGACACCAAAATTATTGAGATATCTTAATTGATCAGGACATTACAAGCAATTGAACTCATTATTAAGTGTTATTTGAAAGGTAATTGAACATATTGAATAGCATGTTGTAACCAAAAACATAACTTTTTAAAGTAAAAACACTTGTGAAGTTGTGGTTCATGCCAATTGCCCCAGGACCTGGCTGCGACCGGGTCGATGCGACTGGTTCAGTCAAATTGTTTTCTTACCCATAAAATACAGTGAAACTTCAGGATTTTTAATGATGAAATAATAACAATATGTAGACTGCCCTTCAATTAATTTTCACGATCTTTTTCATTAATATTGTCATGTTTATAGGGCCCGCTGTAGCCAAGGCCCTACCTACATGTAGGCCTATCAATGCACTTTCCCGGGTACTTGTGCCGACAAATCTTACTGTGACAAATCTAAGTCTGGTTCTGCGCCAACATATGCCTAGGCCTAGTCCTTGTCACAAGGTGGGAATCAGACCATTTACAATTTTTGACTTCTTTTCCCTTAAAAACAAAATCTTCCGAAGCTGTAAATCAAAAAAATGAAAACTCGGTAAATAAGTGTTGGAGTCAGTTTCAGAAGAATGGATATAATTTTGGGGGAAGAAAAAAAGTTTAATCGCTTTGAATCAAACCCAGCTTGGAGCGTGTCACGTGATCTCAAGATGTATGCACTATCCACTAGACCAGAGACCTTACTCGAATCTGGAAGCAATTTAATAACCTCTGTAGGCTCCCTCATGTAAATGCATCAAAGAGGGCACTCTCTACTTGTAGTCTGCTAATATACCATATAGATAATTTTTGCCGATGATGGGTAAATGTATACACTATCTTAAGCTTACGTTGTTGTGACTTTGATGGGACATGGGATGTACCAAGAGTAGTTTATGCAGGTTCTGCATGGTATCTATTTTTCCAGTTAGAGCTTTTGTTCCACAGGGATACCGATGAGTACACCTTTTGTACTATCCCTCCGCAACAAAAGTAGTTACCGGAAAGATGGCTGCCATGCAGAACCTCTATAGATTTATGATATATCCTACAACAGTGCAATGGGTTCAATTTGAAATAATCAGTTTTACTGCTGTGACTTTACAGGGAAAAAAGAATAACTGTTGAAAGTGCATTGCTGAGATTCTAACTCGGGGGGTGGTGTGTCTCGCCAGGATTTCTTCATTAATGATATTGACCTGCTACATGTACCTGTACCGGTACTCTTGAGGGCACTGTGCAGTGCTTGTACCATGCTGGCTTTATAAGAGAAAGCGTGGGACTGGTTCACGGCAAAATGTCCACTTCATAGATTTTTTGTGGTAGTTTAATAATCTGCAATTGGCTCGAAAAAAGAAGAAATGATATATATAGCATGATGTACACGTGTGGGAGAACGAAGTGTTTTTTTTTTCAATACAAACTTGAGTTGTTTATCATGCAGCCCGTGTGGCCGGAAGTTCCGTAGCAAGCCCCAACTCGCAAGGTTCCTCGGCGACGCCATCGATTTGACCTCCTTTGATTTCCGGACGGGCAAGCTTCTGACGTCGGGAGTTCGAAAGAGTAAACGACTGAAGAACATCCATTATGATTACAACAAAGGTAAGCAGGAAACATCGTAGGGAGCAATATAGGGTACCAAATTAAATGTAACCACTGCCCATGCAGTTGCCCACACCGGGCACACCTCTGTATGTGCAATGTACAGAATCCAATCGGTGCAGAATGTGTAATTTTGTGCCGCAACTTATAACCAATCTATGTATAAAAGTAGTCAGGTGCGACGTTTTTAGAGTCGCAAAACTCAACTACGTTGATATGGTTGCCATACCATATTGTCTACAGTGTGATGCAGAACCAGTCCGTGCAAAAAAAATAGTGCTTGGTGCGGCTGGCCAGCCGTTGTCAGAAATGCTAGCGCTAAACGGTAACTTGAAAGTTGAATACAACTTTAAATATATGGAGGCCTAAAAAGGCTTCGATCTTTACAGCGGCCACTTGGCCGACATAGCCCTCTTCAATGATCAGTCATTGAAGAGGGGCACGTCGGCCAAGTGGCCGCTGTAAAGATTGAAGCCTGCAAGTTAATGAGAGGGCTACATGTATGTAGTCAGAGTTGTGTCAGAGTGACAAAGGAGAAGTGTGGTGTTATGCAGTTATAAAAGAATGATTAACCCTCCTATGCTGAAGTCACTCTTTGGGTCAGTTGGTAAACAGCTCAAAGAAGCACAGCTGTGTCATGTTGTGCACTGCACCAACTGTCCCTCACAGGAATATCAGATTGCACTTTTGTGCTGCCCAAGAACTGTGCTTCACTGTTTCATGTGCATAACTGTGCAGCAAACCAAATGCAGTGAAGAGGACTGCACAAAAGACCCTGGGTCATTTTGTGCGGGCAACTAACTGTGTACACACTGAACCTGTGCATGTTTGTGTTCCATATAGAAAACACATGCAAGAGAGTGACTGTGGGCACTTGTGCATACTGTATTGGTGCTGTTAAACCAAAAGAAGGTTAAGGTTAGGAGACATCAATTTGTAAGGGATGTTCTACTTGAAACTGAAGCCCAGTCCCCTTGAGCTGCCAGTAACTGGCAGAGAGGCCAAAATGTATGTTCACTTCATGCAGTTCATACATCTTCTGGTCATTTACATTGCACAGTCAGAGAAATACAACTCTCTTGCTGGAATGTCTGCCTCTAAAAATGGAAACCTGTAACGTGTCCTCTCTACAGGTACGCGACACGACATCAGCTTGGTCCTGCCTATCCGACAGACAGCGTCTATCTTCAAGCAGCCTGTTACGTTGAAGACCAATCATGCAGCCAATCGCATCAAGGCAGACCCCAAACAGGACACCAAGGAAACACCAAGACAGGTACGTCACTTGAACATATAGTCTAGAGCTGACATTTAGGCATTTCATGTAAATCTTAAATATATCATTCCAGAAATTAGGGCTCCATTTTTTTGGGTGTCGCTGTTACATCTGACATGATTTTTTGAGTTTAGAACACACTTTCCTCTTTCCAAGAGGGATGAATTTTACCTGCCAAACAAATAGTAGTAGTTTGAAATAAATTCCGGTCATATTTCTATGTCCAATAATAAAGGTCAGGTGTAACAGGGACACGAAAATGTCATGCACATTATGCATGAACCCTGACCTCTGAAGAGTCTCGTTCAAACATAACATCTTTTGAAACGGCAGTAATTAAATTTTAAAATTTAAAAAAATTTAATTTTAAAAAGCAGATCAATGGCTTTTGAAAAATAAAACTCATTTTGATATACTTTTACAGTTTCTTTTGTTTCATTTGAATTTTAAAGTAAAATTTTCCTTTTTTGAACTCTGGGGTTACCTCATGAGCTGTAACTTCGTGCGATTTGAGTCTAGATTGTGTGTTCTTTGCGTGCACGCTGAACACATGCAAGAACCCGGTTGGAAAACTTCGTATCGTCTGTCTTTCTTTCGCCAGTGAGGGTGCACCTCACCTCAGGGCGGATACTCTGAGCACCTTTCTCTGTCTTGATTCTCTTCTTTTATGGTCCTTCAGCTTTTCTGGGAGAAGCGACTGCAAGGGATGCATGCATGCGACATCGAAGAGGAAATCCTACAGTCCATGGAGCTTCCTGAAGGGCTCTTTGGTAAGTGGAGAAAGGGTCAGACCCGAGCCCCATTTCATGGTGCTGCTTAGCAGCAGAAAAGCTGTGCTTGCTTCAGCAGAAAATTTTGCTGACAAACACAATTTCATGGTGTTTTAGGCTAACTTTTGGGCACGTGCGGAGATTACCATTATAATATGTCACGAAGGTCAGCAAATCTTTCCCTTCAAGGTAAACGGGCCTTTTGCTGTCCTTACTGGTTACAGTCTCCATTAAACAAACGCAAAACCTCTAATACGTAAAATGTGCTTAGCAGTGCCATGAAATTGGGTCCAGCTTAGCCCTTTTTGTAGTGGTGCTTAACAGCTGATTTTGTGCTACCAGAGCCTCAGGTCTAGTTCACTGACACCTGTAAGCAGTAAGCATACCACAAGCACGCTTACCCTTTGAGGATCAAATTAATTGAATCGGCAATGCTACAACAGACATTTCCTTGTGCATTCATACTGTGAAGTAGTGCTTAACATCGACAAATACTGATAATTTGAACATTAATTTTGCCAGTGGCAATCTTGTTAGGTTTGGCATCCCTAAACCTTCCCAATGTCTATCCATCAGTTTTTGGCTGTGATAAAAACTGCCTCAAATTGTCCTGTCCTCATCTTGCCAGCTGTTGGCCCAGACATGAAGGAAGAAAGTCTTGTACAGAGTATTGCGTCCAGCCTTCATCTCAGCACTCAACCAATCATGGGACAGACTGGATCACAGGTAAACTTTGCCTTTATTCAGAGTAGACAACTTATGCGCACAGTGTCCATTATGCTCCTTCAAGCAATCTGAATGCTTTGAGGTCTCTCCGCAAGACAGTAGTTCATCAGTGCTTCCTCACAGCAGTGTTGGGGAGGGCAAATTCCATCCATCCCATTGATCTGTTTAAAGACGATTTTTAAAAATTTGATGTGTGTATCAATACAGCATATTACATCAAACCCATGCTGAAAGGGTTCTGGTATTGCTCACTGTGCAAGATGTTCACCAAGAGTATGCCACTTAAGAAAGAGCAACGTTAAATCACTAGTACTCCCATTTAATTGAGGCGGTTGGGCTGAATTTGCTGAATTGTCATCCATTGGGTATCCATGAAGAGCACATTCTGTCTCAGGCACACTGCTTCCATTTGTTCTCTGGAGGAGAAAGAGGTTTGTTCCTCCGGAAGTTCCGCCACTACATCAATGCGGAAACCCAAAAGTAACTAAAGGAAGTAGCAATTAATGTTTGCTGTAGCACAGCCTCCAAGAGAAAAACCCACTTTGGCATTTGCAGGAAAGTGACCTGTTAGGAATCAGTGGTCACGCTCCATCCTAGAGAATGTAAGAGAGAGAGAAGGATTGGAATTGTGCTTGTATATTGGGGGGGAGAATACAGTATTTGTTGAGAATGCATTTGTGAGTTACTGGAGATTTATTAGAGAAACCTGACAAGCTACTATGTATAAAAAGGAGGAAAATCTTCTTGGTGAACTCTGCTAGTCCTTTACCCTGGGATATCCTGGGGGAGGTTACGGGCCTGTTTGTTGGATCTTGATCAGTGATCCTAATGCTGGTTCACACCATCCGTTGGGTGGATTTTTGCATCCGTAAACCAGTGGCGGATCCCTGATGGTGATCCAGAGCCACGTGAAACAAACATAGCCGATGTGGCTTCAGTATCTTGGCATCCACTCAAATGAGACTAATGCTCACAGTCTTTGTCTGTGTATCATGGACAGCAATCCTTGGGGAACGTTGGTAGTCTTTTTGCAAGCAGAGCGTACCCCCTGGTTAATGCAAGGCAGTGAAAACGTGTACACCAGGTTATACGCTTACGGGATATGGAGGTGAACTATTAGGAAAATGCTACTGAGAGGCCTGGTTGTCACTCATCCTTCAAGAGTCTGTAAAATCCATTATAAAGTTTGGGAGGATTTTACATGGTCAAGGAAGGTACATGTAGAACCCGGTAAGTTTTAATTTGGCAAGGGATTCAGTATCTCTTGAAATTAATGTAAAGGAAAGTTGCTGTTGGGTTCTGCAGAGAGATGTGAGTTTTGGTGGATTCCACTTCCTGCTGGATTGAGGAGGAAAAATCCTGTCTTGCACCCTGAAAAAAGAACCAGCGCCCCCAATTGTCTGTAGATACCAGAAGAGGAAGGGTCAGCCCTCTGACATGTCTGTGATTTTGTTACAGCCCCCTCTGTTGGTGGAACTCCACCAGCCCACTAGCCAGATTTGAGAGTACAATGTGACACCGTTTAAACCTGGGGCTGGCTTGGCTCACAGGACATCAAGGGTTCTAATCACATTTGACAGGCTTAGCTCACTGCCTGGTAATCCACTTACAGCCAGCTTGATTTGCTGGATGCGCTACTTGCAAAGCGCAATATCAAATATTTGAGGCCAATTAACCGTGTCCCGGTCCCAGTCTGGGCTGGGTTTGCGTGTACTTTGGTAATCAGGTTAGATCCCTAAGACAACTTGGATTTAGTGCGCTTTTTAATAAAACTTGAAGCCCCAACCAATGGTGTTGAACCTGTGTGCATAATATGCTTTTCCTGTGGGGGAAAAGAAAATAACATTTACAGACGGGTAGTCCAATACCTGTTGGCTTGACTGTGTACAGAGGCCATGTAAGATCATGAACAAGTGAACATGTACATACCTGGTTGGACGTATTTTTTTAATCGATACCTCTTGCATAGCACTGTAGGGTGAGCTATGGGGGACGTCCTGTGAACTAATAAAATGGCTCTGTCTACATGAGAATGGGAATTTTCAAACTCCTTTGCCGTCTTTTATAATTTGCAGGAGTTTAACCAAATCCAAATCAGTACGGATTTTCTGTTGAATTTAACGAGGTACAAACTTCTTCAAATGTGTTTTCTCTGTTGTTCAATTTGACAGCTAAATGATTTTTAGTGTCAAGTTCTTTCCATGAATCACTGGATAATAATCAGTACCACTTAGTTTAAAAGTAGGACATTTTTTCCAAAGGAACTGGTCAAAAAGTTGGACTTGGACCCTAGAGTTGACATTTAAAAGGAATGTACATGTGTACAATGTGATATGAATTGGAACATCATAAATGAATGTCTGCATTATGGATCACATTACAGTTATCCAAACTGAACTTTGGAAGTGGGAAACCACTTGTCATAAAAACAATCATTTTCAGAGCAAGGCTTTTGGAAAAAGGGGCATTAGTCTATGTGCAGGTTTCCTCGCGTTTATTGCCTTGTATTTTGGGGGTTATTCAATATAAACGTATCTCAGGTCCATAATTTCATTTGTCTCAACGAGTCACAAGTCAAATTTGTAACAAAATTAATGTACATGTATGTATTTACATGTACGTGTAACATCATTTACGTCATTCAAATCCCGCTCAGCACAGCATGCACCCCACGAGCCGAGAGTACCACATGCTTACAGTGGCCATTTCTGCAACCTCTCATGTCGGACATGAACGCCGTCAACAATTACATTGCTTTGGTTTTGTTAAACTCTTGCAGAGCAAGTCCAGGCTTTAAGCAAACGGGACAAACAGTACACCAAAACAATTGTTGATATGTTCAAAAAGGCCATGTTCCCCAAACAGTTGTTTATTTTACATGTTCCAAAGTTCCGGTGTTTACAAGACAGAAAATTATTGAAGGACACTCAAACTTGAAGTTATAATACCAGTCTGGTTGAAAAACAAACAAAAGGAGGTATTTGGTACGCGTGCATGACGAGTTGAGCACACCTAGGCTTAAGGTAAAGAAAGAATGTGTGGGCCCACTTGTACTTTGCTCCTCCCTACATTTTATTGGAAACCATTGCCCCAAACACTTCTGTTGCAGTGCAGACTGTTGGTGATTGCGCATTGCGGCGCACAGTAATTGATTGATTGGAACAGGCTCCCGACAATCTGTGATCGAGCAACATTGAAATGCTTTGTGTCCATTGGGGGGGAATGACGATGGCATCCGAGGTAGGCAAAGGTGTTGTCTGTGCGCCGTGATGTACCGGTGCCTTGACAGCCACTTGCTACAGTTGGAACATTAAAGGAGCCATGCAATCGACTCCACTCTATCTCCATTCTTAAAACAACTTGCTTTGTGTGGGGGCCGGTTACCTGTACCTTTGAAGTGTATGGAAATAAAGGGAAACCCCTTTTGTGGTGTGGGCTATTCTGACCACAGAGCCATATTTTGACAGAACACTCAGTGGTTCACTATTATATTACACAATTGTCTAATGCGTTTCCTGACATTGAGGCATGGTGTTGTCATGTCACGGAAGACTCTTTCTCCGTCTCTCTCCTGGTGAAAGGGTCTTTGAACCAAACTGTGCACCCAGATTATGACAGTTTGTACAAGAGCTATTCACTAGTTGTTCTGAGAAAAACCAAAGAAAGCAGCGGTATTTTGAAGTTGTAGATTACAGATCCTCCCCCCCCATAAAAAGCAAGCAACCTCTTTGAGTTCTATCAGGCAGGTGTATAAACTCAAGTGTCTACCTGCTTTTTTTAAATTGGCATCAACCTTGTGTTCACAAAGACATTTGTATAGGAGATGACACTCATGTAGAACAACCCAGAAACCTGTGATATTAAAAATGGCAAGTGAGAGATAGAATATAACATAAAGCAACAAAGAACTTGAGGCTTTGAAATCCCCTGAAATTAGCAATTCAGAGATGGACGTAAAGGGGCGTGAAGTGCATGTCTATAATATTCGTTAAAAGAATGTTGCAGCCCGATCTGAACAAGGATTCATTGTTATCAACAGCTCCATAAGATGTAAGCTATGCAAGCATTACACTGATAAAATCCATTTGGGTCATTTTATAACTTTGGGGTCCAAAGAGTGACATTTTTCCATCCCTGTTACCTCTGACATGTATGCCATCTGACATGTTTGACAAGGGATGTATCACTTAAATATTGATTTCAAACCATTTTTGCTTGGCAGGTAAATTTGCAGTAGTTAGTCAGTCTTTGAAATTAAGGAATGGGTTCTTAACATTAAAAAATCACTTGCCAGATGTAACAGGGACGGGAAGAAAATTGGACCCCAAATTTATTGAATGACCCATTTGTGCTTATTCTCTTTGTCTTTAGGATACTGGTACATGGACATGTAAATGTATGTGCGGGGATACTTGAAATTCTGAATGCCATTTTAATGGTCCAACACATTCTTGTATTAAAACAAAAGCAGTGTCAACCAATGCATGATTAGTAATTATTGAATTACATCCGTTCAAATTTAATTGAATTTTACAGTGTCAAATTGACATTTTATTTTGAAAGAGGCTACATAATACTGGTGTTAATTAATTTTAAAAATACAAAGACTTTGGGGGAAAAAAGTCAGTAGGTATGTGCATTGTACTTCCCGAGACACATAATTAAAAGTATTGCATAATGTATAGATTCTTGAAACTGCGTTGATTTTTATCCAGGCCATAATAAGCCTTTGTCTGTAGCCCACAGAGCTAGTCTGATTCAACCAGCCTGGCCTTAAGCTTGCAATGCATGCACTCTATTTTCATAATTCATGCAAGTCTGCCTTGCAATGAGTTTCCAGCGACTATTTGCCTGCGGCAGGGCTAGGCAGGGGGAGAGACCAACAAGACAGACAGGCCGTGCGCTCTCCACACTCAGTCCCGCTACTCCAGTTTTATTAGTCATCTGCTCGCCCACCCCATGTTCTCTCTTTCTCTCTCTTTTCTCCTTCTCTGGCTCCTCTGCCCCTGGAGGAAGGAGCAGAGACGAACCCCCACATCTCTGTATTTACTCATTGCTGGGTTCAACTGTCTGGAGTGTGGAGCAAGCCTCACACACTGTGTGCTGCTTCAGGTCCACATGAGCAGCCGGTCCGGCCTGCTAGGCCCGGCATTCCGCTGGGATCAGCATGCAGTCCACATACATACACTTAGAGAGCTGAAACCCGGAATTAACCTCGTGCTAAGTAGCGTTAATCCCATCAAGAGCCAGACTAGTTTATCTTTGTAACAGTGCCTTAAAGGGGCATTTTGGAGGAATCCAGATGCACATCATCATACATATGTTAACCTTTCTTTTTAAACATTCAAAAGCTGGAAAAACCGAATGTACATGTATATATATTAAAAGTGAGATTGGTTGAAAAGGTCTCTTAACCTTATGTTGCTTTTCTCGTGTCGCATATGTTTTCCTTAGGTTGATGTGGCATTGTAATTAATAACACAGGATGAGTCATGCCACTCGCATTCCAAAAGGATGGAATCATTTCAGTGAACGCAGAACAGTCCACCAAACAAATTTCAGGTCATGTGTAGACTTGTAGAGGAATAGCAAGAATCTGTCCTATCCTCTGTGGTCATATCATTTGCAGTCCTCTGCATGTAAGGACCACTCAGAAAACCTTACTCATTGAACACACCGTCCCTGCTCTGTAAATTGCATATATTTACCGTCCTGGTTCTTCGATAAGGATGATAAATGCACTCTTGAGGACCAGTATAGAGTTGATGGTGTAAGCATGAATCTGATCCATATACAATCAGTCTAGCTGGTTTCATATGCTTGTCCAATCACAATTTTTTTTTTACAATCTGATGGAGTTTATTATAAACCTTTACTCTGAGGCAACTGCTTTAAGGACTCTTTTTGCCATAGAGCTCTGTGCTTCTGCATGCGATGTACATGAGTTTGTTTTTCTAAATTTACGTTTCCTTTTTCTTTTTTTGTTTGTTAATGATCAAATGTCAGTCTTTCCAGTAAAATATGTTTGCAGCTTGTAAAAGTGTACCGGCATCGGGGTTTTTAGTCTCGAGTTGTGGCCAAAATGGTCTGCATGCATGGGGGGGGAGCTTCCTTGACGAAAATAGTCATGGAAATACCGGTATGTTGTTCACAAACTGGAAGAAAAAAAATTTATTGTTCCAAATTTTTTTGGAGAGGGAAACGTAAACGGTCCGGAAAAATTTGGTTACTTTAGCCCAGAAAGATATTTTGCCCGACTTATTCTAACACCCTCCTCTCCCCCATTCAGATTGTACTTCCCTTTGCTGATTAACCCTTAGATACATCGTCAGTCCGGCAAAAGCCTCCATTTGCCCTGCCCAAAAGATGGAGGGGTGACCACTGTCTGAATCTGTCAGAATCCTCTGGCAATTCCTTTCATTATGTTGAGGCAGCGTGTGTGGTATCATGGAGCAGTGTAGATAATTTCATGTGTAATCAAGACAATGACTTTAGGCACGGCTGAGCACAAACGTAAAAGGTCTAGAACAACATTAACTCGTTGCATCCGTCCTCCGCAATCAGCCATAGTTTTCCCCATTCATCCTTGATGTTCCAAAGTCTTCCCAAACCGCCCGGAGGATGTCGGAGGAAAAATGGTGGAATCCAGTGCTGGTCACCTTTAAACTTCTCCTACAACAGAAAGCCTTCAGAGTTGATCCAGTATCTCTTAATTTGTTAAACCCAAGGATAGAAACGTGATCTGCTTCTAGACAAATAAAATTGTCAATAAACTTTGCATCCGGAGCAGTACTTGCACAACAGGTCTCAATGTGTGATGAGTGAATGCAAATCATTTATCATCCACATTTGGACAGGTGTATTATATCTTCCATTTGAGGTTATTGGCTTTCATTTCACTTTACGGCGGCATAATGTACAATGTGATCTTTTATGGTAGCTTCTGTTTATATCTATCAAAAAGGGGAGTTACATGTACATTCCTCATCCAGACAGAGCCTGGTCAATACCAGTACAGAGCTTAAATTGGACATGTGTGGATCTATGAAAACATTCGTAGAAAGATTAAGATTTAAGAAGTATTTGTAGGTTTGTGTATGGATGATTGTATACATGTACATCTGGGCAAACCATGAAGACTTTTGATAGATTTCATTAGTAATAGTGGATATTTTAGTCGATACCCCAGTGTTCATTTTTTTTTTTTTCCATTAAACTTTCATACATGACTGGAGTCATGCAAGGACCGTTAATTTATAATACAAACATCAGAGCTAATGCCGGCACAAAATTTATGGCAATCTTTATTTGCACGTAGCAGTTAGAGTCACGTGAAATGAAATTTCTGTCAATCTGTCAAGCTTGTCTTCTGTGCCACACAAAGACCGTGCACTTTGACTGTCAAAGTGTCATATCCAATAAGAATTTCATTCATCTTTTTTTTTGGGGGGGGGATGGGGTAACTGTTGGTGAGATTTGATTGACAGGCTACATCTTACGCTTAAGTTCTGCTCAATTAAAATTGCCAAAGAAATCCACCACCAAGATGCATTGTATCAATACTTTGTTATGTTCCAAAAAATTCTGCTTTTCAATACTTTGGCTGCATTCTGCATTTGAAATCTCAGTTCAGTAACATCTGTATGCATGTACGCTAGCGCTGAAAACCTCCCATCGACCAAGAAATTACCGTCCACTAACATCACTACAAGGCATTTTGCAACAACAGGTTAGGGTAAAGACTAAAACAAAACATTGGAATGGGTGACCAGGATACAGGGGGAGGGGAATGAAACCTGCCAAGGTGGGGGCGGACCTGAGAGCCAATCTACATTCTGACCTGAGTGGAATGTGCACTGGTTCACGACAGGTCAAGAGGTCAGGGGAGTACAGCTACATCAGCTATGACCTGTGAGCGATGAGTGGGCAGATATTTATGTGGCTGAAAGCTGTGTTTATTGTGACAAATCCCAAAATGACACTCGAGATATTTTATTTTTCAACTCTTTAGGCTGTGCTTCGAGCTGAGGTGACACCCCAATGCAAATTATCCAACTATCAGTCAGCTGCCCCGGATAAGAATTGCTACAGAACATTTCTCTTCTGAAAATCCAAGTCTCTTGACTGTTATTGTACTTCTTAATGGTGGAAAGTGACCGTAATTGCAGGAGTTATCTGGTACAAGTAAATAACACCGAACCAGCTCTTGGAACATACATACATGTACGTAAACCCGTATGATAATATGTATATTCATATTCCAAACATGCATATTCTGTCCTAAAATCACAAATTGTTATCTACAAGTTGTATTACGGTGTACATGCCTGCGGCAGTTTTGTGTATTTGATATTAAAGTCACTTTGTGCATTAAGTGAAGAGAACGTCGTAACATCACTCAATATCAAGAAGCCAAATTAGTACAGGAAAGCACTTAAACCCATACGGGTTGTAATCATTCAGAACAGCAGGCACCACGGGCAGGAGCAAGTGCTTTGTTACTCACGCTGTGTTTCTGCATGCAGAACACTGTGAGAGCCTGACTGTTGAAGCATTAGTCATTAATCGACACACATGGTGCGTCAAAAGAGAAAATTAAATCCATGAATCATTGATACAGGAATGCTGCTGCTTGTTTTTTTTTTTTTTTTTGCTTTTTTTTTTTTGGGTAAAGTGTCTCTCTCTTTTTTAGGTGTTCAATATTGTGACATGCCATAACAGCAAGGAGTGTGGATTTTCTGGGGGAAAAAAAGAAGAAGTTACTCTTCGAACCATTTTGAGCTGTGACTCACGATCCACTCTTTTCAAATCACATTAAGGTATTTGTCACGGTGCCGCTGGAGAGTTGGCTAAAGAGCCTTGGTATAGCCAGACCAATCATGGAGTGCCCATGGAACTCGTCATGCTTTGTCATACTGAAGAGATGTTGTAGGGATGAATCATAGAAATCAACTTGGCAATGAAGCCAAGTGATTCATTTGGTATTGGCCAAGGCTGTCAGCAAATGACAACAGAGGCAAGACTGTGCAGCACTGGGTGTGCAGTCTTTGTACATTATTCTGGTATCACACTGGTGAAGGTCAGAACCCCATATCAAACTTACATCTCCAAATTCCTTCAATCTACGGTGTATAAAAGGGGTCATCCATTTTCTTTCATTATTTTTACAAGTGTGCAGAGAATACTGGTTTCTTGACTCCCTTCACTCCCCTAGAGCATGGACTCTGAAAAAGATAAAGATGATTTATGTGCTGGGTATTCTCACTTTTAATGATTTCAAAGAGCACACCTAGCAAACAACTCCTCCCAATAGCATACTGTCTGTAAGTCCCAAGTTTGTTTGTGCCTGCAAGTCATTAAATGTAGTGTACACCATTGGTAAAATCCCCCAAACTGGACTGCCGTGTAATCCTGAAATATCTCACTTGAAAGAAAGTCTCAAGAAAACAGAAATTCTGTTCTCTTTTTTCACAATGGTCGTTCTGACCATCGTATAAGAGTTCATTTTGTTTGGCTTATCACATTTTTTAACAGGCGCCAATTTTCATATGTGTAGTGTTTGCAGATGTTATGGCCTATGTGGGAGTCTCCACCAGAATGGGTAAACCTAAAGGCAGCTAAAAAATATACCAACAGAAATTCATCAAATTCGACAGAAATTCATTCACTGATTACTCCTGGAGGTTGAAAACTGCTCTTTTTTAAGGAAAAGAGAACCTGTCATGCCTGTTTCCCACTCTGACCCCGCAGATGTTGTTTGCTGACTACAAACACCCTGTAATTCGTAAATTTTACTCAAGAAAAATTACAAGATCCTCAATTTAATAGTTGAAAAAGGCCCGCTGGTTTTCTCGATTTTTCACAAAGCTGTTGACTCAGACATGAAACAAGTCCGTGGAAGTGAGTTGCAGTGAGTATTATACACTGTAATCAGCCAATCTTAAGAAATTATGACAAAAAAACAAGGTATACACTACCCTTAAAATGATGAAAAAAGGGATTACCGTCATGAAATTTTGAAAGACATATTGCGCTATCGTGCATACATGCTCCTTTGTCAATTATTTTTGGGCCAGATGCACTCCAGGGGTAGGACAAAAGTAGACACAGTGTACATCAGTGGTTGACGATGTCATTCATAAATTGGTCGACCTATGCCAATGGCCCCCTCATTCTGCCAGCGCAGGAAGGGCGAGGCACGAGGCAAGAGGAACACTCTTAGCCATGGCGGTTATAACCCCTCCCCTCCTCACAAGGCGGCCAACCTGGTCTGTCTGGCCCCTAACCATTCCCACCTTAAAAAAGGAAAGGCTGGGACGGTGATGATATTAGGTCTGTCTGGGAGCTCGATCCCACGGGATTTGAGTCCTGTCTGACAGTTAATCCCTACCCTCCTCTCCCTCCCTCTCTTGCCTGGACTGAGAACAGGCCTGCCGTCTGTGTTCACAGTCATCTTTGCAAGAAGTGTCTCACCGGCATTGCTTAGGGGACTGGTACTGAGGTCACAGAGCCGATTGTCTTTGTCTGTTAATTAAAGATTGGAAATGTTGTTGCACAAGTGCTTGTGGCAATGCGTTCTGATTGAGGAGAGGGATGTCTTTTGTTTGAAATGGTCCCGACCTCAGTACACGTACATGTAGTTCACTCCTTGTTCAATATTTGGACCCAAGTCGCCGAATGTATCTCCTCTAGTAATAAGGCGTATTCTCTGCCTCTCCAAAATGGTAGTGCCACCGCCAGATGTTATGTATGTGGTCAAAGCCATAAGTCCACCCAAGACCATCCCAAAGTCACTTGGCCTTGTGGTCAAGTTGAAAACTATTGGGATGACCTGTGACCGAAGGCATTCTCCTTGTTCTTCTTCCTCTGTTGCTTGTGACTGTTTGGACTTGTGACTATAACACTGTCACAGCCTATTGAAATTCAATATCTATAGGCCTGTTCCCCCCCCCCAAAAAAAAACGGGCACCTGTTTTTTAAATCTCAGAATTGAAGTAAGAGGAAAAAAAATCAATTGATTGTATTGCCTTGAAATATTCTTATGGTTTACTCTCTTAGACTGCATGGTGATGCACTTCTTCACATAGTTATAATGTACCTGTATGAGCACAATATCCACCGACTTGTTTCAAAGTCAAATATGCAAATGTCTGGCTTCACACCTTCCACTGATAGTGCCACCCTGTCAAGAGAGATGAGAAACTGCCAGGCTGGAACCCTTTACTTGTCTGCAGAAAAACATTACAAAATGGGGTCCTTTGCCCATTTCTTGCCCGAGGGGAGCCAGACTATTTTCTGCCACGGCGTGATAAAGATCTACCGGATGGTGGCAAAATGCCCCGATGTGTCTAACGTATTCTGAAAGTATAATTACAGCGGTACGTGATGGTGAAACCTTTTCTCAGCCACACCAAGATTTTTCACACTTTGCAGAACATGCCTTGGGCAACCAGCCACAAAATGGCCCATTCTGAATGATAAATTTCAGGAAGATTTTTTCTCGGGTTTTTCTGCATTTTAATCAGTATCACTACTTCAGTTTTTATTTTCTTAACTGCAATCTTAATGACATGACTGCAAGGATTGTGCTTCTAACTTCTTCCTAATGAGTGTGAGAAAAAATCACAGGAATTGAACCCAGACTTCTCCACAAACTGAACAGCCATCCATTCTAAGCTGCTCAAACCTTGTGTCGGTAAATCATTGCCCATAGGAGAGTGTCCCTTTAACACCCAGATCATGACTGCTGATTAGTCACTACACAAATGACACAGGGAACTTCAGCGTCACCCCTGTATTGCCTGTGTCGGTCAGGATACCATCTGCTTCAGAGCACAACAGACCACTCTATAATTAATAGTCACCTCTTGTCTCCAGAGACTTTCAAAATACATTTTTTCCCTTCCCTGTTTTCCCACTTTTTTTTTTTTTAATATATTTGCTCAACGGAATATTATGTATGAGTCACTTGTAATTGCATCCCCTGATGTATGTATTCAACATACATGTATTTGTACGTTTGTGCAGGGTCCACCACTGTGAATTCACTTCGGCAGTGCAGTTGTGTATGACCATTCCACCTCTGTGGCATGACAAAGAGAAGGGCGAATTATATAATACAATTAGTACCAAATGCACTTGTACATGTAGGCAAGTCAACAGCAACCACTAATTGCTGGTACCCAGTGCATGTCAGTGGTAAACCTGTCCAGGAGGTTTGGTTAAACTCACCGGCGCCGGTAGTGTCGCCGAAATGTTCTGTTCATTCAAAACATGCAATTTTGTGTTCAGTGCAGTGATACGTGGATACAGCGTGATGTGCACACTGCACAGGTGTTTCATCAAGCGTATTGTGTAATTTATATTTCTGTTTACCCATATACGTGTATGTATACATGTATGTGCCGTCTACGCACACATATAATCATGCAAAAGTGTTAATTGGGTTCTCTTTTTTTTCTTCTGTTAACCATTTTATGACCTGACTTTTGTCTGTTCCAGACTAGGGACGTGAATATCCTGAAGTAAAAGGAAACATTGCCATCAAGGATATTATGGGGGACTGCATTTTAAGCTAATGAAGAAACTTCCTTAAATACCCACCCCTTTCCCCCAGTCACTGTAAAGTACCGTAAATAATGACTCTGTTGCTTTTATCAATTGTCTGAGTGCGTGGGATTTCTTGGCACTCATATGTTTTGGATACTCTGTATAATTAGAGCAAGGCACATTGATAGGCTGTGTGAGCAGGTGCACAGGCTGGCCTGCCATGAAGTCCCGGTTTTTCCCTCACACATTTCATTGCTGGTACTGACGTCATCAGAAGAAGATTGGAGCTCACTCTGTGAGGAACATATCAAACTCTTCTAAGTTCTAACCAACAGACTACCCAGAGACAGTTCTTATTAGAAGGGAAAAATCACATGCTAAGGCCTGATAGTAACAACTGCAACATTAACTGTCAAATCTTATTAGAACAGGGAGCCTCCCATGTTATGTTTGTGCTGCTTGTCACGTGCCCCAAACCTTTCAAGTTAAAACCAGGCCGTTTCACGTATTCCAAATGTTTCTCTCCCAGATGCATTAGGGTACACGTAGCATGGCACTAACAGCATCTATACCAGCGAGTTAAACCCTGCTGTGGATCGCAGGCAATAATACCCAAGTCTGTAATGTCATTAACGTAGTCTCCAAACCCGGTCGTTAGTCGGTTGCAAGTATTTGTCATCGCAAATTTCCCCTCCTATTAAAAGACTCCGGGACGAATTTGATTGGTTTGCCATCTCCCTGCTCTACATCCCATTGGGGAATAATTGCATGGCCTGCGTGTATGCGCAAGTTGCTAATATTTACAATTACGTGGGTTGATATAGGGATTACTGGTACTTACGATGTTGCTGTAATTATGTAAAGGAGCTTAATAAAGTAAGTTTATTACCCATGGATTTGCGGCAGCCTACATGTGCATGTAGTTCACTGTACTGCACGGGCTGCCAAATTGAATCGGTCTTCATATCAGCATCTTAAAGGCAAGCAAGGAATAAGCTGCATCTCATTGGCAAAACACATTTTAGTGCATCCACCAAGGGAGTCGTTTTAAACCAAAAGCTTGTCTGCTGAATTATTTACATCACATAGAAGTTAATATTCTGTATGCCAAGAACTTAACCATTGTTATAGCCAATTACATTTCCATGCATGCTTTGCTTTGAGTTTGAGGACTTTTCCACAAGCTTTAGTATTATGAGAACAGGAAAAAACAATTTTTGCATGAGTTTATGCCTGTTCCCATGAAACCAGGGACCAATTTCGTAGAGCTGCTTAAGCACAAAATTTGCTTGAGCGTGAAAAAAACCTTGCTTAAAAAAACAAAGGTTACCAGTTCAAACTCTATCTGATTGTCATGCTAACCAAGAGACAGCTAAATACGATCCCAAAACAATATACATCACATGGAGCTTTGGCTGGTTACCTGATTTATCAAGCAAGGTGTTCTTGCGCTTAAGCAAATTTTGTGCTGCTCTGTGGAATTTGCCCCAGGTGAAGTACATGTATTTTAGTTTTAATTTTCCAGTTAATTCAGCTAAAATAATAAGCAATTGACATTATTTTCACGAGGAGGAATTTAACCCTATTGTTTTTTTAACCATCTGTGTTTTGTACCACCTTGTCCACAGGTCCCATGTACAAAAAGTGCTCAAGTGCAAATTAAGATGTGTATACACCAGTCCAAAATTGCAGGAAATCAAAGGGTGTCCACTCTGGAGGAACACTCGGTGTATTATCCAAGTCTGTGCTCTTATTGTGTCACATTAATGTAGCATTAGTTACCACATCCTGTCTTATGCTCTGGCAGGACATTGTTCTTCCTGAAATGCTGTCTGATTGGGAAGTGTTTTGTTAGAGACTGTTATCATCTGTGATCATTTGGACCATGGAAACCGTCCAATTTTTACGTCCATGGCCTGGCTGGCGAAGTTGGAACGAGTTGTGGGAAGTTCCGAGTGTCCCCACAGTGTTCTAGTTTCCGTAGTAGCTGTCTTAAACGCGTCAAGCTGGGTCCCCCCGAGCAGGGAAAGCTCAGTTTGTGCGTGGTTTGGGATTGTTTTGTTCTCAGGATTCTTGTCCTTGTCTGAGGAAAGTAATACATGTACAGTACGTGCACGTAGAAGTTGTCAAACTTCAATGTAAAATGTTGAATGGAAAATACATGTGCGTGTACAGCTCACGCCTTCTTTTGTCACATTTTGTCCAAGACTGTTTTGATTGGATTTCAATTTAATCATTTATTTACATCATGGTTATTTGTGTTATAACGTTCATAGTATCGCAACCCGTGGTTTTGAATAAACAATAGATTTCCCCAGACTGATTGGTTTACAGGCACAAATTATGTTTCTGACAGACTTCGACTAAACCAACAAATACACAGGTGCCTGCAAGTGCTTTTATGTGGTTGTGATTTCTGGTTTGATTTTCTGGATGAATCAGTGAGTAGCCACTGTTTTCCAGGAGTACGTTTGTGCGAATTGTTTGCTTGCTTTTCTTACCCCTGAAATTGTAAAGAATCAGTTGTAATTTTTTTCCATTGTCACTGCTACACTGTGCATTTGTTTTTGGATGTCATGTTTCATTGAGTTGTGGCTATTTACCAGTAGCATTAATACCTTGTACACATTTTGACACCGATCACCTATACTGAGTAGATTTTAAAGCAGGCTACTGAGAGTTTATACTCATCCAGTTTATACATTTCCCGCACCAAGGAATCAAACCTGTTTGTGTTGCTGATCTCCCATCTCAGAATCAGATTGAGAAGAACCCAGGGGTGTACCTGAACACTGAGCAGCCTCCTTGCATGAAGTTCCTGGTGACAGAGGGAGACATCAGGAAGCAAGAGGAGCGGGTGCGAGAGATCAGGCAGAGACTGCGCAAGGTGCTAGAGGGTGACCTCAAACAGATACAAGGTACCTAGCAGGGTTCCTAGCCAGTCTTGGTCGGGGTGGGGAAAGTTGTGGGAGGAGCATCGGGAACCGAAGGGAAACAAGTGTAGGAGATCGGGCAGGGCACATACTAGGTTGGGGTGGAGGATGACCTCAAAGAGATAGAGGGTACATGTACCTACATTGTACCATAGCAGGGTTCGTAGCCAGTCTCCCATCAAGATGGATAAAATTGTGGGGGGGGGGAGCATCGGGAAGCAATAAAAGGAACAGAGGTCAGGCAGAGACTGTAAGGTGCTGCAGGGTGAATTCAAACAGATACAAGGTACATGTACCTAAAGGGGTTTTGAGCCAGTTTTCTTGAGGGTGGAGGAATAGTGAGAAGATGAAGCCAGAAGGGCTCGATTCAGGCAGTTTGGGGATGAAGGGGCTGGAGACACTGGTGGAAATCCAAATAAATACAGATCACATCTTGTCATATGCTGTGTTTTTCTCCAGTGCGTGGAGAACCAATGGATTTTCTACCCTTGAAATTGTACATAGTTTTAACTCTTCTCCCAATACTGAATTGTAAGTAAGCAATGGAGAAAATAATCTCTGAATTGTACAAATAGTGTGTATGTGTATAATTGCTGTGTTTAAACATTATTTTGAGGCATAATGCAGAATTTAAGGAAATATGTCAATGCACTTAGTGGTACTGTGGGGCAGTTTCTGAATTTTCATTGGATATTCATGATAATGCTTGAAATTAATATTCATTATGTCTACAAAGTTTGAGGGAAATGAATTAGGTTAAAAAGAAACTGATGTGCGTGTGGCATTCACCTCCATTGTCACTGCAACCCCAAATGAATTTGCCTTCAAACAAAATTGTATACAATGTATTTCTTTGTTGTGGAGGGTTTACTAGCTTCTGCACTAGGCTGTCACATACATGTAGCCTGTGAGTGATGCTCGCGCATGATCAAAGGGATGACTCACTCTGAGCGTGCGATGACTCTAACCTGCGTATCACGTAGTGCTCCTCATTATCCTCTACGCTCTGTGGGTTTCTGTTCACGTCTGTTTGCACTGGACATTGATCCGTGCACTGCCATGAAGCATGCACACGCAGTGGCAGCGCATGCTCGCTGGTGCACAAAGACTTAGACGAAGACTTGGACATAATTCTGTGACTCATCCCCCTTGAAGATATTCTCATGCTTTTTTTTTACTCGGTGAGTCACGATGAATCGTCATTGAATGTGAGAAACAGACGGCAGGGCACGCTGTAAAAACGCTTGATCTGCTGGATCAAAAAAAAAAGTCACCAATGAGCATTCTGTGCATTCATGAGGTCCACCTATTAATTTAAACATTTATTTTTCTCCCCATAAAAGAATTCTGATACAGGCAACTGTTTTTACCATGTGCTTGACGTTTTTAGACCGGGTCCGGCCGATTAAAACACTCCATACTGCTTTAGTAAGCCTGTGTGTACAGATGGGCTTCAGAAGAGGTGGATTGCAATTCTGAATATAACAAGTGGCGTAATTAATCAACCCAAAGAGGAGTACAAATTAATCATTAATTTTACTGCAATGAATGGCAGTGGAGGTGCCATTTTGCCGTGCCAAGGGGAAAAAATTGAAATCCGTTTCTTTTTTTTTTCTTGCTAAGGTTGATCCTTATCCTGAGGAAAAACAACAAAGATTGGTTTGAAATTGATATCCCTGGGGCGGATGTTACTTGTTTGACAATGTACATGTACAAGTATATCCCCAAAATAAGGGATTTTTTTTTAATAAGGGGTGGGATACGCACGTCAGAGGCAGTTGAACTCTGGCTGGGAGCCTGTTTACAGATCTCTGAAAGGAAATGTTCATAAACGTGCAGGATATTGGCTGGCGGTTCAGGGCTTTGTTGGCCCTCTGCCAACATTCATCAACCACCGATCCTATCCCTGAAAGTTTGTGAACTCTGGCAGGGCCCGTGCCTGGGGGCCGGCTTGGCACATGTACACGGCCATGTCATCGTGGCAAGGAGGGGAATTTCTTATTTCATTGTGACGCACGTTTTTAGCCAAAATAGAAAGAGCAGTGTTTATCCAACATAAACACAGCGGAATTTCCTCTTTTGGAACAGCGTTTTACAGGTACGCATATTTGTAGGCCTACAGCAAGCCGTCCGTGTACAGATGTTTAGAATTAAAATAGATACAGTCATGTTTCAATACATACAATGAATTGCCAGGGACTAAACGTTCCCAACAATTTCACTTGAGCCGACACAAGGCATTCCATGGGCAACAAACACTGTCCTGGAACACTTATCCAGTGGCTGCATCCCAATAAAATGGTCTTAGATTTTGGTGCATGTGATAAGCAGCCTTCTTTTTTTCTTTTTGGGAGAAACAGGGAAGCATAAACCTGTGCAGTTTACCCGGTTTCGGGAAGGGTGAAAGTCCCCAGTGGAGAGAGAAGTGGGCTTGTTCGTATTTTCGTTGTCTTTCCTTCAGTTTATATCACACTGTTTATGCTTTGACTCTCTCTCGTCTGTGAATGTATTTCCTTGACAGATATACATGTATATCAGTCATTTAGTAATTGAATATGTTATTCCCAGTGTTAGGAAATAGAATTGAATAAACTCTCAGACACTGAACAATTTAATCACTGACCAATCACATAGAGCAACAAAGTACAGAACTTTTGCGCAGCATAGAGAGTATTTGCCTAGCCCCCCCCCTACAGATTACCGCCTATTAAATACGGTGCACTTTGCTTGGAACCGGTTCTTGTATACATGTACGTAGCTGGTTTTTGTTGAGCAAGTACGGTAAATGTGTCAAGTAATATCTTCCTGCTGACCCAGCTCTGGAGTATCGCGCCCAGATTTTTCAACAGGAACCCTTACTGATAACAACACAGTCCAACAACTGACAAACCCAGAGCTTGCTTTATGCAGTAGAAGGTCTATCATTTCACTGCTCTGGTTAAAGAAAAATCAAACAGAAATCACCAGATGCTGGCTTTTACCACGCACCACAGCTTCAGCCTTGGGTTTAGTAACAGTCTAGTTTCTTCAGTTTAGGATGTGTTGTTGAAAGCCCCAGCAGGTGAATAATCAACACAATAAATGCAATTAAAAATAGACAGGAATCTTCCCGTGCAACTTGTGGCCAGGAAGTGTTGGATCACAGAGGGTCAGATGAAGTGCTAGAAAAGGTTTGGCGTAGAAGCCACACAGACGCAAACAAGATATTGCTGGTCGGGAAACTGTAATTTCACACATCCTTGTTTTTTTCATCATCGTGGGTATTCACAGCTTGTGTGAACTGGGACATCTTCACAGTCATTTCTGTGTACTGGTATGCAAGTAGAAACAACGCAATATGTGTGGATTAGTACCTAGGGAGAGCTTGTCTTGAACAGAATAAGACCCTTTTTTCATTGTGGCTGGCATTTTGGTAATAGTACATTGTTAGCTTCGGATTCATTGGATTGTGAGGTAACTGTCAAAAAGGGTTGGGCATGGATGAAATATCAGACCGTTTGAATCTAAACACTTTGTATAACTTTGCACTTGAAGACTTTTCTCCGGTATAGAAAGTATCACAAAAGCTACACTCCTTGTCCAATTCCACCCTTTATTCCACAACATTGCCACCAGCACCCCTAAGGGGCTCACTTTTGTTCCCCTCTAAGTCTGATTTCCATGTTTAGTCTTGGCTCTGTGCCTGCATGACTGGCAATGACTACGCTCAGCTGTTTGGTACTGAAATTAAAGTCTGCCGCTGGGACATTTTGAGTCTTGCAGTTGTTTCCACAAAAAAATGGAATGTGCTACCCATAAGTTCGAATGACTTTAAAAAGTTGTCTCCGTGTTCGAAATTTGCACAGAAATTCAGAACTTTATGTATGTACATGTAACGTGTAAGCCACGTATCTAATCTTGTGAGGTCTTGGTTTTGGTCAGCCCTCAGACAAGAGCCACATCCAGTACCTATTGCAATCAAACCGGTTTCTAGCAACAGGCATGGGTAATTACCGGAAGAAGTTGGCCTTCCTGTGGTGTCGATACATGTACAGGTTGGGTGTTCAGGAATTTTCTATTTTAAATTAAAGCCCACATCCAGTCATTGAAAGGCCGCACTAATTACCTGGAAAACTGTCTGACAAGTGGAGTAGTTTGGAGGAACTGTTATCCCCTGTCTGATGCCAAAGCAAGGAATTTACGTAGTGTTACATATTTGGAATAATGACGTTTTAAAGAAAATTCCTAGAGAATAATCCCTTCGGGGGGCAGGGGACTTATTTTGTATAATATCAACCTCACAGTGATTGCGGATTTCTGGTTTTTAGCCTGCCTAGGGTGGCCCTACTTCTGAAATGATATAAGAATGAAGTCATGATGAGATACAGTGAACAATTTTTACCTTATCAAAGTCTGGCTATCATGGTGCTACGCACGCAATGTACTCATTTCTGAAATGTTCAAAACTTCAAATGTTGCCTGTTTGTCTGAAGTGTCCGTCTACTCTCTGTTTCACTTTGAGCGATCAGTTTTGATAAAAAGTGTGGCACCTTCCAAAAATATTGGCAATCATGTAGGCTGGGAGCAGCAGTGTCGGGGATCAAGGCTACAAAACTCCTAGCACAACTACTGTGTAGCAACTACTAATACCTCAGAAACAAGCCACTTAAATTGTACAGCCTGCTGCACTTTGCTTGACTTTGACCAAGAATAGTATGTTTGGCTTTTTTAATACAAAAATTAGGAGGTGTATTCCACAGGGAAACAAACTATTTTTATCACTCTGCTTGGAAGGTATGTAAACAGTTTGACTTAAATGACCCTAACCTAATCATCTTATTTGTCTCTGTCAAAGCGTAAATATTTATTTGATGGTAGCAGTTAACCAGCACAGAGGGTACCAGCTATTGTTGCAGGCAGTGTTTGGTAGACGCCAAGATCAAAGATGTAGTAATGAACAGGAATGGCCCAGAGATGTTGTAATTATTAACAACATGAACGACATTCGCAGCTGGTTTCCCCTTTTGACTCTTGAATCTTGAACTGTCAGTGTACAGCGACCTCCTTCCTTCCACAAGGGATGTTGTAGCATGTGGCTCCAGTTGACATCCGTCTGGCACGTTTTTCGTCAGCTTGTTTCGTTTGTGATTGCGCTCTGCTAGCCAGAAATGGTTCTGGATAGACAGGCAGAATGTAGGTGGGGTTATGAACAGGGATGTGGTTAATCTCGGCACACAACTTTCTCTGTTTGTCGGCTCCATTCTTCACCTCACCCCCTCCCCTTTTTCCAATTTGCTGGCAACATGAAATGTGATCTTGAGAGGCCCGGTGAAGCTCGAAATGACTGTCTTATAGATGTGGGTCACAAGAATGCGTTGGAAAATGAAAGAATTTGTAAAGTGACTAGAATCTGTACAATCCACATCAGCATTTCTGTTTCACAAGAAATGTGGCACTGCTACAGTGCTTGATTCAAGAATCTTTCACTGTGAAAATGCGAGGCAGTTTGCCCTGCGTTGAGTGCCAGATTGAGCAAAAAGATCAAAATGTTAGTTAGAAAAAGGGTAGTCCAACTAACATTTTCTACAACTGTTGCATAAAATGAGACAAGTTTGCCCATATTTTAGAATCAACGCGGTTTGGTAATCTGTGTGCCCAACAGTGGGATGGTTCACCTGGTACCCAATATTGGGCAGAAAATCAGCCCGTGTTTTGACAGTGTTGTTGCCATTTGTGCTTGGTGACCAGCTGTTATATTTTGGGGCTAAATTACAGCAACACATGTAATTGGAGTTCAACCGTTATAGTTAAACATCAGGTTTCTTTTTTTTTTTGTAGAATTTAATTTTCCTTTGAAACTGTTATTTAGGGGACAAAGATGATAAGAGGTGCTTTCTGGAAACATACTTGAAAAAGGGAAGTCTATGCAGATTTTTCTTTCACTGGGGGAGGGGGAATAGCCCCTCCCCTTCCTCCACCCCACCCCCACTGTACAGTACCACTAGTGACCCTTTTCAAACCCTCTGATAAGTGTACAGAATCATCTATCCAACAGTGACACTGGTCAATCTGGCTCCATTGTGCCTGTGCTGTGACCCTCATATCTTTAATTAAACAACGTCGCCTATCCATTGTACCCAGATCAGGAGGTACATGTATACGTAGCTCTGGTGCCCTTCAGTTCTTTTGTCCCGTTGCTTCCTCCTTTTGTTTCATCATGTCTGCCCTCTGAAGCTGGAGATCTCCATCTGCAGACTTTGGGAGAAGAAAAAAAAAGTTTAGGTCAAGTTGTCACCACCTCCCAAACAATCTCCCAATAATTAATTGGTCGTGTACACACACACACACACACCCAGGTTGATAAGGCCTGAGATAGGCTCTTTCACCTTGAGCTGTTCTTTGTGAACACTACCTTCATGAGTTAGACAGCTATTATCTGCAGAGGGTAAATGTAGGACCTTGTGAGGTCAATCAAAGAGCAAGGAAACAGGCTAGGTGGATGGTTTGGAAGGGGCATCTATGTACATGCAAGCCTCCTTATTTACATATTTGGTTTTCTGGGCAGTTCATAAACCTATACCTTTCCGGGTGTCGTTGCTTATGGGTAACACCGCCCTCTGCCTCATGAGACCCAGACTCAGAAACCATACAAGGTTCTAGCCAAATGAGTTGACTGGGTGTGCTGTGGACCTCCAAGAAGGGATTTTAAGCACCCCATTTTGCAGATGCAAATGTATGCCAAAGTAGGAAGCTCAGATGTCCACTGTTTCAAATTTATGACAGGTATCAGTTTTCAAGATCCATTGATTCTTTAGTAGTGCACAGCCTCCCCTCTCAAGGAACATACTGTGAAGAGGATGTGCTTCCGAGACTTGCCTGAGAAGGGAAAAACTGTTACACGGCCCTGTGTTTGCTCTCCTGCTTGGCCAGGGGCAGACCCAGGAATTTCCTGTTGGGCCACATGATTATTCCATTTAAATAGCTAGGGGACACAACGAAACGTTCGAGCGTTAAAAAAAAATTATTTTTTTTTAAATTATTGTGTGTTTTTGTTTGTCTTTTCATTGCCTTACCTTTCTTTTTTAACGCAAGAAGTGCATCTCCAGTACTGCCATGGGAATGCATGTAAACAGTGCGTGAGTGCTGCAGTTGGGCAAGCAGTGGCAGCCGGGCTTTAACTGTGGCATGCACAAAGCTTCCTTCAGTGTGGTCACATGGCCACCATAAAGAGTGAAGAGTGCAAGCGTGCAGGCTAATGCAAGCATGCAGGCTACATTTGGGCCATGGTAGCAATCAGGCTTGCTTCTGGAAGCCAGGATTTGTTTAGGCTACGGGTGGTGGTTGCGACTAGTCAATTACAGTGGCAGCAAGCACGCGTGCGTCCTCGCGCAAAAAAAGACAAAGTATGCTTTGCAGAAAGGGCTCATAATTGAAGTCTCACGTTCTTTTTACACTCTTTGTCAGTGATTTGGCAGCGGTCTTTTTCGATCGGCCCTTCAAAAACTTGTGGTTAAGCAGATGTAGTAGTGTGGGCATTTTGAGTTACGGAGGTCTTTTTGTTCATAAAAGCCTATTTTTGCACGAATAAAGAATGTCTTCGAGATAAGTGGAGTTTCGAGTTAATCGACTTAGAGTTAAAGAGAGTTTACTGTAGAAATAATCTTAGTTCTTGTGATCCTTCTTTCAGCTGAGTTGGAGGAATCAGAAGAGGAGGAGGGTTCAGAGTGATCAAACCCCGCCCACAACAGGAAAACCATCAATCAATCAACCTGTAGCTCCGCCCAGTGTCATTCGTACACTAGTTCACCAAAGCTCTGTGCACCAGACTTTGAATATGTATGCATTGACCTGTGTGACTCCGCCAACTTGTTCCCTGGCAGTTGTTCTACACCAGACTGGATGGTGTACGCTGTTTACAGACATTGAATATTTTTTGTTCAGCCAAGTGTATGGCTCTACCTACTGGCTATTAAGCAGCTGCCCCATACCAGACTCCGTCTAGCATAAGTCCCTCCCTTGAGTGTTGGAGTTGCTCCACCCACTGCCACCACCCACCAGTTGTGCACGAAGCAAGCATCACTTAAGCGTCTCCCACATGGGTCAAACATGTATTTAACTGGCTGGATAAAATTACAGTAACCGCCTCCCAGAGTGTGCCAGACTGGCACTTCCAGCTATGCCCATCAAATTTGACTCCAGGTGAATTAATAGTTTCTGTCCAGTCGTTAATTTAAATTGGCTGTCTCAGTACCTTCAGAATGTGTTTCATCCGTGTCAAGCAGCCAGGGGGCAGCTCTGCCTTGGTGAGGAAGGCCCAGTTATGATATGCATGTAAATGCACCTGTATAATAGCTGACTGCATAGACGCTCCTGAACATTAATGTCAACCGATTAACTCCACGCCTACAGTATGATAGTTATGCGCCTTATTCTTAATCACCTGATTTCCTTGTGTCAGTTTACCTCCCTTGGTTGGCATCACAATTTTCTTTGAAATTGTCCCACTGCTGGGTATTTCTGTGTCTTTTGTAACTGGCTTTCAAGTTTTTATTGATGTTTAATGCTGAACCCGCCTGCGCACGTCTTGGTTAATGTGCCGTAGTGTCAGTAACAGAAATTGCCCTCCCTTCAGCTTCGCTGTAGAACATGAAGGGCCATTCTTCCATTGCTTTGCTTTTAAAACTCAGTAACTGCTTACAGAGTTACAGAGCTGTTCAAAGGAACACATTCAAAGGTAGAAGTAAGGTCCAAACTCCACAGACGGTATTTCATTTTTCAGATGTACACCATTCCAAAGACCAAAGGAATTATAGTCTGTTGACGAAGGAAGTAGTATCGTTGAAATTTCTGTGAAAGCATTACAAATTGCTTGAACAGTCATAACCAAGGCTTTGTTGGGTTATTTTTCATTGGTTTAATTAATTGTTTTGGGAAAGCTTGTCTACATCATCATCACAATTCTTGCCTAGTTGAAAATAGCCAAAGGAAGTCACCTGTGGGAAACAACGGAAGGAACGCCTTGTATTAACTGCCAGTATGCGCCCCGGTACACTGAGGAATGTCCCAGATTGCAGAGAAATTCCTGTGTAACCACAGTTGGAGGTATTATTCAGAAAAAAAACCCAACAATCAAGGACCAGTTGTATGGTGTAACATCTGGCATAGTGTTTGCCCCGTACTGAGATGGTTCCCGAGTGCACCTTGATCTTGTACTGAGATTCGCCTGTAGGCGATGCACCTTTAAGCCAGCTTGTAAACCTATCCCCCTTGCAACTCATGTTTTCCCAGTTACTCAAATATTGTAGATCCCCCCCCCCATCTGCCGGGGTACTAGTGCGTGAGCATTTCATTAATGGAAGCATTCCCGCAGCACACAGAACAGTGGGCAAGAGCCAGGATTGGATCCACGCCTCTCCAGGCACGGTCTGCATACTGTGTAGGATCAGAATGAAGAATAACAGCAGCAGGTAGAACCTTCATGCTATGGAAAAAACAAGTGCAGTTTGCCTTCACTTACACTGCGAGGATCCGAGACAACACATTTTGACACTCATTCCACCACTAGATGTTTTTCATTTTTCCCCAAGCCCGTTAGAGATATAATCAAAGACACAGACTTTCTTCACAACACATATTGTGTGCCCCAATGTTCCTTGTTTTTTTTAAATGAGTCTATTTTCTTATTAATGCTGCACAGCATGTTTACGTCCCATACAGAAATTTATCCGAAGTAAGCAGGCATTTGTCGGAGAGTGAGTTACCGAAGCTTCTCCATATGTTGTAAGGAGAGTTCTCATCCTTAGCAATCATTGATGGAATTAAATCGATTTGGAAGGTGGCTGTCATCTGGTACTCGCATACATACATTGAATCACTGATACAAAGCCTTCCTTCCTACTCTGCAAGTCTTCATAACATCGTACTACCTACTCCCCATATTCCCCCCCCCTCAAAAAAGAAAGGAACTCAGCGGTAAATGGGACATAAATATCACAATTAAAAAAAAGTATAACATTGTTGACCCAGCCTTACCAAATGAGTCTGAAGACATTAAGGTCAGTTTAGAATTAATGACCATTAAAATAAATTTACACAATGTACATGTATAAAAGCCAAAACCCTTCAACGTCAAAAGACCATAATGCTCATTTTAATCAGAAAGCCAAACAGAGTGGTACTTCAAACCAAAGATCTGTTTGCTTTCATTAGTTTACTAATGCACACTAACACAAAATTACTTGGAAAAAAAATGTCCTCAAAACTCCTTTTTGTGGGATCTTTTTACATTTGTGTATATTTCAACACAAGTTCGTTCTGACTGATCAACTGAATTTGAATAGTCGTCCGTTTCCAAGATTCAATAGGATGGAGCAATTCCCAACTGACTGGGCGAAATCCAGGTCAGCCTTCGCTAATCGCGGTGCAGCAATTGCAGGACTGCATCTTTATTGCTTGGTTTCTTGCACTCAGGCTTGAGAAGCAGGAAATGTAATCGCGTTATGAACCGTCCTGTAAAGTGTGGAGAGTCCAAGGAAGTACATGAACATGTATGAAGTGTACAAGTTGTATTCTGTGATCAGTCATTGTAAATCTGGCATTTTCCCCCTCTGCACAAGGTGGAAGTCTTTTTTGCAGAGCAGTTTTTTCTCTCTTAATTTATGAAGAGAGCTTTTAAATAAGGACAAGCCTGTAAATAGATTCTTCTAATGCTTCGTTGTACTGGAATATTCAACATAACTTTTGTACATTTTCACATGGTGTCCAAGCTTTCCCCGTAATTGTTTTTACTGGACCACAAGCTAGACAAATAAAAGAATAAGAGTTTTACACAAGTCAGCGTCTGACACTGATTTATTGGTTGAGGTTTGGTTTGTCTTCTTTGTTCGTGGAAACTGAAAGTGTATGTTGATTTCTTGCCAAGTGAAAGCTACCAAAGAAAGAGAACAATGTGTCCTTGTTCCATTCTTTCACTCTCGGACTGAAAAGGACAATGTACATGTACTTATAAATTCAGATTTATTGAATGGTGTCCGATCTCCAAGATAAATATACGTGAAATGTCGGCAGTGACTGCTGTGAAAGCAAATTTTCACGTTGTAGGGTGACGGTAATTGTACATGTATATGTACATGTACTTGATCATGTGTGACTGGGTTTGTTCTGCAGCAACAGGCACAGAGTATACTGAAGCCTGCAGGAGCTCCTTGGAAACCCAGATGTAAAATCTGAGTTTGTGATGGAATGACTTGTAGATGTTGCTGCACGTTCCCCTCTCCCACAAGATTCCCCCTCTAACTTGCCCCACCCCATCGCCACCCTAATACCTCCCAACCACCGTCAAATTCAATAACACAGGTCTGCCCTTTCTGAAGAGGTCAAAGCTGGGGGGGGGTCACTGCTGGGGGATACAGGGAGTTCATAGCACCAGTCCTCGGTGGTCTATTGTTGATCTGTCTGGGGCTGAGAGGAGGAAGTTGTAATTTTGTGGAGACAGCCCGTCCAGTGCACCGCACCCTTTCACAGGAGTGTGAGTGGCCTCTTAAAATTAAAGCTGAAAACAGCTAGCAAAGGGCTGAAATGTAAAAAGTTCCCATACTTTTGTGCAGACCATGTGTACATAAAAGCTGGAATTTAGGGTCAACATCTGCACAAAAAAGCTGAAATCAGCTAAAAAGCTGAATTCTCACACCCCTGCTTTCAGCACAAAAAGGTATCTCACAGTGGGTGGATTGGACGGGTTGGCTTACACTCCACACCCTTCCGTTGGACCAGTAGCTATAGCAACAGAAAGAGACAACTGAATTTCCTCTTCTGTAACGTCATACAATTGGTGGTTGGTTTGTGTGACCACTTGTGTACACGTATGTATGTGAAATGACTTGTTTGTATGTACATGTACATGCAGTAACCGTCCCCCACAGCCTTTGAAAAATGCAGACCTCCAACACTTCCACCAATCCCCTTTGAAAAATTCAGGAATTGGCACTGCTGAGGTCCACCTACTCAAAAGCAGCCATCAAATCATCCAAACATCAACTTTGTCAATTTTGTTAACCTTATTTTCAATTTTTGTTGTGCTGTATCAGTTTCTATTTTGGAGCCATTTTATTTTCTATGCTGACGCAGTTTCCATATTCATGAGCAAAATTGTGATGTCATTCTAGGCACTGAGCCTCAGGGTTGGATTGCTTTGTGCTTGTTTCATATCGTGTTGTAAATTTCTGTTTCTTTGGCAATTGATTGATGCATAAGTAAGCCAGTAAGCAATCTTCTCTCCAAAATTTGCGCATGGAACATGTAAACTGAGCAATGTCATCCCTGATTTTTATTACACCAACAGCGCCCTCACTTGTTCGGACAAGCTTGGAGTTTTATCATTCAAAGAGGGAACTTTTCAATACCCTTCAACCAAAACTGATTTCAAACAGTTGTTATGTCAGACAAGAAAATAAAGATGCACAAAATCCAAGTCAAAGAAATATTCATGGCATGGATCCTTTAATATTGTAGGCGACATTTGGGTGGAAATTTCATAACCTGCTTGTCTTCACCCGTGAATTGGAACAGGAAGGTTCGTTCACCTAACAGATAATAACATGCAGTGATGCTGTGTGCCTGCAGTCTGACAGTGCAAAATTGCACGACATGATCTCAGTGCTGGCATTTGATATTCCGACAGCACTCAAGACGAGCGCGAGAGTGCATGGTGAGGGTACAACTGTGAATCGTCATCCAGGGAAATTTAAACTCGATCCTTGTGCGCAGAAACTTTGTTCAAAGAACATCCAGAGTAGTTTCACCTACGTATCCCATGACGAAAAAAAAATGAGAAATGTGACGTGGCGTTTCTCAAATAAAAAATTGAACGGTGATATGCCAATAAAATGTGCAGTCTTTTGCCTGAGTCAAATGTATTGATATTTCAACATTTTGAGTCCCTCTGGTCACAATTCTGAATATGCAGAGCACAGCACAGGATATTATAATACCCCTCCCTCGTGTGGTTTTACATAGGAGTAATTAAGAAGCCAGATTTACAGGGATTCATAGCCAAATTCCAATTCTTGGTATTGCATGCTGTTTTCACATTACGTGCTTACCGGTACTTCTATAAATGTATATGACATCTAAACCTAGTAAGCCAGAAAGACTGATATGCTGTCCTCCATGGAACAGCACCTGTCCTATCAGCAGTCAGCACCAAATACCAGAAATTGGCAGACAGATCTGCTCCATTATTGCTACATTTCTCCACAGGAGCACACCTGAAATTTACTTTCAACCCGAGTTCACTTTCATCCATTAATGCACCCCCAGCTAGACCAGGCCCCCCCAGCTGTCATCAGTACCTGGTGAAGGACGCTTCATCTGCTTCTGATATCAACACCGTTGTCTCTCTTGGAATAACCTGCTACGGTTAAGCATCCATGGTATTAATGTCAGCTGATCAGTACGTCATACTAAGCAAAGAAGACAGCCCTAGTTTTTCTCTAGCTGTTCACTGTACTGGCATCATTTTGCCAGTGGCTGACGGCTTCTTGACTCTGAGGCTGCTCAGTCAGGTTTCAGAATCGAACCCTCAGGGATAGGAAAGTTGAAGGGTATAGCATGAATGTGGGGGCAGCGTTGCAGTCGACTCCCTTTTTGAGGCCACAAGCAAACAGTTATATGAGATGAGGTTGTAGGACTCCCCTTGGAGTACCCAGACTGCCTGTTTGCTCATTGAAGACTAGGTGTCGGCACATACATTTGCATAATTTATTCTTCCATACCCATGTCATTTGCATATCCAAACCCTAATGTATCTTTTGCAAGCCCTTATGCTCGTAACATATCAGTGTCTAGATTGTCAACTTGAATTCCTGCTGTGCCACGTCATATTTTGCTGTTTGTTGGACTTGGACAAGGACTCCTCCACAGCACTGTGTTTGAGGACCTAACTTGTCCACTTCAAATGAGCAGAGTAGATAATATTGGTTCATGTAGGTTTCTATTGCATTGCCAGCACCGTAAATTGATTTAATTATTGAGAGAATAAACATTTACAAGGCTGGTCTTTAATATAATGCCCAAGCTGAATGCAAGAGACATTTTGGCTCTGGCATTATCAGCGGCCACTCTCCTGAACTGGTCTTAAACGATGTTTTCAGGCCAAGCATGTGTATTTATTCTCATTCAAAAATACCTTTTGAGTCACTAAGTCCAAACAAATTTTAAAAATTGGCACATTTCCAATGATTCTGTTTAGCAATTTTATTGTAGTGTATTTTCAAACACCCTGTAGCCATGATAATTTCATGGTATGTTCCTCTCGTGAGTAGTCATAAACAATCTCTCGTAATATGTCACGCACAGTTGGCGTATAAGTCTGCCTGGGCTGTATCAACCTTTAAGACTGGCCACATGATAAACTCTCGACCAATGAGAATGGCTAAACTGTCTCAGGTATTCATGAGGAATATTTTCACTGCTACATGTCTGTGCTTTTTCCTGAACATCTCTTTTCATTTTTTGGAGGTCAACTGACTACACGGCCATTCTAGAGAAGTAAAAAAAAAATGGCCAATGGCAAAAAACTCTGTGATTGATGGGATGTTGATTAACATCATCCTTTTTTAAGCATGTGTAAATCAAAGAGTCAAAAAACCACTTCTGAAAGAAACGGAAGCATCAAGACCATAGAGGCTACACAAAGACACAAGATGGGTCAAGCAAATGAATACTGCAAATTGATGTGCAGAATTTGTGGTCAGTGACTTGCACACTGACACCTGATACAACACTAACATTGTTAATTGATTCAAGTCTCAAACCACCATCATCAAATTTACACCTGGACTACCCAAGCCCCCATTAAAATTCATTAACAATGGGTTCTTGGCATGACCAAGTGTAATGTGGGGTGCCTATGGAAAACAAAGAGCAAAGATTCTTGTCAATATTTATGAAGTTCCCCACACCGGTTAATGGACACATTGGTTTGTGAGTGAGTTGTAATGCATCTGGTTTGTTGTCAAGGGAGGTATAGCAAAAGCAAGTAATACTAGGATTTTTGTTGTTGCTAAGTAAACACATTATATCAAATAACACAAGCTAAATGCCTTACGTGCATTTGGCTTGAAGTTTCAGTATGTCAGGCGTAGGGAAGGGGAGGGACACTGGGTGAGTTTGGTCCTAGATTCAAACAATGCAAAGCATGTTTAATATTAATTTTCTTCTTCACTTTATTGGGGGGATGCAGGCCTCCAACTAGGATCATTCCCCCTCCCATTTAAATATACCAGTCGAGAGTTTGACTTTGTCAAGCCTCTAAATTTGGACATTAATTTGTCTTCCTGTGTGACAACAAGATGGAGACGTGTAGTATGGCTCCATCTATACTCAAAATAACTTGGATACATCTAAATGGTTTTGAAGGCTCTCCTGTGAAGAATTTCTGTCCAAGGCCATTTTATTTTTGGCACACCCCAACCCCAAAAGTAGAAATACCCCTCTACACGTACATGCCCCCCCCCATCCCTGCAGGTTTAAAAAAAACCCACCTAACCTGTCAAACCACTTAAACTAAAGACTTAATTACATGTGATTGAGGGATTACGTAAGTGCATGCAGTATCCCCGTTCAATTTCAGCTGAGTCAGCTCGAACCAATCCAGACTTTGATACCCCGGCACCATTAAGTTTGATGAAGCTTCAGTCGGTCAGGTGGGCTCAGGTGCGCTGACAAGTGGAGAAGTGAAAAGACAAACCTCCTGAGATGAGGTAGTCATGGCGAGGTGTCGCTCCACACAAAGCCAGCCCAGATGCATTTATGCGAGTTTTGACTGTCGGCACCAAGGACATATCTCGGTATTATATTCGTTCTCGGGCTGCAGATTCTGTCACCTCTCTCTAGCACTCTCTCTGGATTGTCTGGGCTTTTCAGTATGCTGAACTTTAAAACAAGAGATCAATGGTGCGTTTGGGGGGACAACGCTAGTGACCTAAGGAGAGTAGGGTACAAGGGGGCAGAGCCACCGGTGGTAGAATGATTTTCGAAGTGGGGGCTCAGTTGTAAGACAAACAGGCATCAGCCATTAATAGGCCTATTCATTAAGTCCCACCTTATTAAAAAGTAGGGGATGCCCCCCCCCCTTCTACTTCCAGCAGGCGGGACCCTCTATTTGACATCTGTGAATCTGATCCCCCCCCCTTGATTTCACAGCCCAATGCTAGGCAAACCCCAAAAGCAAGTTGTGTCAAGCAGTAAAAAACAGTACTGACCCTGTGTGCTACCGAAACTGAAAGTAAGACGTTGCTGGAGGAGGCTGCATGATAATGCTGACTATCTGGTGTCCACCTTTTTAACATTTTGAAGATGATTTATACCAGGAAAAAGTCCGAGGAGTTGGGAAATATGGTGCCTGTCCCTCATGCCACAACAATTATGACATTTAGTCCAAACATCAAGGAGCAAGGACTTTTTACCCATTTCACACACACTTGACGGAACTCAGAGCAAAGCTGCGGGATCCAGGGTCTGTTTTAGGCCTGCATCAGCGTGTGGTCTCTCTCCCATCCCATGAAATCCAAACCAACTCGTGGTGTGAGACATCTCCAGTGTTAATGTTGCTTCTTGGCTGTATGTACATGTACCTCGGATGCATAGTGCATCAACATGCACCATACATGTCATACAGCCAGCCTCTGGAACCCAACGGCATTGTCAAGAGACAGTCTGGCAGAATTCATTATTCAGAGCTTGGTGCCCACTGACAAGATGTTATCAAGCTCAGATTTGCTTTCAGCTTGAAGAAAGAATTCCAACCAATCTGAAATATGTCCTTGGCAGAACTAGGGCATTCTAATTATTATTTTACTTACATTTGCATGTTGCTATATTAATAATGGAATACTGTTCAGGAAGAGAGCATAAAACCAGCATTTGGATTGGATTTCAAGATACTTCCTGTATTATGATACACGTGTATCTGAAAGTGAAACTTGCATAAAGGTATGATGTATGTGAATACAGTATTTGAGTCATCTTGTGTATTTATAATGTGCATCAGCAAATCACATTGCAACTTCTACCTTGCATTCTGCATGAAACAACAGGTGTCTTAACAGCTTCAAAAGTATCTACTGTTCACACAGACTTTGTAATCACTTCCATTATTTGTTTTCACGCAAACCTTTACCCAGGTCAAGACAGAATGTAATAACGCCAACCTTTCAGTATCTCCCGCCAAAATTGTCCTTTGATGGTACAAATCAACCATGGGCCTTACAGCTGTTGGTCGCGTCCCATCCAGCTGTCTGGCATGAATTGCCCCAACACAGTGTATTCATTTGTCTATGGATAGTCAACAACTATTATTTGCACACATCAGTGCATGTTCGAGGTCTCGTTTGAACAGGCAGCCCGTAATCACAGAAATAATATTTGTTGCTTTGGTGGTCACACATGTTTTTCTAGTTTGTTTTTTCCACCAATCAATGATAGCAACATGAAGGTGACCAAGAAGATTGCAGTCCTTTGTCTTTCGGGGCTGTTAGTTTTGAAGGGGGCAATTTTGAGACAAAGTGACCGCAAAAGGTTCTGAGGAAGGTCATTTACATTGCACCACAGTAAGTCAATAAACATGTCCTGGGTTGACAAACAGACTGGACCTCTGAAAACCAATGCTACTGCTGGTTGCTTCTGGAAGTTCTGAACACTAAAACAGTGAGAGTGTCTAGGTTACACTCAACTAAAATCCCGACCTGGCAGCATAATTCTTGTGTTAAGAGGGCTGCTATGAACCAAATAGCTGTTTATCCAAGCAATGTTGCTTTACAATGTCTCAGGAGATTCCATTCAAAGACAGCTAGTCCGCTATTCTTGAAAAAACTCATAGTTCTGCTGATGTGTTTCTTGGTAGTTCTCACCAACGTTTCGTTGTACCCTTAAAAAGAGAAACCATTCCAAACTGCCAAGAGAGACAATTTGAAGGCCGTTTATTCCCTTAGTTTACATGGGCTCAATCATTTTGACCTGACCAACTTCCGTTGATGTTATTTTCATCTGTATCACATAACAACTGAACAGCCAAAAGGAACTACATGCAGGTGTACAATATTATTAAAAACTGTGTTTAGCCTAACAACAGTAACAAGGATGCATCCTTTTGGTATATTTTTTCTAACACAGTAGTTAATTTGTGAGAATTCATCAATGATTTTTTTTGTTTCTAATTTTAATCTGGGGTCTCAATGCCGTCTACTTTAATACAAGTGAAAACTAGTGGGTGAAAAACCAACTGAAGTGGACTCAATGAACAACTCCAGTCTCTATTGGCAACAAAGGCCAGCACTCCATCCAAGACTAATTCTATACCTACATTATCCAATCCTTTGTGCAACAATTCAGTTCTTGCATGGGACTGCGGCTATTTTTCCAACTTGAAAAGACGCAGGCAGAGTCAATAGACGTGCAGAACTTGTCTGAGAGTTGAAGGTCGGGGAAACGGTGGGATTGGCAAAGACTTTTTTTCCGCGGTTGTTTGGTGTGAATGGCTGATGATTGGCACGCTGATAGGAGGTCGGCTAATGTGAACGTGGGCTTGGCCTGGGGTGCTGTGTGGGCTGCACTGTTCCTTGTCCTCCAGCCCTCGGTAGATGGGCTCATTATTAGTTCTTGGTAGAATCGCACCTTTTGTTGTCGGCATGTGGAATTCCACTTATTAACCTTGATACTTGAACTTGAACTGATTTCCTGTGGTGTTTTCTGATAGCCGAGATCTGTTGGGGGCCAACGGCTTCCCTCCCACTCAATTTTTTGTTAAGGAAAAGTCCTGTGGAACTGAAATTTCAGAAAAATAAGGTTTCCACATCTGGCCCTTCATACTCTTTTTTTTTTTTCCAGGGTGACTTTTTGGGTCACTATATTTGGGTATGTTGGATATATTGTGAAAAAGTATATTACCTTAAACCTGCGATCAGTATTTTCTAGTTTTTGTGAGGTGCTTCTGTTTTCATCATTTTAATTGTTTTGAATTCTCTTATCTTCCAGACTCCGAGAGATATGGTTCCAGATTTAATATTATTGTTTTTAATTTCAGTTTGTGTGTTTCAATCTGTCAATTAATCCTTTTAAAGTTTTTAATCAATTCTTTTATAAGGATTTATATTTATGTACCTGCTACAGTATGTAATGTGTTGACCCAATGGTAGAAGACCATTAATTTTCTTAGATTCCAAAATGCATGAAGTTTTTATGTTGACAGAGATTTCAGAGACGGATGCGCACTACCAGAGTGTTATGATAGAAGATATCTTTTAGTGAAATCCATATTTTGTAGAAATATTTTATCGGCTTATTTCTATCATTTTAAAGAAAACTGTTAGATTATACATAAAAAGATTGTCATCAAATTATATTTATGTCCTTTGTTTAGAAATATGTAGATGTACTTATATGAAAAGGGATACATCCCCCTGCCCCTCCCCCCCCCAAAAAAAACAAAGTTGAAAAGGCCAGCAAGGATGCTGCCATACAGTTGTGTAGGGAGCTTGTTAATTTCCTTGCTTTATGGGTGGGTTTGGCCACTTAATCCTAATACATTTGACCTTTTCCAGGCTGGGTCTTAAACCGAGTGCACCAATGTGACTTCATCACACTGTGTTGTAATCAAACCAATGAATCCCAACCATGCAATGTTCACAGGTCACAGAATGTTTTGGCTGATGAAATTTCACAATGATGGGGTTACATGAGCGTGGCATTCAATTACTGAACTGCTTAAAATATTGATGACAAGTCTTCCTTTATCTGCCCAACAGGGTTTGGTTTACTACACAGCCCTGTGGCCTGTTTGTCATCAACAAAGGCTTGCTTCCACAATAATGGCACACTGCCTAAGCACTAGACTTGCTTCAAGTCTATGAACTGCAGCTGCTGTATTCCTAAACATAGCTTTCAGAAATTCCATTGCCATTACGCTATGGCCGCACTTCTCCTAAAATCAAGTTTCAATCCTGATTTGCTGCCGGTACTGAAATAAATACTTTCTGGGTCTGAGACAGATTTTCTTTCCTTTTCAAGCCTTTTTAGGAATAATTGTTTACATGGGTATTGGACCCACACGGCATTGGAGACTAGATCGAGTTTAGTTCAAGGTAGGCATTGAAGGAATGAGTGATGACTTTTAAAAGCCACTGACTTGAATGCCTAGGCAGCTCTTATGTAACCAACTACTGAATACAAAAAGCTCAGTCAGAGGTTTGAAGGTTCAGCATGTACCAACAGTGTAATAAATACTTGTTATGAGCAACTTGTTAAAATACATTAGAAATACTCACTCCTTAACTGTATCATTCAGGAATGCTAGGGTAACGAAATCTGTGACCTCTAGGGCAACAGGAAAGGAAAGTTCCTGGTTGCAGTTATAAATGAGTTTGGTTGCTCATTTACTGGGAATTCAACAGTATTCTTCAAATACACAAACTTGTATTTCACCATGGGAACTGCTATTTGGGAAATTTGAACAGAACGGACAACTTTGATTCCATCATGTGGGCAAGGTTAAGCCTCCCTTGAGGTCAAGTTGATTCACAAATGTCGGAAAGGAAGTACATGTACATGTATATGCAAGTCATCTTTGATTCTTTGTTTATTGGGAGTAGGATAAATAAATGATCTTTGTTGTGGGACTAGCAAACTCTGTAGCAAGTCGCAGCATTTTTTTTAGGGGGGGGGCAATATGAATGAAATCTTAAAACATTGTACACTGGAATCAGGGCCCATGGGTGGTGCATTAGATCATGCCTTTGGAACGTGGGTTATACAAGTCCATTGAACATGACTAAGGATGCTGCCGTGATACAAGATGACAAAGCCATTTCAAATGCAAATTTTTTCCAACTATCTCAGAGAAGGCAAACAGTTTTGATCCTTTTACAAACACTTATTCATTCAAAATGATAAAACAAAATAAAATCATTACAATGTAGATTGATCACTGGAAAATGCACTGCACATACCAGTTAGACATGTATGAATTGCAAGGTAACAACATCAAGATCGGCCGGCTGACTGATATCAAGCCACAGCTCTTCCTTTCAAACCTAATTCAGAATAACCCCAGCTCTCATTATCATTATCCAGTCATTTTGGCACACTCCTCCCTCACTGCAAGGTATTGATCCCCATGCCACAAACCCCACCACACATCTACATGTAGCACATTGTCAGTTGATAACAGCCACACTTATCCAAAATTTTGTTACAGGTACCAGACGCAGGCTGAACACATTACTCCACTGGTTATGAAAGCAGTAATATCCTTTAAGTTTTGAAGTGGAATTGAAAACGTTCTCCTTTCAGACAGTGTAATAACACTTCTCTCACCCATCAATTTTCTCCCCAACTGTGGGAAAAGTAGAGTGTGAAACACTGGACACAGTGGTTCTGTGTTCCTTCTTCCATGTCTACACGCACATGTACTGGTACCTCAATATCGTACAAACAGATACACTGCTCATTACCTCTTTGCAAATGGTGCCATGCCTTTCTGCATTTTATGGCAACCCACATGCGCAACAATAGCTCTGCCATAATTGAGCACTGGAACATGTCCAAGTGAGTGGCACAAAGGGAAAACATCAAAATTCTATGTCCTTGAATCCTACAAAACAGTGTGTAGCCGGCCATAAAATCCTGATCCCAGCGCATGTTATGGCAGCACATTTTGTCAGTATAAAAACATCATTTAGATGCAGTGTGCATGCTTTCTTATTCTGCTATATGTAATAGAGTTACATATATTCCAACTCAACAGGAAACTAAATAGAAATTGCAGGGGTCAAATTTCAATCAGTAACAGAATCACGTCCATTCCCATCAGTATTCACATTATGAATTTTGTACCTACCCCGTTACATGCAATTCATCAAAGACAAAATACCAAACATTCTGTGTCTTGAATGATTGTTTTCAATGTACAATATCATTGACTTCAATATCTCCCCTTCATTACAGCAGTTACTAATAATCCAACTGCAGTATTTATGCTTAAAAAAGGGTTGTACTGTTTAGTAAAAAATACATGTAGTTCCAACATTTCCGGAAAAACCTAACCATGGAACTCAATAATGAACTATACAAAAAGCTTGTGTGTGGGTGTAACAGATTTGAAATGTCCCTGTGTGTAATCTTTTTTTTTTCCCCCCATTCCTGGAACACCCCTGGAAGGCAGAATGGGGGTGGCTGACTTATCCCGCATTCATGTCATGAATTGGATTGTGGGGGTGCACCCCAAACAAGTTCCAATGGGGGTGACCTCCTGTGTCACCAAGCCGCCAATCATCATTACAAAGGATCCAGTTGTTAGTCACTGACCCCAAGTTGTGTGTACAAAATTTGGTTGCCAACTAAGTACATGCACTTGTATGATTTTTTTTTTCTGGATAAGGCAGCCTATGATGAAAGTTTAAATATAGGCTTAAGAAAATCACTACTATGTACTTCAACAGGTGCATGTGTACTTCAACAGGTGCATGTGTACTTCAACAGGTGCATGTGTACTTATTGAGGAGGACAAGTGCCAAATTTATATAAGACAATCTTGTTAAATTGCATGATAAAGTACAAATAAGAAACACGTTGTTAAAACATTTTTCACAAGAAACCAGTAAGGCATTTTGACCCCATTGTGGTTTGAACAATTCCACTCATGAAAATTTTTCCTCACCTCAAAATTCTTCAGAGCTGTTGGTGATGAACATTATAATCATTTGACGTTTGTGGGGGAAGGGTCAAGCTGGTTATTGCCTGATTTTGAGACAGGTGTGGTCATGGTTACATGAGGGGGGGGTAGGATAAAGAAGCAAAGATTCTGCTTTGGCACATTTCAGCCCCAAATTTCAGCCCTTGTCTACCATTAACACACACAAGACGCATTTGGAGTGAATGATTTGGACATCCATTCCTTAATGCGGAATCAACAGGGGTGCCACCGGCCTGGCTAACCCACATCAGATACATTACAGTTGGTAACATAACTGAGATCAAATGTTTCCATCCAAGCTCCTCCAGGTTAATTAAGGTACACGCGTTGACAGGAATGAGGAATTGTAACAACAGTAAATCCTTCAATATCAGGAAGTTTATTCTCACCTACAGTAAGTAGTACCTGTTCCGAAGTTCACCCCACATTTTCATTTTCAGTGCAGTGCTACTGGATGATTTGGAATGAAACCAAGAACACTATTTATGGAAAGAGGAAGTGCATTGAATAACAGCTTGTGAGTGTAACTGTACTAAATTTGGATAATTTGTCGTCAACTATGCATTACATGTACACCTGTACCGTCTTCCTTGTCCAAGACCGTCAGACATTGCAGCTTAGGATGAGTTGTTACTTTCATGTGTCGCTTTCTCTTGGGGGGGGGATTTGGGATTTAATGACAAATATGCACCTTCACTGGGTCATATGAATGGTCACTAGTTCTTGCTGTCCTCCGACTTATCTGTTCCATTGCCACTATTCAGGACTTTCATGACATGAAACAAATGCATCATTTAAATATGCACCATGATGTAACAAGTCTATGATATCAAGAAATGTGGCGAACGTGTCAATAGTCAATACATGCGCTTTTATCAATGAAACTTCTTTAATGAGGCAAAAAGCCTCAAGCAAAGACCAAAGTTCGAAATCGTTTGACTCTAATTTTGTTGTTTTTTAAAGATTCTATTTAGCTTTATTTTATGTTCTGCTGGAAGCAAATAATTACACGTAGATACAAAATCGTGAAGCTGAAAATTTACGGCATGATAAGAAGTCCGGGGTTATTGTGTCAAACCACTTAATCACTGGCTGGTCGCCACTTGGTCAAAAGTCCACTGAAATTATCTCCTGGTTCATCATGTACTCTTGTAGCATGACCCATATGAAGCAAATATGTGGAGTCACTACTAACGTAGATGGAAGAAAGAAGCTACCATGCAAAATGCCTTGCATGCAAACTCGGTTACTGAATTCCACTTGAAATTCAGTTACTTTTGTGCAGTGGATGAAGTCTAAAAGTGATGCTAAGCGAGTAACCCAAGTCTGACATCTTCAACCCAATTTCAATTAGAATGAGGGTGCCCACTATTACAGCATCTTTATGTAACGTGATGCCTGTGTAACTGTGCAGCCAACATCATGAATTTAAGTTACAGACCTTAGATGACCTTTAGAAGTTACCCTATTATCCCTTTGTGGTCATTAAATAAACGATCAGTTTCATGGATGTCACGATGTTCAATGCTGTTTATTTGAAGTGCCCACTTTTCAATTCTTCATTTGACTTGTTTGAGGGGTGTCTGTCTTGCAATACAGGGATAAGGGAAGAATGTCTGCAAAATTTGCATTTCAAACACAACTTCAGCAAAAAAAGAAATACATGTAGTAGAGTAGTATAATGTATTTCCAAAAACACCCCTAGACAGGAGGTTGTGACAGCGCACAAGCTCCAGCAACAAGGCCAAGCAAAAATACTGTGCTTGATCACGAGCCTGATGAATATCTGCAGTTTCACAGAGACGTGTTCACAAATGCCAAAGCAATACTGTACAGGGACTCCTGCATGGCAAGGGAAAGACATCGAGCTTGATAACCATAAAAAATAAAGACGCAATGTTTCAATCTTGTTTATCACCTCACATTTTAACATCTACTTTTGCCACCGACTGGCAGGTCAGCAGGAAAAAATCAAAATTGATAACAAGCCATTCAGATTACAAATGTGTTGACATCAAGGTGTGCACGTGTCCATTTATTGTCAAGGTCGTTACATTCAAAGAGTGTGATCTGTATCTGCAAGCACAGCTGTTGATTCCAACAAAATTGCAATTTTAAGAATGTGACTGTGACAAAACCCTGTAATTATTAACTCAGCGATCTCTATTTTAGGAGTTGCTGGCTTCCAACTTTCCATAAGCAGTAAATGTTGGACTCACGAATAGAATGAACAAAACAAAAGAACACAATCCGATGAAGCATGCCTTCAATTAACAGTTAAATAAGAAATAAGTAACATTTAATCATTTAAATTGTACAGAAACAAAAATACATGTACATGAATATAAATGGTTTCTGAATAAAATTGCATACATTATAAGAATACTGATTTCAATTTATTAATAGTTAAAAAACACTACAGATGCCATCTAGCATGCAAAACCCACCCCGGCAGTAAGCCATGTACAGGTAGGGCTAATTCATATGGGGCAAACATCCTACCGTGTTCTCCTAGGTCCAATGGACTGCAGGGTTTTTTGGCTGTTTCACACACAGGCAGTGAATGCTAGATGGCATTAACTACTTGCAATCAAAATAACTGAGCAAGGGCCGCTTTGCCCATGTCAAAAGCTTGGCAAATTACAGATTTGACATATTCCACTTATAGATAGGTTGATCAGAAACAATGGAGCCTGACTTATCTAGACAGCGGTTCCTACCAACCGAAGGGGAAAAAAAAGTTAGCTCACAACACAGAACATGTAACCTTACCTAACACACTGATGTTAATTTTCTTGTTGCTTAGCAAGCCCAAGTAATCTCTGAACTACACTGTACATGTAAACTAGTTAGTTGTCAAAGTTGGCTTTTTACACCATACTGTCAGAATAAGCTACTTCCGAAACCAATTTAAATAGAAAATAGAAAAAACTGCACTACCAGCAACTCAAATACCTTGCTTTATTGCTCCATTAACATAACCTTTATTTTTGGAATATAATAATTTAGGCAATTGAAAAAACACTTTCTTTAAAAACTTTCAAAAATTCAATTAATACCAAAAATACAAAAAATTATAATGAAATGTGCAAAGACATACTGGAAGTGTGCACATTTCTCTTTTGTCGTAAGTTAATAAAATATTTCATAATTTGTTTATTGACCTAACATTACTTTCTTTTTTTACCAGTTGAGGCCCTGATGCTTACAGATGAAATAGACAAGATTGGGAGTCAGTCAGTACTGGTTTTTAAAAAACACCTGAACAATGAATACTGAGAAAGCTAGATTTAAACATTATCACAAACAGGGAAGTAGGTCTTGTGGGGGGTTTTGTTTTCGTCTCAAGTTTATTTTGGATTGTTCACGGCATACCTTCTGAACTGTTTACGTCTAAGCGTCTTTGTTTGGTAGAAAAATTGTAACTAATCTAACGCGTCATGGTACTGTCTTGTCTTATCGTAAATATATATAATTTTTACTCTCTTGCCAGAAAGGCGTGGGTTTGGAATTCTTGCATAGTGCAAAGTAATCTTTATTATTTCATGAAGAGCTGGACAGCTGCCAGAAAAAACTAGAAATTTTTCATTTTTAACTCTCATGTCTGCATGCGACAAAAATACAATTTTTGAAACGCTGAAGGTACAATTTAGAGATAAGGATGTGCACCATTAATACATCTTCCTTTTAAAAATACAAATATACCTCAAACAACAAGTTTATTTTTGTGGTTAAACAATTCTTCGGTTAGTAAGAAAGCCATAAAACACTGAATGGTTAAACTGTGGAATCTCAACACTGAAGCATTTAAATACACGAACCATGGCATATTTTCTGATAAGAGCCAACACTTGAGTACTGCTGTAAAGCATACATTTTTAATCCATCCATTAAAACAAAGAAATACACTGTATTTGAAGAGCGTTATGGTACTCATTCCAACTACAATTGGCGCAGGTTACACCAACAAAATATATTAAGCATTTCTACTTGTCATTTCATAATAAAAAAAAGCCAGAAATGAGTTTTAACTCGCTCTCTCACGGCTCCATTTCCAACACACTTGCAGCACTTGAATCAAAAAAAAAAATATGATGGGAAAAAAAAGGAACAGTTCACATTCAATAAGCGCATCACACCAAGGATTTCGGTAACAGCGATCTGGCCATCCCTGAATTCGGAATAATCTTGCAGGTCATTCTGAGTTCCTCTTACGACTCGTTTCACTTTGGCAGCCAGTTAAAAAAATAAAAATTGCAGAAAATCCAGAGCATTACAAAAGCAGTTGTTGACCACCAACTGGCTTTTCAAACAGCAGTAACAAATGCTTTGCATTTACACAACAACATCTAGAGTGGTCTTAGTTGCACACAGACAGAGGTATGCTAAAATATAGAGTTCTTATCAACATAAAATGCAGTGAAAATGATCGCTATGAATATAAATGGGCTACAAAAATAATGTGCTTCTCTTTTTTTATTTTTTTTAGGAATCAACCTGCAATAGTTGTATATGAACATTGCTTTTCGATTCAGTTGAATTACTACCAAAGTACAAAAACCAGCACACAATCTGAAAATTTCAACATCTTAATTAAACGTCAATTTTTTTTCTTTCATGACCAAAAAAATAAACTCTTACAATATTATAATTTCTTCAAAGTCTCAGCAAATATAACAACATTAGTAACGTTCATGGCCGAATGAGGATAAAGGGCCAACAGGAAAAATAAAAAAATCTTTTGCATTTCTTAACGATAGTTAACTTCGTTAGAACATGGAATATTTGGTCAAGTAACACACCTACATATACAGGTACACAGAACTGTTGGAATATATTAAAAAATAACTTTCACTACACATGCAACGAAATCACAAGACACTTCTCTGAACTATTTATACAAATATTTTTTTGATGTGCATACACACGACCAAAAAAAAAGTTCACTTGAGACATTCAGCCGGGCACCAATATGATACAGGGTCCTAGGTTTTTGTATACAATAAAATAAGTCTAGGTGTGGGCCAACAGTTCATCTGGCTGGGTAAAATATAATGTATAGACAAAAATCTGATATATTTCATTTTCAAATTGTCCCAACTGAAAGTGTTACGGGTTACATTCATTTGAGATAATCACATAAGAAATAAATGAAAACTATACAGTTAATAGTAAATACTCTGTATTTTCATTAATTATTCTTGCATTAAATACATGCTACATAAAGCTCTGTTAAAACCCAGATGATTTCCCTTGTAAATTAAATAAGAACTTTATTCCGTAGATATTCTTTGTATGAAATAGACCTCTTTCTTTAAAGTTGAAGAATAAAATTTTGTTATGCCATAATCTGTTTTGCTATACAATATGCAACGATGAACTTTTTTATATCGATAGTCCAATAACATTTAATTTCATCAACATCTATATTAAGAAATGCAACAAGTCTGGCGAGTACTACCATAATGCGGATACATAGTACAATGCTTTAGGTGTAAATGCGAATTGCCTGGGTGACCACTGTTTGGCAAACGGGACACTCGCCATCTGTGGTTTCCACAAGGCGATTTGCACAGTCCATACAGAACATATTGTGACCACAGGGCACCAGTGCCGCGACTACCTCGTTGGTGAAGCATATCACGCACTCTTTGCTCTTTTTAGCCGCAGAGGAGGAACCCAAGGAATCAGTGGGGCTGCTGCAAGAACTGCCGTGGCTGCCGGCAGAATTGCTTGACGCAAATGTGTTGGCGCTGGACAGCGGCACAAACGAGGGCAATGCTGACAGGCCCCCCTCTAAGGGGTCACTGCGAATGCGCCTGGCAGGTGGATGCTCATTGGCATTGGCATCCGCGCTAGATGTGGGAACAGAGGTGCTTACGCTGCTGCTGCGGCGTGGGGCCTGGTGCTGAGTGGTCACAGGGTTCAGGCCAAGCAGGGAGGAACTACAGCGGGTCAGATCCTGCCAAAGTGACTGGGTGCCGGCTGACTGAAGCCCTGGGGGATCAAACCCTGGCGAGTCGATCCCAAGATCAGGGGATGGGCAATCGGTGAACAGAAAACCATTGGTCGGGAATGACGGCAAGGGATTAAATTCATTCAGCTTTGCAGAGCCGTTGCTGGTTCCATTGGTGCTGGGGAAGAAGTAGTTGCCCTCACTGCCCGGGCCACCGGCACGAGAGACGTCATTCTTGCCACCTACCATTGGGTTGAAGATGTTGGTGAGGGCGCTGATCGAAGCAGATGTGGAAGGTGGGGGCTTGAACACAGACATGTCACTGCGGCTGCTGAACAGCCCTGTGTCTGTGCCATTGGAAGCAAAATCATTCTCCTCTGCCGAAGAATCAATCAGGCCGCCAGTGCGCAGAGCAATGTGGGCTTCTATCTCTTCTCTGGCTCGCTCCACGTTCTCCGGCGTCCCAGTGACAACGAAGACAGGCTGATTGTCACGGCTCGGAGTAATGATGTAGGTGTTTGTAGCCTGCTGAATTCTCTTGACAGTGGAGCCCTTCGGTCCCACCACAAGGCCCACAACACGGTACGGCACTTTGACGTGAATGGTGGTTTGTCCTGGGAGATTGGGGACGGTGAGCGATCCATTCACTCCCCCTGATGTGCCATTTGCAACAGACCCATGCACTTGGTTGTTTCGCCGTGCTCTGATCTGGCTGAAATGGTCAGCGGCTGATAGGATCTCTCGCTTGGCAGCGGCAACATCTTCCTTCCTACCAGTGACGACAAAAACTGGTTCCTCTCCCCGGACTGGCGTCTTGATGTAGGTGTTTGTCTTTGCTCTCAATGCCTTGATTTTGCAACCTTGAAGGGGAAGAATACAATTAACTTCCAAAAGTGGATCTTCAAATGAGAAAAGCACAAGCACCTCAGATCAAACCTCAGTGGAGCCAACTTTTAAACAATAGAAAGAAAAATATTTCTGTTCTACGCTAATGCAATGACACAAATGACAGTTCCACATTCTCAGTGAACTGATCAGGTGGTACAAGATGAGCTCAGAGCAAACATCCACCATATCAAAGCTGAAGGGTACAGAATGGGTTGCAATGTCACAAATGCCTCATTGGAAAACGCGGACAGCATGCTCAGCACATCAGCCACAAAAGAGACAAAACGAGCAGTGCTTTAATCCTTTTAAAAAAAAAAAACACTTGAGATGCACATCACAACTCAAGGACTGTCCCTGCATTCAGAAAAGTTCCTTTATTTGGTGGCAAAACCAGTTCCCCTGAAAGAGAGAATGTTTCTCTAAAACAGGGGACATTTTTTCCCAAGTGGGCTTTGGTCAAAAATATCCACATGCTACTTTTTTTATTTTTCTCCCATGTTTTCCATTCACATTAAAGTTGTTCAAGTTGCTTTATGAACTCTGTGCCACGTTACTTTAGAAGGATCCCCAGGGCAATGCTCACCAATGCTCACTGGAAAAAAAAACTCTCCCCATATAGAGGGACATTCTGGCTTTCAAGGGACTGATTTTGTCCTTGATTAAAGGGACTTCACCAAATACAAGGAGGATCTCCGAGTTGTGATGTGCGCCTCAGATATGACCTTACAAGACAGGGACTGGGCCACACTAGAGGCCTTTTCACACTGCAGCCTCTCCACCCAGGTTGAACTCAACCCTGGGCGAGCCCATGGCTGCCCTGGGTTGAAAATTAGATTTTCAACCCTGCATTCAACCAAGCATCGTTTCACACTTGTTTCGTGTGAATTAGGCTATCAGGGCGAGTTCAACCCGAAAATGGGCACTAACAATTTTCAACCCGGGTTGAAAATCTCAACCCTGCTCCGGAGCAGGGTTGAATTCAACCTGGGTTGAAGTTGATCTCGGGGTTGACGCAAGTTTTCAAGTGTGAATCGCCACCCATTTTCAACCAAGCTTCAACCCTGCGTCAACCCCGAGATTTATCTCGTGTGTAAAGGCCTTATTGAACACACCACTTGGAACATGTTTTATTAGTGTCACGAGTTCGAAATGCATTATTTTCCATGCATGCTGTTCTTCAACTATGCTTTTATACAGCTCTTGGTGCAGTTCAGAAAAAAGGGGGTTGACCCCGGTGACACATTTACATGAACAAAGATAAAATTGACCACTGCATCTTTAGATTTCCCACACCAGGTCGCTGCATTTTCCACAAACCAAACCATCAACGCCCAATTTCTCAAATTCTATTACTGTATTTCAAGCCAACGTTGCTTCATATGTGGCCTTTTAAAGTGGCAAATTAATTCACTCCATTTTCAACTGTAAAAATCTGTCCCAAAGGAACTGCCAGTAAGAACCCAGCAACCGTCTGCAGTAAATAAGTTTCAACCCACATCAACAGAGGCTTTGATTTCGACAACCTTTATCCTGAAAGAAGTTTTGAAGGATCCTGTTATTCCTGGAGGTTTCCTTCACTTTTATTTCTTTTTCCGAGTCGGGAACAGATAAATATTGTTCTGAACTGAAAATTTCATGTTTCATACCCTCCCGGGAAAGAGTTCCATACATGGACATCACTCGACGCCCTGCACACGAACCTATGGCACCGGGTCTGGCCTGCAAGAGAAAGTCTGTGATGTCCATACTTGGAATTCTTGCCCCTTCCAAATTAAAACGGTCACACAAAAGCAATTTTTACCCAGATAGGTCAACCATTCCTGTATCTGTACAATAGTCAGCAAAGCAGCCGGAGGACACATCACACCAACTGATTAGGTTTGTGGCTCGTGTGGGGAGATGGACACAAATTAAAGCCAACATATCACTGAACATATTACCCAACTGCCTCCTTGAAAATACAGATGCCAGTTTTTGTTTGTCAAAAGGTTTTTGAAAATTTGCACATTAGCACTGGGGCCAGTACAATGACCATTCAGTCTCAAAATCTAGAAATATTTACGGGACACATTTAAAATCAATCAGCTAAATTTGCAGCCTTCAATAAGCAACAAAACAAAGACAGGCCTAGTTTGACATGTCCGATAGCGATCCCGCGATCGCTATCGGCACAACTCGGCACAACGCGCAGCAGAGTAAGGAATGGACCATGGCACAACAAAGAAATTCCAACTGTGGCCGAGCAAGCTATTTCACATCAAAGGACTAGAGTAACTAATAATAAATATTGAAGCCAAACGTGGTGATGAAATGGTAGGCAAACTTGAGTATTACACGAGCAACGTGGATTGTTATTCATGTTAATGTGTCATGGCAATTTATCACAGGATAGGAATGTGCGCAGAGAGTATGGGTAGACAATGGCCCATTCGTTTAGTGCACGAAGCACGCCGTGTGCGTTGCGCACACAAAAATACAGCAGGCCCAGGTCTACTCTGTGAATAGAAAATGGCTACGCTGTGCCACAGCTACACGATGTTGTAAGCGTGATAAACAAAGGACATCGCAAAGTAGTCCACTACAAACGTCCAAATTCACTGCACGTTGGCTTACCTTGTCTTCCTACTATTTCAGCGACATGTTCCGAGCTCGGAACTGGGACACATTCCGTCATATTGCTGCTCCTTCGACCGTTCTCGTCGTACGCGTTGGCCGAAGCAGAACCTTCGTCTTCGCTGTGGACACTTGGCAGGCCCAGTATGTTCAAATTAGACAAATTCAGCGCCAATTGAAGGGTTTGTTCTTGATTTTCCAGGCCCACTCCGTCGTTATGCGACTGGTCCATGGTTGGGTAGAGCGTGCTGGGCATGACAGGGATAACCTAGGAAGGACGTGTCAAAAATATATGTTGTTCTGTCCAGTGTTCTTGCGTCCGTAAAATTTGATGAACGTCACCACTGCTTTGCTCGGGCGCGGGAATCTAAGTGCGTGGTCCAGTTTTGTAACGTATTTTTGTTCAGCTACGATCTGACGTCGTCTACTACACGCAAGTCGGAGTGTAGCATGTGTCTGAGGGTCACGCCTATGCTAATGAGCTATTCGTCAATGTGATTGGTGGGTAGCGGTCCATAGGCGTGGCCACAGAACACAAGATACAATTTTCGCGCGCTTTGCATGATTTTCCGAACAAGGGAAACAAGGGCAACGTGTAGGCGATGTTCAGTATAGTAGATAGAGCTAGAGACGCACAAACGGCGGGATATGGGGCTAGAGACACAAAGGACCAGAAAAAACGACCACGAGGTACGCTGCGCATGCCACATGGAGACAGCTGCTACACGTGGCTCAGCAGGTTATAATGGAACGTCCGAACCAAATTCAATGTAATTCTGCACTGGTGTTTTTCTCCTTTACAATTAAAATAATCACCGATAACTACATGTACCACGCTGTAATTCAAAGAGTGTAGTCGAAAAAACAGACATGAGTTAGCAGGTGCAGGTCCTTTTAATTATCTGCTGTAAATATTTTTCTTGTTAAAGATATTAACAAGGGAATATTATCAGAACGTCAACACAGATGATAAGCGTCTTGGGCTTTACTTTGGTAGCGCATCATGCATTGTGATGAAGTGTAATTGTAACAAATGTACGGGGGTTCCAAGAGTTAATTATATTTGAACGTTTGGCATACAATTCAATGTATTACATGCACATGTATGTGCACAAGGCCTGCATTCAACCATGAACTCGAGTTGTAAGGTCTAATTCTTTCTGAATGAACAATAGCGTCACAACTGCTGTGGGACGGCGTATGCAGAGCACACCACGGGACCTGCTTGACCTGGTGTCCATGTAGAGTCCTATATTTAGACTCTCTTAAATAACAAAGGAAGTTTTGGCGGGAATTCTGGTGACGACAGATAGATGTGTCCCCAAACGTGAGAGTGGTCGGCGTTGAGCCAGTAAAAACAACCCAGGACCTGTTTTGTCTGATGTTGCGTGTGAAGGGGAACGTAAAATCTTTTGGAAGTGATAATAAAGCTTAATATGGCCTAACTCCAAATTGTCCAGACGGAGAATTCGTGACTGAAACTGTTTTGTCGATAAAGTTCAAATTAGGTTACTGAGTTCAAATATGGAGGAATAAGAACATTATTCCTCCATTGTTCAAAGTTTTGAACGACCAAATTCGAGGGATCAGAGGCGTAGGGCCTAATTGGGGAAGGCCTACATTTTTGCTGCGGGCAGTTGAAGAACCTCCCTTTCTTTAGGGGGAACTTGGTGTGTTTTGTCACAGTAAAATCGCCAGCAATTTTTTCCTTCACTTATTTGGGGGGGGGGCTGTTCCCCCTCCCTACGCCACTGCATATTGGCTGACTTTGATTTCACCCTGTTCTAGCCGTCTAGTAGAGATAGTTTCACTGTAGTCGTTGTAGTGCAATTTCACTGAGAAAATGTCTTTTTCTCAACAAAAAATAAATGTGAAAATAAAATGAAGAACTATTTAAAATGTTTGATTTTGGTGTAATCATGCCACCTTACACGTCCGTCTGTAACTGGATATCTCTGTAAAATGCAGACCATTTTAAAATTTTAGATCTAGGATTTCTCCACTCTGTATAACAATTTTTTTAAAAGTCTGAACAACTCAAATTAAATCGAATCTTATTTGTACACCGTGCTATAGGCCTATACTTTATACTCCCTCTTGTTTACCCCGAGATGCTAAGAAAAAAAGGTGGTCAGATCAATAAATCAATCAGTAGTATGCTTCGGCAAGGGATGATGAGTTGTCTGGTTTGATGACTGTGAACTCAGTGTCCTGAGACGGTCACCACCGCCCCTCCACCACGCTCCATCAGCATGCTCTACTGGACAAGAGGTGTGACCATGGACACGGCTGGCAGTTGGGGTGCTGTGGTTGCAGACCGGTAAATAAAAATTGCCAAAGAAATCATTGATAAAACCCCCACTTCACTCCGGGAAAAATGCAAATTCTCAGGTGTTCAAGACACATATCAAATTAAAGCTCATATCTCAATTCCTTTCAATTATAGTAGCTGAACCGATGACTTTTGAAAATATTTCTCTCAAGAGTGATCACCCCTCACAACAGTCATGAGGCCCATTTAAAAAAGATGCCGTCGCACAAATGATAGAGCGATTTAGAGGGTTCTGTTTTGTCCAATACTTTCAGAAATACAAGCTGGTAGTCCTGATGATAGATGTCGCTTCCATTTTTCTTGCTTACAAACCATTACGTCCACGCACGATCTTAAAATGGTCTCGATTTGACATAATCACGGACCGAAGAGGGTCCGTGACATCTGTTCAGGCGTCCATGGGCTTATTTACTGGCCTGCAACCTTAAAGGCCAAAGTGGACCATCCAAGCACCCCTACATGCACGGGAACGGATTAGAGGTGAATTCACTGATGACATTAGTCGCAAGTTAAACCACAGGGTGTTATTCCACAAAAAATAGCTCAAAACATTCTCCCTCACCATCCATCGAACATCAGATCAATATAGGACCAGCATTCTGTCTAACCTCTTTGTTACCATTTCGATGGTTCAACCCACGTCCCACATCAAAGCCCAAATCCCTCTATAAGGAATACAAGCATATTTAATTTGTGGAGAAACTAAACAGTTTTTAAAGGTACGTTTTTTCAACTGACACGGAGGAAAGCGCCATCAGAGGCAAGGCCCTGTTTCTTCCACAAATTCGCTTGAGCCTCAAAGGTCCATACAGTCGCAGCTCTCAGTCTGAAGATTGTTCTCCTTGTATCCTTGCTCACTGGCGTTGGTGACGGCAATATTTCAAGTCTCTACTGTCTCCCCTACACTGTCGATCAATCAGGCGGCAGATGGTCATCATCTCACGGCGCGAACTTGCTCGCCTTTCCGGTTGGCAACGCGAACTCGACTTCGTTTAGCCGCGCGCGATCTGGAGAAGATTTCTTGGTCCTCTAAACTCGCACTGCAAAAGTTGACGCTTCCAAAACGTCTCGCGTGTCTGCCGGAGCCCTTTTTTCTTATGAAAATGGTCCGCCTATCTGTACAGCAATATTCAGAAACAAAGCCACATCATGTCGTTTTACAGACAAAAATGAAGCAGAAGGTCTAACAATAGATGGTGCCTGCAGATTCGGAATTAAAAAGGTTGAAAAAAGTAGCCCATCAGCCTGAGTTTAGATGCATGCAGCCTTCATTTTTTTCAAAGTTCTCATGCATTTATTTTGCGCCTAGCTTTTTCAGTGCAAATACCCAATACATCCCGTGTAGTTTATAGACCACACGACACAATTAGGCGTATCTCAGGAAAAAGTGGGGGGTCCATTAATTTTGCAACGGACCTCCCTGAAATAATCCATTTTTTTCCAGTATTGTGAAGCATATTTACTATTATCCGTTCCCGTTTTTCTGGAGAGGGTGCATTATGGTATCCTTAAATATATATAATATATATATATCTATTTTTTTTAAGGCAACTGCATTGTGAAAACAGGTCTCTGGGCTTTTTATTCCGAGAAGTTCTTTGCCAAGGGTTAAATATAAATCCCTTTTCTCCCGAGGCATTCAACATTGTCAGCTGATGACTAATGCCGCCTTTGACATTTTTCTTTGGAGATCTATGTAACGTTGCAGTGAAATAATTATACCACATCGTGCACTGACAGCTGTGCCTTGAAATTGAAGTAAATGAAGTGCAAGTCCCTTTTTTCAGAAGCTCGTTAAACCTGCAGATGCCTGTGGTGTGATACGAAACATTTATTAGCATAGGGCCGATGTTCACAACCATCACGTATGGAGCTATTTAATTTAGTTCTGAGTAGGGGAATCCGAACGTGATGTTGCGAGTCTAAAAAAAAGGAGTGCTGAGCAATGTTATGTTTATTTTTCAGTCCAAGAACCTGCACCTCTGATCAGCTTATTTTCAATTCTTGTTTTTCCCATTTTAAATGATATCTTGCTGCCTTATGCAGATTTCCACATTTTTAGGAGTGAGGGTGTGACATCACTCTAAACAGAAGTCTGTCCAGCTATTTCAGCACAAAAGTGTAGAAGTTTAAATGTTTTGTCCAACAAGTTTCCTTGCCTTTGATAATTCATAATACATGCAGCATTAAGCCAACGAGTAACAATATCTCACAAATGTTTACAATGAGCAAATCTTGGGTTCACAGTTTGAATAGAAAATCCTTTTTATGAAAAATGTCCTCCCTGAATGATTTCACAACGCCTTCAATCCTTAATTTGTAAAAGCATGGGAAATTACAAATGAATGATGTACTTTCTTGAAAATGATTATTAAATGGGACATTAAAGTCAGTTTGTATACATTACAGAGGAGTTTAGGAAGTGTCACAAAATGTGTATCTAAGAAAACATTGACCTTTCAAGGGTTAAGTAACTTTTTGTCAAACTGGCCATAATTTGCAATATTTGCCTGAGAGTACATTTGGCTCTAAGTGCACACCTTTTTCTTTTTTACACGAATAAAAGAACTCAAGGTGTAGAATTCCAAAGAGCTTGGGTAGTATGAAGAGCTATAGTAATACACTTGTACTCACGCAATTGCCTGGGGCCATTATAGCTCTGTGGGAACAGCCAACGTGGCAGCAGTGAACGAAGACAACATAACAATGGATCGTAAAACCAGATTAAAAGGACAATAGAAGCTAATAACTTTGTTGTTTGGAGATATGTGAAAAGGCGCTACCTAATGTGAAAAGGTGGTAATTACCTGCGACCTTTTTTGGGGGGGGCTCCGAGACTCCTTTCCTTGCCTCTTAATTAACAAAATGGGACTTTAAAAAGGTTTGAGGATACTTATCCCTTCCGTGGGGGGGGGAGTTATACTGGTCAAAGCTTGAGTTCTATTAAGCGAGGTTTTTTTTTCGTTCAAAGGGAAGGAACGAGTCCACGCAGATCACCATCGTCACAAAAACACCAAAACGGAGTACCCTCCTCCCCTCGTCTACCGCTTCCACCCCTCTGTCAAATTGGAACACTCTATTCATGACTGCTCACTCAAAATGCTGTAACGTCTGAGAAGCGACAATGACCTACGTGTACATGTAGTATGTTCAATTAGAAGGTGAATAGAGATTCTCAATTCTGAGCACTTCATGAAAGTTTCGCACATCCCCTGTCAGCCTCAAGTAGCTGCGGGGTGTCTTCCAAAAGCTCTGTCTCTGATAACTAGGCTTAGGCCAGTTCATATAATTACACCCTAACTCTTATTTAGGCAACTTCAAAGTAGTTTTGTCAAGGCCATCTTCACCTTGGATCTGCATTTAACGATTGATGAAAGCCCAAGATCACTCAAGTAAGACTTGAGTATATATGATGTGTCGTTTCTCCATGGTACGGCCAATGAGCCAGCAAGACTTTTACATTCTTACTGGCTTGCAACTACACCCTTTGCGGTTAAACGCTGCTACAAGTCGATAATCGCACGACCAAAGACTGCGGCAACACAAATTTTTGTTTCCCTGCGCCGAGAAATAAGTTGCCTCGTTCATCCCTGACCGTCCTATAACCTAGGGTGGGACAGACCGAAGCCCAGCTGATGGCTTGTATAATTCTCTATAGCGAAAAACAGCGCAAACTGTCTGGCGACTTGTCATCAAGTCTACTCTGCAGTCGGTCAAAAATAATGTCCCAAGTCAAAATGTACGTGGGTCTTGTCAAGTATCAAACCTGCGATACATTCTGGTGGTGGTTGTGGAGAAGGCGGTGTAACAGTGAGGGTTACACTCTTTCCGTACCGGCTTTATTAACCTGAATGGCGTTTTAATCTGTACAGCTAAAACGATGTTTTGCAATTTAAAAAATTCTAAAAGCACTTTTTTGCTATTTATCAGTTTGTACTTGGTAAAATTTCTAGTATTGCCGCATATTGGACAATGTTTAGTAGTACTGAACTTGGACACGTGGTGCTTTAGCTCTTGAACACACTTACAATTTGATCAAGATTGTTTTTAATTGCTAAACACAGTTTTAGAGTGTATCCTAAGTACTTTGTAATGCTTCAAACTAGTATTAAGGTGATCTTCACTAAGGGTGTACACTGCCAGGAAAGGCGGAGAGTCTACCGTCGGCAACAAAAGTAACTGGACAATTATTTTGCAATATGCAACATTTCATTGATAGAAAATACGAATTTAAGCATACAACAGTAACGCGCGGGTAAGTATGCGAAATGTTGACTTTTTCAACCTTCAGCCCAGAATGAGATCATGCACTGATTTATATTGTAAACTTCAGACCATGTTTGGACTAAACTGCAGACGCGACCACAAAAATGGAATCATCCCGTCGTCTGACGGCGACGGGACTGGTGACTTTGTACCAGGTGTTAAAGTTGACAGACTGAAGTGCTGCTGCTCTGGATTTTTTATGTGCACATTCATTTCCTTGCATATGTATATGATAAGATAAGGAACTTTACTTGTTCTTTCAAAGTTTTATATAATACAGTGCATAAGCATACCTTTTAATGGGGGTGCGCCACATGCCCCCTTCAATCGATAAGACGAAAACGTGGCGCGAGATTTTAAGTTCCTTCGTCCAACCGTGGAAGAGGAAGAATGGTCCTTAAGGTAACTTCTATAATCTGCTTCTTGTTGTTGTTGTACACAGATAAAGGGGATTTGTGAGTTCGACAAAACACACACCTCTTTTACAGCCCTCAATTTCCCAGAAAATCCTATGCAATTGTGCAAAGGTCACAGGTAAGTCATGCAAATTCGAAAAGCCTGGCTAATTGCCAGAGCACACAACAATCACGCTAAGCAAGCAAGGAACAATTACGTACATATGCCCATTATCACCCGCGCATTATCTCCCATCACCGACCCTCTAATTACGATGACAAATATTTAATGGCAACGTCGCCCCGCATCTGTGAATTTGGTACAGTCTTGTGAATGATGAGCATTTCAGGCGTAACCGACCTTATATACTGCACTGTGCCGAAGTCAAAGATTCCTCCATTTCGAAACGAAAACCATAAGAACATATAAACATGATCATACTGTGAGTGTATACGTGTCATACCATGAATACCAACGGAAAAAGATGAACATACTTCTCTACGAAACAGTCACGATGAAACAAAGCCCTCTGTCATGCTTACAAAGGCAAACATTTGGAAGTGCTTTGTGCTCTCAGTTTTGTAAAGATAAACTCTTCCATTTAAAACATGTGCCGCTATTTGAGTGCCATTTTTAAGGAAAAATTTACCCTACCTAAATGCATTAGAAATGTTGAAATGGTCCAAAATCATGAAAGGCCAGGAAATAATAAAAGATGAAAGGGCCTTGACAGTAGACGTTCTTTAAAAAACACTCTCCGGCAACAATTTTCCTCTGGGCTTCGAAAAACAATGTTTTGCGAAACTTTCCATGAAAAACATCGATATTCTAGCGGTGCATATGCGCCTCAATAATATAATATCTGCACACTTTCTTCTCATTTTTTTAAAAATAAGTTGAGCAAGGTTTTGATAATTAAATTCACAAATGAAAACAGGTCTGGCCAAATATCTCCATTTCCCTGGCCAATGATAAAAACCCACTGCTACAGAGTAAAGTGTATCCTATTCACTCGAAGTTTTCCCCCGTAGAGAAAATGATTGAACTCTTTCATACTTTAGGGTCAGAATTTAATCATCTAACAAGAGTCTCCTGACTGGTTGTTTTGAGCGGCAAACTGTGCAGGCAAACAAAAACAAACAACCAAAAACGGATTTCGATTTTTCTCCCCTCTCTTCTGGCCACACACAGGTGTCAATATTGTGTCAATCACGACTGCCTGAACTTGAGACTTATATTGTGAAACCCGATCAGAAAGTTGACCTGGGCGCGCTCGACAGTGACACATTCGAGGGGTTCACTGGAGCAGGTCGCAGCGTGTGGCCCCAGCAGGGCCGGGATTACGGGGGCAAGCACCCAAAGACAGGGCCAATAAGAAAGCTAATAATTGGTGAGGGCAGCGGACTCCCCTGTACGTACTACTAGCTGCGGGCTCAGGGCACTTCAAGTTCAACTCAAGGTGCAGAACTCGGGGTCAAGGGGACCTTCACCACTTGAACTTGGAGAAAGGAAAACACACATCGAGTAGAATCATGATAAAGTGGACGTTGTGGTCAATGTCTGTCAGTCTGAAAAACATCCTTGTGGATCATTACAGCTGAATTTTTATTTGAAACAGAAATATTGATTCATCAATAAAGAAAACTTACGAAGAACTAATCTGTGAAGGATTTTAACTTTATCAGTATCAATCATAAAATGTCTACTAGTCTACATGCATGTTTGAGTTGCTGAATTTGCGACTATAAAATCTACTCTAAATGTTTAGTGTGTCCTATTCAAATACAGATAGACAAATGAAATAAGCAGAAGCAATGAAGCACGTGGGGAAAATACACATAAAAATCCACTACTTACCTCTATACGACAGGTCAAAGTCACATCACTTCACTGTTCATTTTCAGCCAAGGGAACAAGTGTTTACTTCAGCAATTAGGCACTCAACTATTCTCCAGTCCTACCCAAGAAGGGTGGAGTGCTAACTTTCCAGTTCAAGTTCTAGCTGTAGCTGGCTGCTAAGGTCTTATCAACTCCCACATGCTGGGCTATTGTACTTCATGTACTACTACTATAGGATGGAAAACTAAAAGAGACAGGAGTATGAATCAATCCGGGTATTTCTCCAGGAATACCTGTCTGTTTTATTTGAACACCTTGTATCCGTTTTCATGACGGCTCAAGGCAACTCGTTTCCTCTCTCTGAATGGTGCTTTGCTGACATGATTTTGGATTTAAAACAAATAACCCAATACGCCAATACCTAAACTTGGTCTGACACCTCAACGGGCCCAGCGTACTACACTGTAATCATGTAGATCAGTGGGAAAAGATGACAAGCCGATATTGTTCCAAACTCATCACAACAAAAATCAACCATTCAGAGTAATACATTATGGGAACTCGGCATCGAGGTAGGCAGTTTGGTGAAGATTTTCCCAGCAACAGGTTTGTTGAAAACATCTTAGAGTGGGTAAATGACCCAAACGAAATTTTAAATGTGGCTTGAATTTATTCCGCAGAAAAAACTTACAAGGGTACTAAAGTCAGCACTGAAAGAATGCTATTTTACTGCCTGTGTGTGAAGCTGCTTACTTTCCCGTCGACAGATCAGCGGCTGTATTGTATGTGATATGGATTCATACAAGGTTAGACAGGTCAACGTTCTAAACACTTGAGGTCAAGCCCAGAGTAAACTGGGACATCACTTGGAAGTCCACAGGGAACCCTGCATTGTTGTTTCCCCTAATTGGGTTCATACACCAAGAGTGAAAATCACCCGTGGGAATATAATCCTACCTGATTCCTTTTTCCCCACCTTCACAGATTCGATTGTGGCACTTCAATGTTAAGGGGCTTGTCCCGTGGGACAAGTAAAAATGAAAGGCAAGAACTGGGAAGTGCTCTTTATGGTCGGCTGTCAGATTTATAATTGGTCGTTCTTTCCTTCCCCCTAACAATCAGGGTCCAAGGAGCTTGGTAAAACTAAAAGGGCCATTTCTTTCCTTCCAGGCTTCAAACCGCCAGATCAGTGATCGTTTGGCCACAACATATCCGCTGACACTTGTGTCACACAATGCATCTTTCAAGAATTACACCAAAATTTGGTCAGACTGACGAACTTGGGAATATGTGGCTAAGGGGCATTTTTCCTGGATGCTCTGACTTCTCAAATGGTCCTCATTATTCCCAAAGGTGTTAATTTTTCTCAGGCCCAGTACTGACAACTCATGCAAGGGGATTTTGGGATAGAGTGAACACATTTACATGAAACGAGATTTCACAATAGGAGTCTTATACGGCTTGATTTATTAATAAAATTTGTTTTAGTTTGCACAAAAAGAGCGACTTGAGCTCAACTGTTCCGATATTTCTCAACCGAATTGAGCTCAGCTGTTCTGAGTCTTGCAACTTGATGAAAATGGATAAAATACAGGTTTAAAAAGTTGACAGTTCCTAATGATTTACACTGTGAAAAAATCTTCCATCGAAAAGTGGTTGTGGCATCTTTTGACTCATCAAAAAGTTTTGGTCACATTTAGTGACATACTACGTAAGGCCCCCTTGTCAGTGCTATTAATCATGGATATCCTAGATGTACATGATGCAGGGCGGGCAGCATCCTCAGTGACACTAACACTGAAGTCAAAGAGGCCAAATTCATGGAGCTGAAAAGTTCAAGAATTTGCTGCACGAAATAGATGCTCTGCAAGTCACAGATGACAAACGCAGTTCATTGTTCAAAATATCCAGTAAAAATAACTGGTTCTTCTCAGAAACACGTAACTTAAAAGGAGACTAGCTTTCCACCGTGTTTCTATAAACCTTCCATACTTCATGTCCAATATGCAAAGTTACAAGTTCCACTCAACAAGAACAGGCTACCAGGCAAAATATATGCGGTGCACACAACCTGATTAATTGGCATATAAATAAGTTTTCCTACACCTATATATCTCCACTGTTTTCTGAGTGGTTCCCTCCTGTGAGTATAGATCCTTAGTGTGTCTCAGAAACCACACTCTATTCAGTCCAGGTAAACGCAGAACCAAAAGATTTCGGACAATCCCCCTGCCTTACAGGACTGAGTTGCTGAATGGGAAATACTGCAATCACTTAATGAATATATCATCATGAATCATTTAATTTGTGATTTTCTGTTGGGATGTAAACATGTTTTTATATTTTTGTCATTCTTTTCAGTACTGTAAATGTCATGCAACTTGTCCTCCGGTTGTGATTTGAAGAAATAGTAGAAAAATAGTAGAAGTAGAAAAAAGTATGCTTAGATATTCCAAAAATCACACTCAAAACAGTGGCTGTGACAGTGATCCCCGGATATCCAGGTATGAGGAGAGTCTCCCTGTTAAAAAATTCAACATTGCAAGTGCCCTTTCAAAAATTATACTGTCAAAATGGCTCTCTCTTTCTTCCAAACAAGTGGCTGTTCATTTGCTAAGCCTCACAGAGGGGCTGATGTGGATTCCTTTGCTTTAGTCTTACCTTAGTGGATGCCAAAAGGACCTGTCCTAAATGTTTAAAGTTGAATTATAAAGAGAATGCTGAATTATTTCTGACATCCTGGCCTCTTATTTTTCTTATGTTTCTTTTCGCATCTGTCACAAATTGCCAGTGAATGATCGTTCTTCTCCAGAATGGACCAGTCCTAGTTTTGCTGTACAGACCCCCCCAGGCAACTGATTCTGTTCCCTTTCTAAATATTTGATTTCATGCAGAGGAACACTTCTATAACTTGACCGGCCTGGCACCCAGGGGTATCTGCCACACGTTCCGTCTGTCAGGGGGTGTGTATGTGGTTCTGTGTGTACTTGGAGAGTTTCTGTCATTGATCTGGCCAAAAAGGTGACGGCCAGGAAGATTCATATGGAAGTGGTAACCGGAACACTTTCTGAGTACCACCTCCAGAGCTCACCGGCATCACGTCAAGAGGAGGATGAAACTCCGCCACCAAAAGCTGCCTCAATCTTCCTGCGGATGTCGGGCACAAAGAGCTTGAATAAACCATTCGTCATGCACAGTAGCCCATTCGTCCCAAGGTCCAAATGCGCTATTCTGAGGTACACTGTGCTCCCCAACGGTTTCCGTCACCGAAGAGGCATTGCGGAACAGACATTTCTCATACTGCCTCATTTTACAATATCACAATTCACACCCCACTAAGAGAAATGCCATTGAACTGCTTTTTGTTATGGCTATATTGCCTGTTAGGAGAGTCCAAACACACGCATAAAAGGAAATACCTCTGCGAATGGATACTCCAGTGACTGATGACCTGCCACAATGCTGCTATTGTGAACCTAAAGTCATCAGGGGCTGAATTCTCCCTAAGACTGACTACACTTTGCCCATACAACACAATGCAGTTCTATTTCTGTGGCCTGAAATTAATCTCCCAAGATGCTACATCATATCCTATCTAGGAAGTGAGTTCGGACGAAGCTCGAATTAGTACCACACTTATGCACTAACTGAACTTCGTTTCGGATTTCACAGTGGCATTTTGAAAACGTTATTGATACCGACTGGAGGTATATATCACTCCAATAAACTAAGTGCTCTATTTAAGTCAATTTTGCTGCAATATATGCCGGTCAGTGTATACACAATACAAACTGCCCATGTTTCAATGATATCAATACGGCCGATTCACAATAGTGCGCCACTAAGAGTTTGCACCATGTTGGCCAATCATAACGTGCAAAATTTGTCGACCCTTTCCAAACGCGCACTGGGTCGACAAATTTCGCGCACTTTGATTGGCCAATGCGTTGCAAACTTTAGGTAGCGCACTTTTGTGAAACAGCTGTATTGACAGAAAAATGAACAGTTCTGTGATTTGGAATCTGACAAGAATCTGCATAAAGGAAAGACAATGACAGAATAAAAAGTCTGACTTCACGTAAGACAAGTGCAAAGAGATGTAAACCATTTTGGGGCACTTCTGGCAATAGTTGGGGAAATTAGAATGACCAGAGGGATGATGGCCCTTCATTCTCTACTACTGTTCTATCTCAGGCTTGAAGCTTGTGTGGTTTGTGTGCCTGCCATTTTCTTACCAAGATCAACAGAGGGCAGTGTAACATGCTACAAAGGCTAACGTGTAACCTGGTGTTAGATGGATGGTAGCAAGCTTACACACTTACATGTTAGTTGTCTGAATAGGAATTCCTTTCCTTCATAAAGCCACTACCAAACCCTAAAACCAAAAAGCTCCTACATGGTTTGTTTTTTTAAATGAATAATTTATAAACTGGACTACAGCTTCCAAAAACCTTCACCATGCCGGAAATAATACTCCTAATTATAAACAGCAACTGCGTCTAATTATGCCTAATGAGCAACTTATGAATAATGCCCATTTAGGCAACGTGATTCGTATCAAGGGGTTACTTAAAAGGCAGAAACTGTTGGTGATATCAAAGCACTGGAGAAAAACAGTTCTCTACTTCATTCATGGAGCAAATAATCTTAATGTAGACAAACCTGGCTGAATCAAGCAAAGAATGAAGGTTGCAGTCAATCACAATTGCTTTCATTTTGCAGTATGGCAAATGTGTCTTACTCATTGTTTTCATTACTGGGGAAAAAACCTGCCCCAAAATTCCCCAAATTCGAATGGATTTAAGACAAAAATGTGTGTAGATTTTGAGAATACTGTGGGCAGGCTGGCTTTCAAAAATGATGTGCATTCAAACGGTGTGTTTTCAAGTATATTCAGCAAACTTTTCCTGGTTTTAATGAAAATGTGTTCTTTTTATCTTGATTATACAAGAGCACAGTTCTCTGCATAATGCATATATACATGCAAACAGGGCTGAAAATCTTTAAGCTGTGGGCTTAAATAAATCAAAACAAAATAAATCTTTAACAAAATGGGCTTTGTTGTGAGTAAATTGACTGCTGAATTTGCAGTTTCTGATCTGGAGACCTCCGACGGCAAACAAAAAAATATGCAAATGGTTTCAGGCGTATGTGCATACACGTGGCCTTTCAAATCGAATAATGTCCCAGGTTAGGGAGTGGTAGCCAGTACAGAGCTAGGCCTTCAATCTCATCACGGGCCCATATTTCTGCCCCAGCCTGCCCCGGGGTAACACACTGTATAATCACGTGGCAGGGAACACCACGCCATGATGCGGGCAACCTGCACATGCACACACTCATCACTGCCACATCACAGCCCACACTCGTCATACTCTGAATGGACGGCGCGATCAATATGCCAAATGGTCCTTCCAGTTGAGCGGGGCGAATATTTCATGAGCCGCAGATGCATATTCGAAGGCAGGGCTATATGAGTGTTAGTGGCAAAGACACTGAATGTTTAATTTGGGATTTCCTCTAGTCTCTGAAATGGTTGGCAATATTGCAAGACATACCACAAAGCTCATTTTAGGTAATGAAACAGATTTCTGGCAATGTTGCCACTCAGCAAAATTCAAACGAAACATTCTTTGTAAAGTCTAACCAAAATTTGATTGTGTAAAAGACGGCTTATCCTTTCAGTCTCCCATTCCTTTAAATTTGGGCAATTTATGAAGGACTTCAGAAACTGCTTGAAACAAAAAAATCAGAATATCTACGTAAAAAATCACACACACATCCAAAATAAAAAAATCCAATGAACTTTCTGCACAACAGGCCAGACACCCAGACACCCTCCAAACAAAGGCACAAAGGACCCCTACACACTTGACACAATTTCACAATCCAACAAAACAAATTCAAGCGTTTCAAACAATCTCTGGCGACTGGAGAGGCCCTCTCTCCATTTGGGCACACCTTGAATTGAGCAAGGGCAAACTATAAACACACAGGGCACCCAACTCTTTGTTTGTGTTTGGGATGGTGCCTGTGTGTGTGTGTGCTCGCACACATGCCAGAGGAGACCGAGGCCAGACAATGGCTGACCCCCTGCTCAAGTAATACAGGTCAATGTCTCGCTGGCCACAATGAAGGGATAACAATAATAACTACAGAGAAAAAGGGGAGGGGAGGAACAAACGACAGGTGGTGTGGGGATTACGCAGGTGCAACTAGAATCACAAAGGACAGGTGAGGCAAACAAAGAAGCTAACAACAATTTGTGGTTTTCAAACCCATTCTTTGTTCATTTTTTATTATTTTTTGGTTGAGGGGGGGGGTTCTGTTATTGTTTGCAACACCGGACCAATATGTAATAAACAACCTGTGGTTTGGTAGGGGGGAGACTTCAAGAGAAAAAGTTCTGGCTGCAGGTAAAATAACAGGTGCAAACCATGTCAAATTGAGTCAAATGGATCACACTGTGGCAAGACATGATGCCAACACCTTGAAAAGCTTCAATGTCGCTGGGAAGCAAGTGGTGAACGAGCCCTTGCCGAAGCAATTATGTTTGTGTGCAGAGGCTGAAAGCTTGGGCGATTTTCACTCATGGCATCGACAAGTGCTGAAGACTTCAATCAAAAAGAAGGTTGTGCAACAGCCAACCCAAATGCTGCAATTATTCAATTCAAATCAAGAAAAGTACAACTACACTCAAATTATCAAACACATTTCTGCCATAAAGGTGCCACTGACAGTTATGCTGCCTTTTCCCCATTACATATATCGGCAATTGCTGGTGCTACTCAAAACTGAATGGGTCAAACTGAAAATGACCAAAAGCCAAGACATTCATCCTCCTTTAACAAAAAATGAATTACAGTAAATGACCTGTACGTTAAATTTTCAGTATCCATTTAAACCTAAATCGAAGAGGCCACAATACCACTTCAACAGAAGCGATGACTTACTGCTTTATTCAAATGTCAGGGTTGAACATTCTACCTTCCCTCAAATCCAGACATGCCCAACAGGCAGGTCACAGACAAAATGCAAATTACAATGACCACAAAAAACCCACCACCATGGGACACACTAAAGTACTGGTGGAATACTTTGGATATTTATATCAATCCTGGGGCAGGTATCCATTAATAAATCACGATGGCAGATGTACAATAATGCACTCAAGCAGTGGTCATCTCTCACTACACTATTTCAACCACTTTACTGAGATGACCCAGAGATGCACCCATTGATGTACAGGTAGGGCCCAGTTAGTCTAGCTTCATACATTGTAAAGCTACTTGTCAGCTGCATAACAGGCCTGTAATTTAAGACCAGTATTATCAAAATAGGTGTTAACTTATGGCCTTCACTGGAATAATATACCACAATTTGGCTGATGCAAGTTGCCTGTTACATCAATTACTTGAGTTCCACTTCAGGGGAGAAGGGTCAAGCAAATCCAGGCCTGTCCTTGTGCAGTCCACAGTCACAACACAAGGACACTTTCTATGCAATGAAATAAATTACTCCCAGCATTTCTGAGGCTATCCCTGTCCTCACACTTTCTCCGACTGTAGTTGTCATAAAATTGAGTACTTTTTCTCTCTTTGGTGTCCCCCACTGCTGCAACTATCACACATACATAAATATTTCAATTAATGTTTTACCCTGAGAGGGGTAATTGATGTTCTGATCCAAGTCATCCAAATAGATTCTACATTCATCACAGTATGGCCACATAAAATGACAACACTTAATCAGGCGAACAATAGAGAGATACCAGCACAAATGTGCTGTCCGTGAATTTCCTGCGGGTACTTTGTGTACTCCTTCCCTGTTGAACAAAACCGGAAACAGTGAGAGTCCCGATAGACTGTAAATATTGAAAGGCTGATTATACACCTTTAAAGACAATACTACAGAAGACAAGGCCATCTATAAATAGCCCACTGATTCACTGATAGAAGCATGCAAATTGGCAATGACTGACTGGCTGGCTGGAGAGTGTGTCATATTATGCAAAGGAGGTATGATTCAGCCTGTCAGCCAATAAGAAGCTTCAGTGTGATGTGAGTCACTCTGGGGAATTGCTCAGTGCATTCGAACACAAGCATGCCAGGGATATGCGACTTTTGCAGTTCTTGTAAAGCACCTGCGCTTATCACTAAATCTGAAAGGGAGACTTTACAGCAAATGCTGAATACACTCACAGTTTCTGGAATCTGTACTGCATGATTTATTGTCTTCCTCATGGATGTACTTTCAACTCTAAACGCTTGATAGTAAATTCCAGGAGAGTATTTAGACAGAAAACCAGAAGTAGCTCAAACTAGGTATGCCTTAATGACAATTGAGGTGATATTTATAGCTTCAAAGTTAATATTGAAGGGGTGAGAAGGCTGCACTTATGAATGGCCCACAATCTGTGTATTGGAAATGAAGCATGGGCATGTGAGAGAGTCATCGGCAGAGCCGATCACAGCCACAAAAATCTAACGGTGCCAAATTTAATGCTGCAGTGTAGCTAAACCTAAAAAAAAAATAAAATAAAATTGGATGAGGAGCTGTCACTGACATTTTAGATAAAAACTGTTACAGGCAAATTTGAAAAATGTGGGGATATTTCAATTGAGGAACTGTTTAATCGGTTATAACATTTTAGAAAAAAATGACAAATAAATGATAAAGCTGGGGTGGGTGGTGAGAGACAGAAAGACTTACAACAGGAAGTTACTTAAAGAACATTAAAATGAACTGTAGATGTTTTGAATAACATTTCATTACAGCTTCCTCTGCCAATGGAACAATTTAACAGATATTTTGCCATATTCAAGCAGAGGGGCATTAAATGGTGTCCTGTGTGTTATCAGTTGATGCTACCAATTGTACCTTGATTTATAGGGCATTTCTTTCACTGCATGCAGACTAGATGGCAAGGCAGACCTGACATGGCACAGCGGAGAGATGAACACATGCGACCTGGTTCCGGACCCATCAACCCCCAGGGTCTGTTGAAATGCTCAATCTCCCCCAGTGCACTGACCTGGAAAAGACAAAGGCGGCACACCAGACATTGCAAATAGTAAACTGATAATGTAGCTGGCACAAAAAAGCCCATTTTCTCTATAGACACACTTACAGCCAAGCCCAAGCCAAATGTTGAGTTAATTGAATGGGACACCCAAATATTCCAGGAGGGAAGAAAATGGAGGCACAGATTTAGCCAAAGGGGACGTCCAACTAACAATTACCACCTCATTGACAGTGACTATAGTTTGCAACAGAACCATGCAGCTAAAGGCATGAAACACATGTGAATATGTATTTTTGTGAAATTTCTTGCAAATTTTGAACACTACCAAAGTGGCATATCCGTGATATTTGTTGGGGAAGTTATGTCCAAGGTTTCAAAGTCAATGATATTTTTTTGGGGGGGGAGGGAGGTGGGGCATGTTTTTTTATCAAATGCAGAGACTGCACTCAAGTACACTACATGTACATTGGAAAAATAAGACCAATCTTGAGATATAAGATAAGAAGGATGTATTCTAGAATAATGGCATTTTTCAAGGATAGGAATGTTCAACATCTTTTTGAGAAACCCAGACCCCTTCAATCCGCTGTTACTATGTTAGCAAACCTCAGTACAGCACTATGAAGGAGTCTGAAGGGGGTATCTCCATGAACATGCACACCTTTCCAAGGTCGTGCAGACACAATTTCTATCTCAAAATAAAAAATTCCATTCTTAATTGTAGGGTCAATCCATTGCTTTCATTTCTACACCACAAGCACTTATGGAAGGCCAAACTGGCTGAGGAAAAGGCACAATAATCCTGACTGTGGACCGGTTTGCCTTCCATGTCACCATGAGCGCAGATCTTAGACTTTCAGCACTGGTAAACATCATTTGGACCTTTTTTTTTGCCAAGTGCCTACAGCCATCATTCATTGGCTTGATGATTTCATTTGCCATGAAACGGTCCAAAATCTATCATAATTTTGCCATAAATGATAATTAACGGCATTTATCTTGACGGTTTAGTTTTGTACATACATTTACATGCGTAAAAAACTAAAGTGTGTAAATGCCCCATCATGCAGTCGTAAATAATTCAGTAGCTGTTTATATAATCAGCTTAATCCTGTTCTGCCTTTGGAAGATTGAGAATCAAATGACACATTTACCCATGTGGTCTCAGTATTTGTTTTGCCACAAAGCCACAAAGATAAATTACACAAATACTTAACCACATTCTCAATAAGATTTAGCACAAAATGAATACAATGTTGCAACCAACCCATGGCTTTTGAAATCTGTTTCACTTCTGTATTTTTACCCTGATCAATTCCTGTTCTGTACGGCCAACCTAGCTGACAACAAAGATTTTCACTGACAAATACAACTGTCTTAGTCTGGTCAAAAACAGCCTAGCAGGAAAGAAAACATAAAAAAACAGGGAGTCTGGCAGCCTGTCAACAATAAAGGACAGTTGAGGGTGGCTTTTGGTCCAATCATGCATGATGCAACATTTACAGGGGCTTTGTTTCCCTAGCCAACACAAAGAACCAGCAGTAACAACAGTTCCCACTGCTACACACTGCTCAGTGGGGTTGGGCTGACAAGTACTACACTAACACAGGCCTGAACACATGGGGGAAAGGATAACAGACAAAAGGCCTCCCATTCACCCTGTGTACATGTACATGGATTTCTGCAGGCACTCATGCATTCATAATGATGTCTGCTGGGCTGGGCTGTGCTCTGTGGGGCATTCAGGCGCTATGCCTATATTTGGATAATTTCTGGCACTGGCTCATATTTCATGCAATCAGAGCCCCCATCTGGGGGCTTCTCAGGTTACCAGCCCTAGACTTCCGACAGTCCTGCCTGCATTACAGGGTATTACGTGGTTCACAGGAAAACGCACAGTGTGCAGGGCCTCATCCGATGTCCAGGCTTGCTCACATCTCATCGGCATCATAAGGATCTGTGATGATTCATGCCAAAGGTGGCTCAAACAACTGTGGCAATTCTAGACTTGTCGAAATCCATTTGGCATGGGGGCAAACCAAATGTCACCCAAGGCTGGTTCGTGCTTGGTGAGAAAGCGAACATGATTTTGTGATATCAGATCAAATATTCCCGCAGCTAATTCGGAGAAGCTGAACACATTGAAGTCCAAGCAAATGTCACTGCAAATGTTTAGTGACATCAAATTCGCTTTGCTTTCCAATCCGCCTCAAGTGTGAACCAGCCTTTATGACTAATACTTCACTACAGACTTCATCCACGGTATTAAGACAGCTAGACATATTTGCTTCGTGGCAACATCATAACCAAGAAGCTGCGATGCTCACATCGTCCGGTAACCTGCAGTATTTCATTCATTGAGTGTCTCATGTGAGTTACAGCAAAGCCGAGTTGCTACTCATGCCTGACGCTCAAGCACATCTCAGGCTTTCTGGTACTCCAGTCCCCATTCAGCATGACAGGAGGGCCATTTTTCAGCCACCATTTCCAGTACGTGTAGGTCACAACCCAGCCTAAACTCCCTAACATTAATGATACTTCAGCCACAAACTTGGGCCGCTGGTGGCTCAACGGCCCTTGCTTGACACCAACACATGCCTAGTGGACTACGCCTTCACATCCTAATTTCTGGACCCTAAAATCTTTGTGTGCAAGAACATGCATTTTCTGCACATTGTTAACAACATACACCGATAGGTCAAAAGATATCAATTGAGGATAGCACAGAACACAGAGCAAAGAGCGTGCATGCACCTCTTGTCTTTAAATTCAACATGTGCTGGTTGTCCTTTTCAAATAATTCCCAAAGAAATTTTCCAGCCTTTTGGATTGGAATACCACTGCCATATAAGTGGTCGAAAAATTGAGCTGCAACTTACACACGATGGGAAAAATTATACCGTTGCTTATTATGTACTTCTTATAAATTTCAGTGCAGAATGTCAAGGCTGCGGCTGAAATGAACAGCTTCAGCTTGTCTACAGCTTTCAGACTCCATGGGTCTCAGGCCAACATGGATATCCTCCAATCACACTTGTCGTCTTCCTCGTATGACAACATGCATTAGGCTAACAATCCTACCAAATGCAATGCACAACAGACTTACTGAAGTCTAATCCAAGTGCATTATACATGTGCTTCAATCTTTGTGGCACGCGATCTAGCAGGCATCCCTAGCCCTGCACCACTGCCCACTGATCACACAAAGAAAAGTCTCCCAATTTTCCCCTCGTGGCACAGTCCAGGCATCCTGATTGCCGCCCGAGAGTAGACTTGCGCAAATCCAATTAGCGTGGAAGGGAAGCCCAGGTGAATAATTTCTGGAGACATTGGGTCGGATTTCAGTCAGTCAAATACTCTTATTAAATGCATTTGTGGTTTCGCCTCTAAATCCAATCATCCGTTAAGATGAGACAGTGGCATCCCAGAAAGCAACAATAGTCTGTCCTCTTTCTATTGCATTGTTGGCTCTTGGCCTATCAGGCGATAGCCTCCAGCAGGAATTAAATACATACATTTTTTAAATTATAATATATAAAATGGTAGACTGTGGTTTACTAGGTTGTTCAATTTACTTTGCTGGACTTGTATCTAGTTTTTATCCATACCCCAATTCATGTATAGCTTGACTGATAATTCAATACGTGTACTCTCAATAATATGTGAATAATTACATGCATCAGTAAAACAGGCAGTGCTTAAGGCAAAAAGTTATAAGGATAAAAACTATCATCCTCATGAATTTCAAGATTTGGTCCTCAAAACCTCACTTGACTCATTCAGAATACTGCACATGCAGAAACCTTTTTTATTTATAGCAGAAATCCAATTACAGTTCGTGGATGCTTCTAACTTGAGAAAAATTGAACCCTTTGTTTGCAAACTGAATATTTATATTGCTCTGCAGCTACGCAAGTCAAGATATCCTGTGACTCTCTGGAGAATTTTGTCAACAGAGGGCTCACTTTCCTATTTTCAGTGTCATAGCAGCAAAGTGTGAAAGGTCTGAATTTCTCATTCAGCTTTGCAATTGGTCTTTATATTATTCTATGTACAACATATTCATCCTACAAAATAACACAGAAATTTTTTTTTATTTGTGTTCAGTTGTATTTGGGGGTTCAAGATGGAGACGTCTGTCCGTCACAGAAATGGCTGGAACAAGTTAAAAGTTACTGTTCATCTTCTGCTTTTGTTTTCGCAGAATGTCAATTTCAAGTCTCAATTTCTCTGTTTCCAGCCACAATTTTTCCTTCTCTAATTGTAGAATATCAATGCGCAGTTCAGCCTCCCTCTCAGCATTAAGCCCCGTCCCTCTCTCGGACCGCTCGGACTGTGACGATCCCCGAAACTTCTTTCTGGCAGATTCCGAAGGCTGAATGGTCACCTGACCAAGCAAAGATGTAGGCTCTACAAATGAGGAGGGAACGCCGACACCAGGAGATGTGTGACTGATGGTTGCCACGGAAACAGGTGAGGTCACAGATGGGTGATTCAAGCTACCGGACGTTGGTGCAGCCAGTCGATGCGGGCTCGGATTTGATGGAGCAGAGTTCAAATGAGGGGAGAAGCGATTTCTGGCGCCAGTTGTTGTTAAACCAGTCGCATGACTGGCCTGGGCAGCATGTAAGGTGACAGCTGTAGATTGGATGTGAGGGGCTGGAGTCATACTGGGGTGACTGCTCGTGCTGGTCCAGAAAACTGCAGTCTGAGTGGGCACAGGCAGCGGTGGAGGTGAGGCATTTGGAATTGAGGATGTTGAGTAAGAAGATGCCTCGCAGGAATCCTCGATTACCAAGGGACTGGGACACTCTTCTTTCACACTGTCTTGTGGTGGTGTGCTCATCATCTCAGGTGTTATGTCATCAGGGGCGTCTGTGGTCTCGTCTACCACTTGATCCTCAACGATGTCAGAGCTGCTGGCATCTATGAAGACAAACTCCTCCCCGTCCTGCCGGTTCTGCAAGTCCTCGAATTTGAAGCCGCCGTGTAGCTCCAGGGCCCGACGGCTGATAGCTGGCATCACCACTGGAGGCAGTGTGGGATCCTGCTGGGCCCGCTTCCAGTCAAAGAAGTCACGCCGCCCCTGGCCCAGGAGGTTGTGCCACTTGCGCTTGACCTCCTCCACCGACCGCCGCACGGCTGGGTTCAGCTGGTTCAGCTGCTTGGTGATCTCCATCCAGCACTTGCTCTTCTCGTGGCAGCTCAGGAATGACGTCTCACGCGAGGCCAGGACAGCCTTGTGTTTTTCGTATGCGTCCAGTATGATGGTGTGCTCTGCGTCTGTCCAGTTTGGTTTGCGCTTTGGAACCCGATATCTTTCCATCATGACAACAGATGACACCAGAATTCAAAATGTGTAGCAGAACAATGCAAAATAAAAAGTGATCTTTCTTCAGTCTAATGAGAGTTTGGTGAAAGCCTCAGTCTGCATGTAGTCATTGCTGTGTGCAGGAGCCAATAAATTTACATGTATAATGATTAATCTCCCCACATGGCACATCTACTGTATTCTAATCACGCCTGTATTAGCTGTGCTAAAGCCAGACCTGGTCCCCTCAGCATGCATGCATCCTGTGCATGACACACAGTCAACTGACCAATCAGGGCCCAGCCTCAGTGGCCTGATCATTACCCTCCAGCCAATGCTTAATCAAGAATGGCACCCAGCCTGCATGCATTGTTAAAGAGGATTTGCTGAGCCAAGTAAAGGCATACATTATGGGAGGGTTGGGTGCGTGCCTGTGTGGTGTACAATGTACATGTACACGTATACACATACAAAGGCCACAGACATGGTGTGCACTCTTTATACAGGCCTATGGTCTAAATCTAAGCTTTACAGTAAACAGCGTATTCATCATGTAATGTGTAGTGTGGAATTCCGGTGTGAAAAGGTTATCAGATAAAAGCAGTGAAAAAAGTTCCTGATTTATGAAAGGAATATGAGCATTGGCCTGGAAAGATCTTTTCCTCAAATGATATTGAAATAGACAGTGATATTTAATGACCCAACAATGAGATGGAAACACAGCTGAAGTGGCCTAGGCTTAATCTACAGTAATTGTTCATTTTTACAAAATCCAGAGTCCTTTTAATTAGAAGAGAAATCCCAGCCTGAGGGCTTTTTCTTTATGTCATTCAAAAGGCTTACAACTGATTTAAACCGAAGTCTGCCAATACTGGCAGGAAGAGATCTCAAATGGGGAACAAGGCCTGTCTTATTTAAAAAACAAAAACAAACAAACAAACAAAAGCAACGTACTGCATTTAAAACAACCGACCCCGCTAGATGATGAAAGAGACGGGTGGATTGATGAATTCTTGTGACAGGGGTGTTTATTGGATGTGCCTTACCATACTAGAGGAACGGGTTAATTAAATAAAATGCTGAATAACATGGAAGCATCAGTAAAAACTCCGACGTGGATGACGCTTGTGTGTCATACTCTGAATGTAATAAAAAACACATGAAAAAAACAACAAACAAAAGATGCAAAAAGATCAGCATATGTGCCATTCTGACTGCAAGTTTCAAAAGGGGTGTGAAGAATTGAACACCTTTAACATTTCAGCACAACTGAGGAAAGTACACGATGTAGTGAATGTTCCAGGGTAAAGAGAAGAAAAATTACCTTTTGAAAGTCCAAGCCTCAAAGGACAGAAATAATTGCACTCTGATTTGAATGTCAAACAAGCAACTTCGGGAACTAGAATGGTTTTTTTTTTCAGTCAAGCAGGTTGGAGTTCAACCAAAGGCAAGATAAGGACAGCTCTGGTACAGTTGTCAGACGCACAGGTCGGAACCAACCAGACTCTTAGACTGAGCTAACTCCAGGGATTTTCTATTGATTTTAATAATGAGAAGTCTGTGAAAAGATTTCTTTAGGTTCCTCCATCACAAGAACCATTCCCTGACCCATACAACCATTTGTACACTGTATAGATCTGTAGAGTTGGTTACTAGCTTAGGAAAGCCCTTTTATTCTGCGCGTGCCATCCTACGAATTCCTGGGGTTCATGGGTAGCTGAATATCCTTGTATTAGTTTTTTATGTCATGTTTTGTTACTTTTTATAGAATTTTCGTTGGTTTTTTTTTTTTCAATTGAGGTTGAATAAATGGCAGCAATGAGACAAAAGTCTGTTGGCACATGACACAGGCTTGGGTGACAACTGAGGTGACACTGATTTGATCACTTATCCCCTCAAGTTTCCCACTTTCACCCTCTGTCAAAGAGGAGGGGGACTCTCTTAACTGAGGCAGATGAAGATTGTGTTCAACTAAATAATCATATTCCTGGACTTTTAGTGAGCAGATAAAAACAGACAAAACACACACAAGACCTTATGCATCAGAGGGCAATGGCAATTCCAAAAGAGTTTGTCATTCAGCTACTGAGTTCATTATTAAATTGAAATTCATGAACAAAAATAACGTTTCAAAAAAATTCCAGTGGAAATGCTGTGTGGGTACTATTACCTTTTATTTTCACTTTTCCCTTCGTGAAAAAAAAATCTTTACGATTATGAATTACAAATCATTATGACCTCTGGTGATGGAATGATGAATTTCCACTTTGGCATGCGTTTCCCTAAAGGATGATGTTTTCATTGGCTAAATGTTAGCACAGGACTGGATGAATTTTATGACAAGTTAGAGCAGTTCTGCAAGGAATGGGGTGATGTCAGTCATCAGCCATGCCACGTCTTTTTCTTCTTTTCAGTTCCTGGTGGAGTATTTTTTCCCTGCATTGATTTATTCTGGAACAACTGGAGGGCAGTTTCCACAATAAGAAACACATTAGGAAGCACTTATCTTCTCCAGTTGCACTGCATTGGGACAGGCCTGCTTTGTGACAGGGAAATTCAGACAATCATTTGAACAGTCCAGACCGCAGTACAGGAAATAAGAACTTGTTCAGATGGGGGAAAATGGCAAGGTGATATTTCAGGGTATTCCTAAGACACTTCCGGGAAAAATGAAATATTGACTCGCAAAGTTGAGCCCTACAAACACAAAGCTTGTTGCTGTGGGTAATTTTTTTCTCATCACTGAACTCAACCTGTGAAACGGCAGAAAGGGAAATGGGGAGCGGCTATAGGCCTAAGTCATTACTATTGTGATTTTATGTAATGACGACCTTGAAAGGCTTGAGGAACCTGAATTTCTATGCATTCAGTCCGGACAATAAACCTGAATATTTGAATGTGAAAAGGTGTGTGTTAGCCTTTATACATGTACCAAAATGAGTAATGGATGTTCAGTTCAACCGATTCGTGCCCTTGGCACATCTTTGAGCTATGGAGCAAAATTTAACTGCTTTTCGCCTGGATTTTTTGAAACTTTGTTTCACACATGTGAAGTTGGGTTGGGAGGGGAGTTCAATGTCCATGCATGCTTTTTCATGAACAGGCAAAACGATCTGTACATGTACATCACGCACCCAGTCGCAAATCTTCAGACCTAATAGTCCCCCCTTCAAATTTTGTGGCCAGCGCTTCATAGCAAAAACCTCTTACCCAGAACATAGAGCTACTTAGCTCTATGCCCAGAATATGTCTAACTTTTCTACTAGTATCTCTCCTGGGTAATGACAAATCCCCCAACATGTAATACACTCCCCTTCTGCCAATGGGAGATACCATGACCAAATGGCCCCCAGCATGACTCATAAGCCCCACAGCTGCATAGGCACTCCACTGTGTGATTTATGAGCTACCCTGCCCCGAGTGTTGAGAGCAGTTTCATGTTCCTGATCCCCTCACAATGGGGCCCTGTGTGAGCTGCTAAAAAAGGAATGACATCACCCCACTGGCCTGAAAGGGGCAAGGCAGGTTCCACATTATTCTGAAACTACATGTAGAATGGTTTGGAATTGGCTGTAAACAGTAATCAAAGAGTCAATAGCAGGGCCTTAATTGACTGAACTTGGCTTTATGAAGTATGATCAAAACAAACAACAATGGGTTAGGTTTATTCAATGATAGAGGAAGGGGATCTAGGAAGAAAAAATGGGTAAAGCATCTCCCCACTGAAAAACAGGTGAAACCTGTTCTAGCACCCTAGTTACCCTTTACATGTATGTATTGGAATTCACCTGAAATGAACAAAGTTTTCTTTTTTTTATGAATAGCCATAAACTTAGATAGTGTTAAGAGTTACCCGGTTCTATGTACATGTACATATACTTTGCACATGTCATTTTAGGGAATGTCACATTCGTTACAACCCCCCCAAAAAAAATCCAATGGTCTAAAGCCCCCCCCCAAAAAAACCAACTGTGTTTTACACCGTCAGTATTTTCAAGAATGCAATCTATCTAAAGGAGACATACCTGTAAGTTCTAAGGAATAGGGCCACTGCAACAAGCCAGTGGAAAAAATTCAACATAACACACGATATGGAATGTCCAAAACACATAACAAATTTTAACATCCAAATAAAAACACTGACTTGAAAAAGAATGTCTTTCCCTTGCAACACCCACCTCTACACAAATACCTTGGCCTACTTTAAAATCCAAAGCGTCTATTACACTCAGCACAATGAAAAGACCTAGATTCATTTATGTGTATCCACATGCTCAAACATTTTTCGGCCTTGCTGTTGCAAATCACCATAGCAACCGGACTGTTTAATCTGGGGCTAGCCTTTTCTCTCCCCCCCCCAAAAAAAAATTTGGCATCCAAATTGTTAACCCACAAATGCACTGGATTGATGGACAAGGAGAGAGTAGTCATCAAAGAGACGCTCAGCGGCACACACCATGAGTACCCTTCTGGTGCAACAGATACCCAATGAGCAACCTCTGAGGCAACAATCCCGCAACGCTCTTTGATGGAGCAAATGTCCGCAGAGAGGCAATGGAAGCATTACAGGGGTTTTTGAGCATCACAACAAACACGGCGTGCAAACTTGGCCGCGACGGCGCAGACCAATGACTGCCGCCAAGGGACAAAAAGAATTCACCGCTCCATGAACCGTCACATAATGGGGAAGCAAACACTATCCGGACGGCCAGACAAACAGTCAAGTGCTCCAATTGTAAAGGAGACAACAACGAGATCTCCTGACCACAATCTGAGCATTTTCTAGCAAATGCATTACAGTCTGGAATTTCAACTGTAACAGTGGCAGGGGTAATGTCAACATTTCGGAAACCTGTTTTCCTTTCGACGCTTCTGTTGGCAAATACTTTCAAAATGACATCGCTTAGGCTGTAGAAACTTCTGTTGGTTTCAATCTCACTTTTGGATCTAAAAATATCCGTCCAAGACATTAATCACCAGCAAATCATAGACAGTGTGTAGTAAAATGAAAAAAAAAAAAAAGGAGGGAAAAAAGCACATGTACAGGCCTGCAGGTTGGTGACGGATGGGAAAACCCGTTACTCTTTGTACACTCTCACTTCTAAAATCACATTCACAGAGCTAAATAAAGCACAGGTGCATCAACACATCTGGTATCAAATTGATTACACAATTTAAACTGAACAGAGGTTCATCTATGGTCAACAGACTAATATGGAAACCAGAATTGGAAGCCATTTGTGTTGGAACACATTCAAAACCAAGGACACACACAGCATAAATCAACACTTTTTCCTATAGGGTCTTTATACCATACAGCCATTAAACACAAGGAGTTATAACTAAGTCCCCACAGACTTTAATCTGATTAACTGCTCTGGTCAGCTCCATAGACAAAGCAGGTTACTGGCCAAAGTGTTTATGACCCTAGACATTCTTTGTACAGTGATGGCCATCCCGTTTGCTGGTAACCCATGAATCTTCCCATGTTTTTGTATGTTTTTTTCAATTTCTGCTGGACTAGCTACATTCTTTCAGTTTTCTTGTCAAGAGAGACGTTTGTGCTGTAAAGAGGGAGGCTAACCAGGCTTTCATTTTCATTTACAACGGAATATCAGAACAATCACTGACATTATCAAAATTTAAATCTCTGATGACAGTGGTTTCAACCCAGGAGGATTGTGCAACTGTTCAGGTGGCCCCTAATCAAAGCAGAATGCAAGAGTATACCCAATAATTTGTAGTTCTCATGCTTTTGCAGCCGCTGGTCCCCCCAACACTATCCTGGTTCTTATCAACAGAAAGGCTCCTTGTTATTTTCCAAAACCACAGCGGCCCATAGCTCCAAACTGTCCCAATTTGGTGGGATGGTAGCTATGGCAACTGCATTCCAGAGTTTAGAGGGGGGTGTTAGTGGACTAGAAGTCCCTGACCGACCTAGGTGGTCAATGTTTTATGGTCAAATAATGTACTGGGTTACCTTGGATTTTTTTTTCTGGAGGGAATTTCAGAACAGTAGCCTTCTGTCAAGTTGGACTTCTTTTAAGCTTTATGAGGATGAAACAGGAGCATTCTTTCACAGTTGCCCAAATGGCCATCAATGTCAAACATTTCTGTTAGGGAACTGATATTTTTCACAACAAAAGGCTTTGTTATAAATTTCCTGATAAGACACCAAGGCAGACTTAAGCCTCTGCAAAATGCTATGGCATTATCACATGGTGAGGTAAACAGAGACGTCTGGGTCTTTTCAGGCATGCCACACAGCGCCTCAGCTTTTTTTTTAGCACAGCAAGAAATACTCCAGATTGGGAAACATGTGGAGTGCAACTAAGCTAAATGTATTCATTTTAGCTGCTGGTTTCATAGCACTAAATGCCACACAAAACACACACAAAATTGAAATCCCTCTGTACAGTGGCTGATGTACACTCAAAAGTGACATACATGTAGGCTTTCATGTACAGCTTGCACCGGCCATCTTGATTCTGTGTGAAAAAAATCTCCACCAGAAGTCACACAGTACCAAAAGTTTCATTTCCTTCATTCCCCCTAATAATTGGGTTGCCTTCACACGCCCCAGGGACCCATTACATAATGTTGACCTCAGCCCATCTAGCCCCCCCTGTTTTGTTTTTTCGGGTTTTTTTTTTTATCCTGCCAGCTAGACCACTCCCTAAGCCAGCCAGACATGCCAATGGTGTAGACAATCCCCTGCCTGGCCTGGTATTATATTGTCCAGTATAATTAACACCAGTCCCATCTGCTGTCTGCAAGCAGGGCTTACAGAATGGTGTGGAGGTTGCAATGCACAGCTGTGGCATAGAGCAAAGGCTGTAAAGAAGCTTCATGGTCTCATTTGAACATGATTCATTGGGGACAATGTATGTAGTTTCAACCCGTACAAGTAATACATGTATTTCCTGTTCATCTGTGGTTCATATTCATACACATTTTCAATTCAGGATCCAAATCATTTATTTTTCTCCTATCTCAGAACTGAAATTTATATACAAAGAAATTTAAGAAATCCAGATGAGATTTAATCTTTTCTAAAAAAAATACTGTCAGGGACTTGGGCTACACAGCTCCATGCTCAAATGTACATGTAAGTGCTATGACGCCCATGTCAGTGACGTGCAACCTTGCACTGCTCAAATACAAGGAAGCTACATGCATCAACAAAAAAAATGTTTGTATTTAGTCTCCATGCATTCCGGTGAGCTCTCTACATTGACTAGCATTCTGCTTTGTACAATAAAACATGTCATGATCAATACATGTGTCAACCTGGAAAATTCTTTTTAAAATCTACAACCTGTCCTTCTGAGTCCGAGTACATGTCTGAACTGATCAACAGTACTCCAAGATCTCCATCTGGAACATGTTCAAACCCAAATAAATATTGCTCTTATCGATCTAGAGAACAATGTATGAATTCTTCTAGTCAGTAACAAACACAGGAGGCACAGGTGTGGGACATCAACATTACATGCAACATAAGCAGCCGTCAGAATGCTGCGGTTTTACTCTCCCGCCCCCCCCTCCACCAGGACAAAACATCTTGAATTGTGTTAGGCTTTGGGCATCAATGCAAGAAATCACACAGACCTGGATTCAATCTTCACTGAGACCTGATAAGAGGGGAGTGGGACCGTCTCGTCAGCCTCCACTGCCCATAACTTTTAGGGCCGTCCCCCTGCCCGATCATCATCCTGCTTTTAGTTCTAAACCACAGACACACCTGTGATCCTTTCTCTCATATTTGTTTATCAGGAATGTTCTGCTGTCAATACATTTATAAGCAAAATCCAAGACATTTACTTTACAAGCCCATTTGACAAACACCAAATGGCACTCTGTACAAGGAAAGGGGGTACTGTAAGCAGGGTTGTTTCTTAAGGAGTGTGCATCAAAGGTCTCAGGATAATGCAAACAAGTTCAGTCAATTGAGCACAACTTCTCTGAGCTTTATCAACTGAGTGGAATAGCAGCTACGAGTACGTACAAAATTGGCCTTAAACAAAAACATGTAGGCCCTATTCAAAACCCAAGTATGGACGACTAACACGTTTCATATTTCTGTTTCGTATGTTTCCTTAATCCCTTTTGCTGCATCAAATTAGCGAGCCTGAGCTAAAAATCAAGAAGAGCCAAGGGCTGTCAGCAGAGACAACCCCTGGAGGAATGAAAGTTTATTCAAACGGCCCAAGGCATGATGATTTAGGAGAACACCAACAAGAAGACAGCCAAGGACAAACAGATTATCTCTATCAGGTCCCCAAGACGAAAGCTGAATAGATCCAGACATGCCGGAAGCAATCTTTCCACATGGAGTGATTGCTCTATGTGTGATAACTGGTTTGCCATTGAAACCAACTTTGGAGGACCAGGTGACAAAATTAAATCTCCCAGGGAGAAAAATGGGTGATAATGGAGTTAACAGCAGTATCCCTGGAAGGACAACAGTCATTACTGAACACCTTGCTTGCTCTCCATCCCCAAACCAGGGACCAATTTCAGAGAGTTGCTTAGCCGCAAACCTTGCTTAGCAGATTTGCAGGCTGAAACAGAAATTGCCAGAGTACCAGTTACCAGCAATACACATACCCTCATTTTTCGGCTGGCAACCTGCTGATTTTTTACTTAAGCAAGTATTTTTGGGGGCTGAGCAATTTTGCCCAGCTTACAATTGCAGGCCCCTGCAAGCACCCACCACCACCACCGGGTGGCAGTCTTGCACAGCATGAGGCTACAGACAGACACCGGCTCTCTTCCAGACCAATCTCAATACAAGGACACAGCACAAGATTTACAGATATCCCACACAAGCTTTGAGTTAAACCTCCAGGGCCATGACACCTAATGGGGCTTGATTTCTCTCCTTTCCCAACTTGTGAATTCCCACCACACACACACACCGTTTAGTTTTCCTTGCCCCCAAATTTCTAAAAGGTTCAGTCACCACTGCTAAACCAAGTGTGCTTCTAGGTTGAAAAAAATGAGGGAGGCAGAAAGGGGACCCTGACAAACAGGAAGGCAACTCGTTACTGAGGACCCAGCATGACGACACAATAACTGAAACATGAACTGTCTGAAATCTTGGGTGGCAGTTACAAATGACTGTTGAAAGCATGTTAAAACAATTTTCAGGAAAGATTAGTGGCCTACAGTACTGATCAGGGGTTGTAATCCTTCTCACTTATTTCCACCTGCTAGTGACGCCATCGTATAACTGTTAAACTTGAATGAACTCTATGTCACCATTTTAAGACCGATCATAAAACAAACTATATAGGGAAACTGACTAGGTGCGTACAAATGATTATAAAGATGAACCAAGAATTCGACTGGAGCAGGATTTGAACCTGCGACCTCCGACATACTGTACCGGTACTCTAACAACTGAGCTCTCCAGCCCTACATTGGTGGCTCTTCCCATTTGTCAGTATCTCTGTTCAGGGGGGCTTGTCAGAAACCACGTAACCTGAAACACCTTATAGCCAGAGATCACGCCCCAATTACACAATACAACCTGGGACGGGGTGAACAGGGGTTACTTGGGGAGGATTTGGCTTTATTAAACTCAAATTATTAAACAAACTATATAGGGTAACTGGCTAGGTACATACAAATGATTATAAAGATGAACAAAGTAACTGACTGAAGGGGGAAGACCTGTTTGAAAAAAGAGATAATGCGGCAAAATACAGACAGGTATCTAGACTTTAACAAGCTCTCTCCTACCTTTTCTCCTAAGCTTTTCTTACTGGGCGCCGCTGATGTTGGCCAGCCAGCCCGTCTTCAGAGAGCCAAACTTGGAGTAGAGGGAAGAGGGGGCGGTGCGAGACTTGTGCAGCACGGGAGGTGGGGAAGACGGGTCCTGAGGTAGAGCCACTGGGGATGCCGGCTATGAGCAAGATAACAGATAAGGGATGAGTTACGCCCATGTCCAAAGTCAAGAGAAAAAACTGTACACTACTCGTCAAGGGGAATGGGTGCAAATAGGTTTTTCACCGGGGGGTGTCTGGACGAGTTTGGGACACACTATACTTTCATCTCCAGAACTGCACTGACAAAGAAGCCATGTCCAAACCAAATGGAAGAATCCAGGACTTTTTACTAATGTTTCTGCAGCAACAAAGGACCCGTAGTGAACCGGCCTTCAAGCTTGGATCTCAGACCACGCAGTTTGAGAAACTAAAAAATGGCCGAATTTCCGCTTCCTAGTTTGTGTATGAACATGAACAATCAAGCCAGCCTTGATAAGGAACCATCGGTTGATTAGCAATACTTTTGTGCAGTCTACTTACCTGGGGTAGGGGTCTAGGAAGAGACCTCTGCAGCGACTGTGACGAGGTCGTGCTGAGAGGCAACAAGGTAAAACGTCCCTGGCTGCTGGCCAAGGGTAGCACATTATGCTGCTCCTGGTATCCTGATGGCACGGCGCGATGGGAGGAGTACATGTGCTTGTCTGGGCTGGCTAAGGCACCCAACAGCATCTGTAGGCAGGATGAACCCCAACAATCTCACACACTACCCAAAAAAATGAGGACTTGGCCTACTTTAGCTAGTTTTTAAAGACGGTTTTCTTGTAAGTTGGTTCTATAAAAAGTTGCCATCAGGTTAAAGCTGCGTTTAAAAACTGTGTTTATGTATACTTCATGCAGTCACATGTCTGATCTAGGACTATCTAACTTCTTGAAGTGAGAGACATAACCTAGGATGTCCCCGGTTGCTGGGCAATAGTATGACGGTCATGGAATAACTTGGATATCCTGTATGTAAGACTAGGAGGGTATGTAACATAACCTGCAACATATTCCAGTTGCTGGGCTGTAAAGTGAGAGACATAACTCAGGATGTCCCCAGTTGCTGGGCAACAGTATGACGGTCATGGAATAACTTGGATATCCTGTAAGACTAGGAAGGTATGTAACATAACCTGCAACATATTCCAGTTGCTGGGCTCTAAAGTGAGAGACATAACCTAGGATGTCCCCAGTTGCCAGGCAACGAAGATGTGTGACATAACCTGAAATATCTACGATGGAAAACTAGGAAGGTGTGTGATATAGCCTGGGATATCCCCCACTGCTAGGGCATGACGGTTTGAGATTATGAAGAGGTGAGCTACAGCCTGAGATGTTTCCAAAGAGCAGGGTGGATCAGTGAGCTACAATCACGATTGCTGGAGCCGGCCCATCCGACATACCGTGCATCTCTGTGTATGCCTACTGAGGTTGGTCTGTAGATGAGGCAGGAAGACGTCCAGGTCAAAAGGATCGATGGTGTTCTCCAGCCGGTCAACAAGCTTCTGGACATTATCTTTGTGAGTGGAATTCTTCTGCCGAAATAATAAGAGTTCTTTTATTTCTCTCAAATCTTTTTACAATTATCAGAAAAGAAACAGACTGATTTAGAAATAAAGGGCTGGGGTCAAGAGGGTCATAGTTTGTCAAACCTTTTTTTACATCATCCTAGCAAGTATATTGAAATGCGAGCAATGGACCGATTCATTATTGCCAAAAAAAGCCAGATCATCAACGAACAAATCACCTGATGTCACACCAGCTGATAACCAATCAATCGGATAAATATCTCTCTTTCGTAAATCCAATTCAATGTTGCACATGTGGAACTCTGGCAGCAACATCGTGCCAGCACATGCGAATGGGGTACGAGCCAATTGGGGATTTCAAAGGGGCACAGCAACTTGAGAACGAAGCTGCAGAGGTCATGCAAGCTTGAACATGTTCAGTCCATGTGAACAGGTGTATGGCAACTGTTGGATGATTGGAATCATTTTCGGGTCAAAAAGAGGGCCCAGTGTATTCTTGAGGACAAGTTTCATCTGGCACACCATCATTTCCACCTCATGCCATCAAAAACTGCTATTGTTCAATTAAGTCCTGTTCCAATCACAAATTATTACGTTTTTATCCCACAGCGGCTCACATTCTTAACGACAGCTTTTGGGAATGTATTAAAGCCCAAATGCTGGTTTTTTGGTTCACAATTTATACTGCTTACCAGTTATGTCACACCTGGGCCCTTTTCATCGTCTGTTTTAGATATTAATCTATGTTGTATACCTTTCTGAATTGTTGAACATTTCAATGTACATATTTTGTGCGTAACTTTGTCACTGTGATATTTTAATGGATTTTTAACAATTTTAGACACACAAAAAACGAAACATTTCACAAGGTGACAAAAAACAAAATAATGATAATAGGGTTGCCTTTACATGTACATATTGACGTTCTCAAATGACCTGTGATGCCGTTCTTGTGTGCAAGCACTGTTACAACACCGAACTAGCTTACTATTTGTAGCTGTTCTATCAACCATTATCAGGGGACCGGGGAAAAGACGGGGGAAGCATGGGATTGCAAGTCGTGATCTCACCTTGGCATCCTCCCCACGACCAGACATGATGGCAGCCACAAAGCGGACGTCAAAGAGCAGTTGCAAGGCCTGTGACTGGGACAGGGCCAGGCGATCCGCCTGGCTGCGGTGCTCATCAAGGTGCTTCTTGTACAGGGCAAGGATGCCGCTGCTGGTCTCCTGGATCAGTCCAGAGAGGATGGAGCTGTGGGGAGAAGGGGCAAGGATGGGTAGTGAGGAGACAAGAATGGACGGACAGGGCAAGGATGGGCAGAAAGGGGGTAAGGATGGACGGACAGGGATAAGGATGGGCAGAAAGGAGGCAAGGATGGACGGACAGGGATAAGGATGGGCAGAAAGGGGGTAAGGATGGGCAGAAAGGGGGCAAGGATGGGCAGAAAGGGGGCAAGGATGGACGGACAGGGATAAGGATGGGCAGAAAGGAGGCAAGGATGGACGGACAGGGATAAGGATGGGCAGAAAGGGGGTAAGGATGGACGGACAGGGATAAGGATGGGCAGAAAGGAGGCAAGG